>JAIXND010000800.1:5567006-5583476 GCA_023646645.1 Varanus salvator macromaculatus | reverse complement strand
CAGCGCCAGCAGCAGGCGGAGCGGACGCGCCGGACGGGGCGCCATCGCCGAGGGCCAGCCGCGAAAGGGCGAGCCTGGCGCGGGCCGAGAGCGCGGCGCAGACCCGGTCCGCCCCCGCCGGCGCAGCGGCCCCCTTCGCCCGCCCCGCAGCCGAGGGCCCGCCCCTTTCGCGGGGCCGCCGGGCTCCACGTCGGCAGGCTTGGCCCAGCCCGGCCGGGCCGGCGGCACGCCTGCTCTTGCGCAGCCTCTCGCTGTGCTCGGTTGGGCGCCCGTGTGCGCGTCTCTGCACGGCTGCTCCTGGGTGGCGGGCCTCCCCGGCCCGAAGCCCCCGAGGATGCTGCACAGCGAGCAGCAGGAGGGGCGGGCTGCCGGGAGGCCTTATCCGCAGGGGCACCTTCGAGGAGCAGTGCCCTTCCTCTTTCAAACAAGCGGTGGCGGGGTATTCCCTGCAAGCGTTTTACCCCGCTGCTCGGCTGAAAAAGCTCTTCCACTGACCTCCTAAAAGACCCTGCACGAAAGGAAAGGGGATTGGGTGGGAGGAGGAAAACGCACGCTCCGGTGCTGCAGTGTTAGGCGCAGCCTCGGCGTGTCATGGAGCTGGATCTCCATGCAGTGCAAGGGGCTGCTGCTTGCTTTTCCTTGGTGGCCTCAGGAAAGGCACCTGGAGGGACGAGACTGCTTGGAGCTGCGCTGGCTCGTTGCTCCGAAATGAGGGAGCCCCGAGTTCAAATCCCGCAACCCGTGAAGGCTCTCGGGTGACTTTTGGGCACGATCACCTCTCAGCCTGGTTGCCCTCATAGCGCTGCCTTGAAATAACAAAGGAATGCAGTGTTATTCGGTGTCACGAGTACCAATAGTGTGAAGGGCGTGAGCGCTTCACAAAAATTGCAATTTGCACACCCACGACCTCGCAGTAGCTGGAGCGGCTGTACGGGACTCGGTGGGGCTTGCTCGGAACGGAACAAGCGCGTAACCCGGGCTGCAAACAAAAGGCGTTTGCTAGGGAGCCATCCGTACTGAAGGGAGCAGGGTTCGCATCCCACCTGGGGCGCTCCTGGGGCGGGGGCGCCCGCTGCTGCGCAGTCGCAGCCACCGCATTGATTGCGCGGGCTGCTCTTTCCGCCTGGGGTTCGTGCTGCGCGCAGAGTGCGAAGATCTATGGAGACTCACAACTCATCGCTCCGGTCCCCTCTTATGTCGCAGCTCTATGGAGGACTTTGCGTACGCCGAGAAGCTCCGCCTTCCCGCTGTACGTCGCCTCCTCCCGCAAGTAGGTCTCGGATTGGCGAGGCCAAGCCACGCCCCAGAATGTCCAGAGGCTCCTGCCCTCTTGTCCTGGGGCTCTCGCGTCACTCCTCCTCCGCCGCCAATTGGGCGGATTCGAGGCTCCGCCCCGCACGCGGGCTCCGCCCAATCGCTTCTGAGCCCGAAGCTGCGCCTCCCGCCCAGGGCATCCAATGGCGGGCGGGGGCGGAGCCTGTGTGTGCTCGGAATGGCGGGCCGAGCGGAAGCGCCGGCTGGAGC
Source organism: Varanus salvator macromaculatus (assembly GCA_023646645.1). NCBI lineage: Eukaryota > Metazoa > Chordata > Lepidosauria > Squamata > Varanidae > Varanus > Varanus salvator. The sequence continues at coordinate 5,581,952 of JAIXND010000800.1, read as the reverse complement.
CGGCGGTGTGGAGGCTGCCGCGGTGGCGACTCCCGACGGGCTGGCGGTGGCTGAGCGCGGCTCCTGTGAGGTCTTCCGACTGGCGGCCCCCGCCCGGAAAGCGGCGCCTTCGGACTTGGTGGCTCTGGCCCAGCAAGTGGAAAAGGTGAGTGCGGTGTTTCTGGGCATGTGCAGAGTGCGGGCGGCCGTCTGCCTCTGGGCATACGCAGAGTCCTGCTGGAAGAGAGGGTTGGTGCGCTCACCTGCGCAGAGAGGCCGTAGGTCTAACCCCAGCTCCTCTGGCTGGGGAAAGGGTGGGAAGCGGAGCCGGCAGTCAGCCGAGAGCCCCTTGGCGAGATCGGCAAGCTTTCTCCCTTGCAAAGCGGCTCTATGGCTGAGTCTTGGTGTCCGCGCTGTGGGCTGTCCCCAGACCTCCTTACCCCTTTTGCAACATCATCTGCAGTGGGCTGCTTCATCCTGTGTTCTTTGCATCCTCGTCTGGGCTTGGCAGGACTTACGGGGCTGCTTCCTGCAAGTCCAACGGAGGGAGTGGGGGTAGGACGGGCTGCGAGTCCGTGGCTGGCCCACAGTCACCTAGCTGGCTCCCTGGCTGAGCCCAGGGACAAGAGCCCAGGTCGCCTGTGTCACAGACCCACGCTCTGAACCCCTGCCCCACATGGGCCCTGTCTTAAAACAGACAGTGGCGGCTGCTGCTGTTGAGTTAAAAAGTCATTTGTGATGTTTATGAATTTATTGCAACTATTGTAGGCTACTTTTCAGGGCAGACAATCCTCCCAAGATGTTTGCTTTTTAACTGTACAACATTTCTAGTTACAACAACAACAAACCATGCAGGGACAAAACAGCAATGAATAAAAGCTACAAACAGCAACAGAACTGTCTGGTCTAGTCACTAGTAGAATCTGCAACACAATGGCAGCTATGAGCCATGACCACAACATCGTGCAGAGCTGTTCAGTATGTTACTTATCTCCTCATATTCACCTACTGCAATGTATTTGCTACCAAAAGTTGCAGGTTGAGGGCTCCATTTCCTTTAATACTATGCTATTAAGCCTCCGTTTACCCTTTTATTTATTCTTTTACTTAGTGTAACGCCTAATGTTAATTTCTGGCTTTGCCAATAGAAAGACTGCCCTGCTTCTTCCCAGAAACCAGTGTATTTCACTTGAGGCAAGAGAGCAGATCTGAGCTATATCTGTGCTGTTTCTAAAACCGCAAATCATTCACTGTTCCCTGTCCCAAAATGTTAGGCAGAAGCTAATATTTTCTTTTTTCAGAAATGGTGTTTGTGTTGCCTACTTCTTTGTCCCAAGATAGACTGAATTTACGTGCAGCATCTTCTCAGAGCAAACTCATGCAATCTGCAATCTTCTTTGAAAGTGAATGTAAACCTTAGTGCTTATAGCCGCATCTGGCTCTATTCCCTGCTTTTTGTGGCCGGCTGAAGAATGCTGGAACGCCAGAAAACTTACACAATCTTTTATGGTGTTTTGGTTGGGTCTTAATAAAGCCATTGCAACTGTGGATTTTTTCCCTGAGGCACCAACAATAATATCTCAGTTTCACTCATCTTCTTCACTTCCAGGCTGACGATTTTGTCCGGGCGAATGCCTGCAACAGGTTGTCTGTTATTGCGGAACAAATCCATTACTTACGAGAGCAAGCTAGGAAGGTAATGTGGGATGGGGTCTGTTGCTAACGTGTTATTTTTAAAATGGTTTGTGCTGTTGTAAAGAGAGTTTTTCCCAATTGCAATGTATGACTGTGAAAGCTGGACCATAAGGAAGGCTGAGCACAAAAGGATTGAGGCCTTTGAATTGTGGTGCTGGAGACTCTTGTGAGTCCCTTGGACCGCAAGGAGATCAAACCGGTCAGTCCTAGAGGAGATGAACCCCGACTGCTCTTTAGAAGGCCAGATAGTGAAGATGAAACTCAAATACTTTGGCAACCTAATGAGAAGGAAGGACTCCCTGGAGAAGAGTCTGACGCTGGGAACGATTGACGGCAAGAGAAGAAGGGGACGGCAGAGGATGAGGTGGCTGGATGGAGTCACAGAGGCGGTTGGTGTGAGCTTGAGTGGACTCCAGGGGATGGTGGAGGACAGGAAGGCCTGGAGGAATGTTGTCCATGGGGTCGCGATGGGTCGGACACGACTTTGTGACTAACAACAACAACAATAGAGAGTTTCCTCTGGAGAAAAAGATTTAAAAACTCTTGACCTCTGCAAATGGAGATGGAGGAAAGACCCACGCTAACTACGCATCAGGCTCTCTGCCTGCTTTGATCCCAGCTGGGCAAAGAACTATGTTCTGGAGGCAAAGAAGCAAACCTTTAGAAAGTGGGGGCAGGAACCACTGGGTGGCTTGGAGGAAAATTAAGGAGAAGTTAAAGTACTTTGGAAGTGGACAAGTCAAGTTTTACTGCATTTAGCCATAGGCCATTACAAAATTTGCAAAGGACATAGTGAAAAATTAGGAAAATTCATTAAAAAAAGATGTTAATTGAACAAATATAAAAATAAAATAAAACTAGTTTAATCACTATCAATTAGCTACTCCCTGCAATGCTACCTTTGATCTAATCTTCATAGCTGCCAAAGTGAATAGAGACGCTCTATAGGATACATAGGGACTGCAGGTGGCGCAGTGGTTTAAACCGCTGTGCTGCTGGGCTGGTTGATCGAAAGGTTGCCGGTTCGAATCTGCACACGGGGTGAGCTCCCGTGCTCTGTCCCAGCTCCTGCCAACCTTGCAATTCGATAGCATGCAAATGCAAGTAGATAAAAAGGTGCCACTCCGGTGGGCAGGTAACAGCGTTCCGTGCACTTCGGTGTTTAGTCATGCCGGCCACATGACCACAGAGACTGTCTGCGGACAAACGCTGGCTCCCTCGGCCAGGAAACGGAGATGAGCACCGCCCCCCAGAGTCAGGCATGACTGGACTTAATGTCAAGGGGAAACCTTTACCTTTACCTTTACCTTATAGGATACATAAGCATCATTGTCTGATAACATAAAAACATTTCTCTCAGGTTGTGAGTGTGCATCATTGGCAAATAAAATTGCAGCTAAGCATTTATCTCTTGCAGCTCTTTAAGTCAGGCAGGATATCGTGCAATAGGGAGGATTCTCCACTACAGAAGAACCACAAATACATACACAGCCCTCTGTTGGAGTGTGAGGATAACGGCCTGCTGAAAGGGATATTGGCTGAATAGTTAGATCTAGAGTGGCCCGATTTGATTAATTTGTACCAAGGAGCTGCTTAAGATTTTAAAATTAGGAATGGTCTAGCAATGTGACGTCACAAGTAGGTACTAGCAATCTTGCAATCCGTGAATGTTAACAGATGCACCCACTCCCTTGGGCCTGATTCTCGCTGAGATCCACGGAACTTACCTTGGAGTAGTAATGTGTGGAGCTGGACTGCCAATTTCTTCCTTCGGTGTTTTTGCAAAGATACCTGGCGGCATCTCTGCAGTAGAGTGCAGGCTTTGCTTGAAGAATTTCCCAGATCAAGTCTTGGACCATCGCACTTAGGATGGAAAGACCCTCAGATTGAATGCTGAGCCTCCGCCAGTCAGTGTGGGTGATACTGAGCAAGAAGGACAAATGGAAGCCTGTTTCCTGTGCCTTCATGGAAGGGCTGAAGCCCAGTGGTGGAAGGCCTGCTTCATAGGCCCCATAATCCAGCCTCCCCTTCTCTAGATAGGGGTGAGAAGAACTCCAGACTGGGAAGTGTGGATTAGGCTGCATAACTTCATACCCTGGAGCCAAACCTGGCCACCTGGGGTGCCAGTCCAACCCTTCAGGCTGCTCAGAAGGCCTTGTCCACGTCTCCTGGCTCCACCCCTTTCCCCCAACCTCCAGTCACTGGGTGGCTTCCTAGGTCTGGGGCCTTTTGTACCATTGTAAAGGCTTATTTATAGTCAGTAGTGGTAAGAGAAAGCTCTTGCACTGGAATTTGGGACTTTTTGCCTTTGCCCCCCACCGCTTTTTGCCGTAGACCACACTCATCCTTGGCTGCCCCTTGGGACAATCAAATCCGTTTCCGAACCATACTCGGGAAGGTCTTCCCTTCGCATATTAATGTACTCTCAGGCTTTTTAAGGTTCTGGATTCCTTTATTCATTCATTCTCTCCAGGAGGGATGATCACAAGTCTGTCTTGGATGTGTTTAGGTATTGGAGGATGCGAACAGAGATGCAGACTTGCACCACGTGGCCTGCAACTTTGTGAAGAAGCCCGGCAACGTCTACCATCTGTACAGGCGGGAAAATGGCCAGCGTTATTTCTCCATGCTTTCGCCAAAGGTACTTTGCTTTTGAAAGGGACCAAGGGAAGGACAGCGGCGGCATAAAAGCTGTACCTCATTCATGTATAGTCAGCACTGGTTAGACCTCCAGCACGTGGGATACTAGGTTCAGTTCTGGGCATCACAGTTTTAAAAGGTGCAGAAAAGCTGGAAAGGGTTCAGGGGAGGGCAACAAGGTTGATTCGGGGACGGGGGGCAAAGCCCTTTGAGAGGCTGAGAGAACTGGGTATGTTCAGCCTCGAGAAGAGAAGACTGATGGGGAATGTGATTCCCTCTTATAAGTGCCTCAAAGGCTGCCACAAAGAGGAGGGGCAAGATCTTGTCCATTCCAGAGTGCAGGACACAGAAGGACAGGCTTAAGTTAAAAGAAACCAGATTTAGACTAGGCAATGGGAAGAATTTACTCACTGTCATAGCAGTGCAACAATGGAACCTGGGGAAGCTGTGGGCTCTCCCTCATTGGAAACATTCAGCGAGCCTCTGGGCAGTCATTTGAATGGTATGGTGTGGCTTAATGTCCTGTAATGGCAGGGGCTGGACCTGAGGGCCTTCTGGCCCTTCCAGCTCTCCTATGATGTTATGTTTGGCAGCAATATGCTTCTCTTAGCCTCTCTCTATGTCTCTCTTAGCAGGACATGCTTGCTCAGTTTCTGCGCTTGGCATTTCCAGTTAGAAATGGGTGACAGGGAAAGACATGCACTTGAGAGTCTGGAAAGCAGAAGGTGTGACAATTCTAGCATCCATAGTTGGATGTGGCAGCAGGCAGCTTTTAGAGGAGGGACATTCATCTTCAACCTGGAAGCGGCGGGGGGTTCTTTTGACGTCAACGTGGTGCTTTTTGGTATCTCTCTGAACTTTTAACTTATTAATAACTGCAGTTTGTGCTCCGTGTCAATGGTACAGATTTTGTTTCTCTTGTACAATCATGTCATCTAATGTGGAAGAACAGAACTGTCCTCCTTGTTTGCATTAAGTTTGGTTTTAGGACATTATGGGGTTAGATGTGTGTGTGTGTGTGTTTACTAGTCAGCCAAAAAGTTAATCATTTAGAGGTTAATGTCTAGATAGAATGTGGAAGTCAGGAAGCTGGGCACTTAAAGCATTCAGCAGATGGTCAGAGCATGAAAAAGAGAAAGCTTTAAACTCTAGGAGGAAACATGTAGTTTATACAAACTACCCACCTGTTGACTTAGAGCTGGGAAAGGAGAACCATCGGCCTTTAAGGGACACAAGTCTCGGGAAAAAGAGAAAATCAGCAAGAAGAGATTCTCAGAAGAAACAGAGTCAGAGGTGCTGGAACTGGGAGACCAGCAGGCAGAACTGGAGCGACACGCACAAGGCTTCACTTGGCCAAGGGACTTGGGTATAACGGGTACAGCGAGGATGGCCGGGTTGGCCTTGTTGCTTTGCCCCTTTACTATTCCTCAGATAGTTCCGTGTGTTTAACAGCCGAGCCCTGCAAAGAAGTTACCTGAGACCCAGAGAGATTTAAGCCCGCTTTGGTGAGAGAACATGTAAAACACATAGCTGTGAGCATCTCGCGTGTATGCTGAGATCACCCATCAGTTAGAAGCGATCAGACTTGACGTTCCATCTCCCACCTTCAGCTCAGAACAACTTTTGGCCCAGGCGTGATGGAGCTTAATATGTATTTCATTTCCTTCCTTCCTTCCTTCCTTCCTTCCTTCCTTCCTTCCTTCCTTCCTTCCACTATCGCTCCTCCATTCCCATCATCCACAGGAATGGGGAGAGAAGTGCCCCAGTGAGTTCCTTGGCTCCTACAAACTGCAGCACGACCTGTCCTGGACACCTTCAGACAACATCGAGAAACGTGACGCCGAACTGAACGTCCTTGAGAAGCTGCTGACCCAGCAACCTGCGCCGCCACTATGCACAGAGCCTGGCTTCCGGGGCCTCACCATGTGACGCGGCCTGGCGGGGACCCGCCCCCCGCAGAAGGCAAGGATGTTGCATCCCCTGCTTGCAGGATGGTAATGTGAGCTCCTCCCAGCCTTGGCTCCCTTCAGCATCGGTCTGGAAGCTCTGGACTGGTCTTTCGCGGTCGTCAGAACAGGGATAAACAAGCAGTTTTAATCAGCCTGGTCTGTGGTGTTCGCAGTTCTTTCAGACATGCAGGATCAAGTGGGTCTTAGTCTGTGTGGGTTCCTGCCACAGAGCAGTTCCCTGAGCACCCTTTTCCCAGGCTGCAGTCCTGTACACACTTACACTCGGCAAACAAGCCTTGTTGAACATACTTCTGAGTAAACATGCGTTGGGTCGCATGTTCCAGGTTATATCTATGCCTCTAAGGAGCTCGTGGTCACCTGCATTGCTCTATCCCTTCTTCCCACCCCATGGGAAGAAAGCCTGTGGATGGGCTGGGCAAGCGGTCCGAAGATCACGTAGTAAGCTTTGTGGCCAAGCGGAACCTGAGTCTCCCTAGTCTTACCACACTGCATCACTGCCGAAACTGTAACAATTGAGTTGAACCAGAACTCTTAAATGCGTCTCTTGCAATCTCTTAAAGCAGGCATGACTATGTACATGCTTTCCTGAAACACATGCCCCATCGTTTTTTGAGAGGGGCTGACTCCTCTCCTGTCCTCTCCTGTCCTCTCCTGTCCTCTCCTCACCAATGTGAACATGTCTGTAGCTGAGAATATAAACAAATACCTCCTGTTCAGCTTTTCTATCAGATCAGATCTGATCCATGGAACTGAGTCTGGGTCTAACATGGTGCCAACCAGTTGGACTGGCAGTCCTGCTGTCTGTGAAGCTCTCGAATTGCAGCATGCTCAGTATGACTGGGACCATATTGTACAGAAGAGAGAAAACATCATTCAAGTCACAGCCTCTGAGCTGCAGTCCTGCGAGTGAGACGCAGACACAATCTATCAGGAGCAATAGCATTTGCTGCTTTCCGCCAGGATGGCTTGTTTGAAATCGGAATTGCAGTTTTAGTACTGTTCCTCCACCAAGCAACTCATCTTTAGCTAGTGCAAGTTTCCTAAACAAAGCTTTTTGTTCTAAAAACCTCTTTAAAGATTGCCTTTTCGGAGGCAGAGCAAAAGGAGTCTAGCACAGGTCGAGATGATCACGCACTGTGGAGTTCAGCCCTCTTTGCTTTCTCTGACAGGTGTGTGGATAAGACCGACTGATTTTAAGGCATGTCTATTTTGCACCAATTTATTGCTATGCTTGCAGAAGGAGCGAGTGTGAAGAAGGGAGGGGGTGCCAAAGAGGGTAGGTAGTTGCCCTACTTTTTCCGATTTTCATCCTGGAAATAGCTTTTGACTCCCAGACTGCCTGGCCCAGGGCTGCTGGCTTGGCTTTTGCCATCCTTTGACTTTGTACTTGCTGACGAAAAGGGCCCACCCAATCAAATGCTTGCGGAAGTGCCATCTCCTGAACTTCTGTCAGTCTCTGCTGATAAACACAGATCTAAAGGCAGAAGAAAACATTTCAACTCTATAAATTACCTCTCAGAGCTGCTCCTGTTTGATTTCTGTTTGTCGTGCCCCTGGTAAAATACGAAATATACACGAGTATATTTTATGTATATTTTATATATGTTTATGAGCATATTTGTATATATTCATAAAATATACATGAACACAGTATTGGAAGATACTGAACATTGTATTATTTGTACTAACCCTGGAGTGATCCCTCCCTGAACAGCTTTTCCTTAACATGGTCTTCTCATGCATTCTGGCACTTCTCCTTGGAACACTCAACTATATGTGTGACCTCCTTTTGCACACTGAAATGGCACCCTTAGTATCTTCTGGTTCTTGCAAATTCGTAGTCTTGGGTCTTATCACAAGAAACTTCGCTCTCCATTTTTGCCAAAGAAAGCCACCCACGCATGACGTTACAGCCATGTTGCATGGGGGAAGCAGAGCCCCGGGTGTGGGTGACACGCAGCCCATGGCTCAGTTTCCCAGGCTGCTCCCCGTGACCCAGCCTAGTCTCACACTGACTGTTTCGTGTTGCATTAGATAGAAGGCTTCGAAACATTTCTTGAGAATCCAGATTGGTTGCGATCGTGACCGTTTAGTGGTAATTTCCTGTTATGTTAAGCTAACTTCTCGAGAGCTGCTTTTGGCGTCAGAGCTGATAACTGCACCGTGCAGCCAGTCTGCCTGCAAGAGGGCAGTAAAGAGGCACCTTACCAAGGTAGGAAAACTTCTAAAGGGGAAGATTTTCTGTAGGAAAACTGTCAAATACCTTCAGCACGAAGAATAATTTGGGATTCTGAATTATTGTACACAAGTCTGTGAATATGCTATTCTCTATCACAGGGTTCCAATCCTAAGTAACAATGGAGAAAGTTGATACCCATATCTGGTACCCCATGGTATATGTTTTTAATAATATATTTGTTTAATATTGTGAGCGCCTTGAGGCTGCTGCAAGGGGCGGCATATAAATATTTAAATAAATAAAATAAATAAAATACCCCTCAAAAATTATATATAAATAAACAAAACGAACATTGGTCGTAACTCCAGGTCTTGGTGTTGATGGTAGATTTTTTTCCTGTTTCAAAAATACCACAGGAAAGCCAACATTATTTAACGTAACAAATTTCCAGTGGATTTCGTCAAAGGCCTTTTCAGTTTTTAGGGAAACCATAGCAACCAGGTTTGTCAGCATTTAAAGCAATCAGATCAACTAATCTAAGATGATCAGCCCCTACGCTATATTAAAATAAACTTGCCTGATTGGGTTGAATTAGTGTCATAAGAACTTGCTGGACCATATTAGCCAAAACTGCAGCAAATATTTGGATATCAATGTTAATGGAATCGGTCGATCATTAAACATATTTGTCAGACTGACGAAATCACAGTGACATAAGCATTATTTAGCAATGATGAAAGAGCCCAGTTAAAATATATATAAAGATGATAAAGTTTTGGGACCAGGGGATGGAAAATGTTTTATACTGAGCAACTGGAAACCTGTCTAGACCAGGTGTTTTCCCAGTGGTCATATCTGTAATTGCTTTTCTAATTTCCTCAGTATGCAAAGGGGCCAGAAAAAGCTGCCATTGTGGTAAAGCTAAACATGGAAAATTAACTTTAGAAAAAAGCTTAACATCATCCATATCCTGCCCCAGTGTTTCATTACCTGTGCCATACAAATTGGAATAAAACTTGAAAACCTGTCAGTCTGTATCTTTGAGAGAAGTTTAAATCCATTGATTTAATCTATAATACCAGAAATAACATTTCAATGCTTTTTAAGACTGTGTGACTTGCTGGCATGTTACCTGTTCTCCCAATATGCCCCATTGCATGCAGGTTAATTCAAATTTTGCTTGCTATGAAATGTCATATTTAATACTCTGCAAATTCTGCAGTTGGAGAACGGTAAACTGTTTCTTGCTCAAGAGGTTAAGCGAAACAGCAAATCACCAAAACGTAGTTCTGAGTCTCTTTCATTGCTGGGAAAGCCTGGAAAATTCCCAGCCCATTTAAGGTTTTAAAATCCTGCGTAAACTACGCAACTTGGAGTCACTGCAGAATTCACCACTGGAGTTGGGGGCGCTGTTGGTTTTGTTCACCCAGAGCACTGAGTGCAAGTGTTTTGAACATGGGATTTCTTGACAAAAAATGTACTATTCAGATTTTCCCTTAGAGTCCAAAAGAGAAATAGTCTTATTGGAGGCGTCTCATTTCCGCCTTAATCTATTTCATTGCCCAGGCAACTTTCGGTGACACAATAGCAAGCTGTAGAAGAAGAGAGTTCTCTTTGTTCTCCTTGCATTTCAGCAAGGTGAGATCAGAGAAAGGAGAACCTGTTAAGCCCAGTCTTAGATCTGTAACAGCTTTGGGAGGTTCTGGGCTCGTCCGTGGCAAAACAGCTTCGTGGATCACAGCCTATTGGTGTCATAAGCGGCAGTAGATCACTCAAATTATTTGACTCTCAAGGTGGCTCCCCTCCCCACGCCCTAGTCCTCCAATTTGTTCCCTGCTATTAGCAGAAGCTTTGCTTAACGCAGGAAAGCGAGATTGAGATTTATTCCATTTATAAGCCACTTTTTCCTTTGGAAGAACTCAAAGCAGCTTACAACATTCTCCTGCTGCTGCTCTCAATCTTATCCTCACAACAGCCCTGTGAGGTAGGTTGGGCCAAGAGTCCAGGACTGGTCCGGGGTCACCCAGTTGCTTCCACGGCCGAGCAGGGACTAGAACCACTTTGCCCAAGTCCCAGTTGTGTGTTCTTAGCCGCTGCACCGCACTGGTGGTCTCGCCTGAAAACCAGGAGAAATGGGATTTGGGAAAAGGGTGCTGAGGGTGTTTGGAACTGCAAAGACTCCAGCGCTAACATCATTTGCTGCCTGTTCAGCCACACTCTTTGCAGGCATACTTAACTGCCAGTAGGTGCTTTTGGACAGCTGCCGGGAAGAAGCAAAGACGGGGGAAAAACTCATCAAACATCTGGGCCCTCTTTGGGCAAATATCCAGGACGGGCTCCTGCTGTTCTCCGAGTGCAGCTGGTCCTCAGCATTGCCCAGAAGAGAGTTCCCATTTGTGCACGCATGCAAAAATGCGTGGAATAAACGAAATGAAAATGTGTGTGAATGGTGTGTATACTGCTAATAGTTTGCCACGCAGCCCCTCCAAGGGGCTGTCAAAAGTGAAACTTGCCTGTTAAGCCAGATTTTGGGATCTCTGGGGAAAATTTATTTATTTATTTATTTAAACAGCTTATATGCCACCCCATCGCATGAGCCTCGGGGCGGCTTACAATCATAAAATCCTGCATAAAATACCAAAAAAAAAAAAAAAAATCATCAAATAATTAAAATACATAAAATAAAATAGTCGACACAGCCTGGTCAATTTAAAATAAACCATTAACAGTTAAAATAGTGTTTAAATAAAAAGGTCTTGGCCTGGCGCCGAAAAACAAGTAGCGACGGCGCCAGGTGGACCTCTCTGGGGAGCGCATGCCACAGATGGGGCGCCACCGCAGAGAAGGCCCTCCTCCGGGTACTTTGCCTCCTAATGTCTTTCACGGAGGGTTCCCTCCCGGAGGAGGGCCTCTGCTGCCGATCTTGGGGCGGGAGGGCAAATAGGGAAGAAGGCGTTCCTTTAGGTATCTTGGTCCCAAGCCGTTTAGGGCTTTATAAGTAATAACCAGCACCTTGAATTGAGCCCAGACTTCAATGGGAAGCCGGTGAAGCTGGTAGAGGACTGGGGTTATATGAGAATAACGCCCAGTCCCCATCAGCAACCTGGCTGCTCTATTTTGCACCATCTGAAGTAAATAAACGCACCACATCCTCAGCTTCCATTCATCTAATATCTTTAATATTTTCCGAGTATCTGAAAGCCCAAGCAAACGCTTTCAACACTAAAAGAAAAAGTAAGCAGCAGAAGAGGCAGCCTTGCGGGGTATCTCTGCGTAGCTTAATGGAAGAAGGCAACACAGTCTTGGGGATCATGATGGAAGGGCTGTGAGGCAATGCATGTGTGCTGTTTAAAAGCATTTCTTGTCATCCGAAGAGAAGGTGGCAACTGGATTTGCTCCTGGAAAAGTAAGCCTATTCAGTCAATGGGCTAACCTTTCGAGAAGCCCCTTGGTCCCGAGAGAGCATCCTGGGGACCTTGCGATCCTCTAGAGTCTCCTTCCTGAATCCAAACACACTGCAGTGACCTTGAAAGGTGTCTGCCCATTCGCCTTCCTCCCTAGAGCAATCATTGAAAGCATAGAAACAGATCGAGTCAGAAGGGGCCTCCCGGGCCATCTAGTCTGACCTCCAGCCGGCTCCGCTCATGACACTGGACTAGTTGCTTCCTATGGCTGAAATAGTGGCCTCAGAGGAAGGGAAATACTTTTCCTGTGGGAGGGGAGAGGATGCAAGAAATGGGACGATTTTCCCAGCTTTGGTAGCGCATCTCCTCTGCATGGTGCTAAAATTCCTTCTGGAGGAAATGACAAAAAGGGGCATTTGGGAGGCGGGGTGCAAGTACTTGGATCAGACACCTGATTACCTTTTTCCCTCTAAGGAGGGCTTCACTGTAGGATTGTTCCTTCAAAGCTAACAGATCATTAAGGCCCCCCTGTAAGAACTCCCGCAGGCTGGATGGACAGTAGTAGGGTGCATATGTGGAATCAATAGCTGTCAATATCTTGGCATTTTCATTCAAGAAGGAAATGAGCCTATATTTAGAACACAATGCATGAACTTTTCCCAGCTGGTGGGGAACGGTTATGTAAGCCTTGTTAGAAGAGGAAGTCAGAGATGTATTTTAAAAGGCTTTATAGATATGTCCAATCAAATAAGAGCTAGGAGGTGTTTTTTCTGGAAAGTTTTCACCAGTTCTTCAGGTGCTTTCCTCAGTTTTGTGGATTTAGTAGTATCTCTCTATTTTGCAGAAAAAGAGGTAAAGCAAGATAGGCAACATGCTCATGACATCTGAGGGAGGTTTGTTCTCTCTCGAAGAAAGCGCTACAGCATTGGCTGGTGGAGAAAAATTGCAACTATAAATGGTGGAACTTGACAATGCTGATTTCTAGACCTAGTATTTATTAATCAACAAAATATTATATCCTTTGTTTGTGATATACATAGTAATCCCAAACAGAGAATGCTTTGTTACTTAATATGTTTTGTTCTAGAGACTAAGAACACTTTCCAAAATCTTTGCTGGCACTATTTAAATAAAAAAAAAATCATTTTCTGAAGCATATAATTTGTTACATTCATGTTTGGCTGTGATGAGACCTGTGTAACTCTCGGGAAGATACCACAAATATGACATTAATAGTGCCTTAATTCTCTGCTTTAAATGTTCTTAGCTAGCTGCCTTCTGATTCTTTCCACTCAAAGCACTTGTCATTATACAGAAATGGACCATGCACGCTTCTCCTGTGACCCCCTCCACTCTTGCAAATGATTAAAAATATTTTAAAGGTATTACAAATAAACTTTGACGCTTCCGAAGATTCTTTTAGTGCTCCACAACTGCTCTGAATGCCTTAAAAAATCAAAGAGGAAAAATGCTTACCCTGCTTGCTTTTCAACCCATATCTGTGCCTCTCACCTCTGAGCCTATAAACACCCAACAAAAATAATACCCAGTGGGAGAACCCCCCCCCGCCCCCCGGCTTCCTCTGAGTCATGCCACCTGGTGTAAGACATCTGTCTGCCCAACTGACCACAGTAGCAAGCTGCCCAGTTGATGCCACCAGGGGCGGCCCCAGACTTTGGGGAGCCCTGGCACCCTCCGTGGAACCCATCCTTCAGCAAACCTATTTCACTGCCGCCGTGCCTCATCTGTGTCATCAGTTTTGCTCCTCGTGTCCTTGCTCGCTTGCAGGTGGAAAGAATGCTAGCGCGTGCTCCCAAGGGTGGTCTTGCTATGGACAAAGGCTGCTTTTGGGATGCTCACTGCGGGGAAGCATTCTGGGCCCTTACACAGAAACGGCTGCTGTGCCAAGATGTAAGCCAGGCACTCTTCCCACTCATCTGTGCTGTTTCTCTTTCGTGTGGGGTGTCAGAGCTAAGGCTTGTGCATTTGGGAAGTCTGCTTTAAAGACCTGCTTGGGCGGTAATCTTTCAAGGACCTGAAAAATGCTAGCGAAGCACTCCTTGGCCATCTCAAGGCCAAACATACCCAGTTCCTTCAATCTTCCCTTGTAGGATTTTACTGTACTTTCCATTCCCCTGATCCCCTTTCTTGCCTTTCTCTGAACTTGTTGCGATTTATCTGCATCTTGCAGTGTGTTGTCCAGAACTGGAGGCAATATTTGAGATGGAACAACTACAGGGCAAAGTGGAACTATTCCCTCCTGTGATTAAGAAACTGCTTCCATCTATGTCAACGTACATTTGCCATTTTTTTGCAGCCGCTTTGCCCTGCTGACTCACATCCAGCGTATGATTGGCTAACATCCTTTTCAGATGAGCTATTGCTCAGCCCGCCATGACCCATCTTGGACCTGTGCCTTTGACTTTTATTTCCCAAATGAAGAACGTTGTACTTATCTCTTTGAAATTGCATCCTGTCATTTTATGCCCAGTATTTTGAATTTTGTTGGGTGGCTAAGATATTCTCTATCCCCTCACCCTCAGCTTTGCATGGCCAGCAGACCTGATAAGCATCTCCTCCCCTCTTTCTCCAATTCATGAAAGAATATGGTGAATAGTACAGGGCCTATGAGCAACCCTCCAACACTTCTGCCCATTGTACTAATTCAGGATTTGCAAAGTATTGTTGAATACATGAATATAATTTAGTGCAGGTGGGTATTTTCAATCAACAAAATGATCTTGTGTTTAATTCAAATCGTCTCAAGTAATTACATGATGCGCTGTTGAGGTATATAGATGTTGAAAACAACCATGCCTTTCCTCTGAGGTTAGATTGTACAAATTGCTTAATAATTCTGTAATCAATGATCCGTGTTTATAATTATCAGTTTCTTAATGCAAAGTCCAGCAGGCCCAATCTGGTCCCCCTTCCTGATGGCCAAGCCATCATCCCGTCTTGCTATCTGCTTGTGGGTATTGCTAGATTGATTATTTATTTATTTATTTATTTATTTATTTATTTAAGATATTTGTATGCCGTCCTTTGCGAGAGCCTCAGGACGGCTTACACATCTAAA
>JAIXND010000800.1:5486305-5557006 GCA_023646645.1 Varanus salvator macromaculatus | reverse complement strand
CTCATCCAATTCTGCCAGCCTCAGACACAGAGTAGCAAGAAGTCTCACACTGTGAGTGCTGCTTGAGGGTCAGTGACGCACTAGGGAGAGGTTCCTGTGGTTCTCAGGTCAGCCTCATTTCTCCAGGCACCAAAGAAAGACTCTTTTGCTGCTCTGCAAAAGCTATAGAAGCTGTGTTAGGAAAGATTCTCAGTTCTCCTGGGAAGTATAAATGCCATACAAAGTTTCAAACCTATTTGATTATAACACTGTATCGCCACACATGGTTAGTTTATGAAATAACAGTGTTACAACACGGGAAACCTGTTTTAAATTGGCCTTTAGCTTTAACTCATAATTGGAATCACGCCTACTTGGAAAGTATTAATGGATGCTCATTTTTGCTCGGGCAGTGTGGGCAATGGCACAGCAAAGATTGGAAGAACTAGCGACATTTCCTCAAGAGCTAGGAGTGGTGAAGGTTGAACGCAAAAGGACACAGTTCAGCTCTTGCAGAAGCACCTTCTTCATTCCATGAAATGTGTTGGTTGTGACGAAAGTCAGAGCCCTGCTGATACTACAGCATACCGTAGTGGGGGTGTGTTTTATATAGTGCATTTGGGCTACCACAGTGGAATTCTTTAAGGGAAAAATGTGTTTTCCCCAAAGTTTTTATTTTTTCCCCCAAGGCTTCACATCTCTACTTAGCAAGGACCTTTTTTTTTTTTTTTTTTGGAGCAGTTGATTGCTAAAAGGTCAATTAGACATTTGAACTTGACCAGATCCTGCAATAGCCCATAATGCTTCTTCCTTGCTGGTGCCTCTCCGGGAAAGATTTTGAAAAGCTGAGAAGGGGGATGGAGCAAGGCAAAGTCAAGTGACTCATAGAACACACCCCAGGAGCTGGCCAGCTGTGATCTCACCACTCCGTGCATACCTGTGCTGACAAAAGGAAGAACAATGCATTTAGATAAAGGAAGCCTGTGTAAGAAGCTCAGAGTTTCTTAAGGAAGTAGACATGGAAGAGTGTGTGTGAGAGAAGGCTTGTGCCTTAAAAGGAGGGGGGAAAGCATATTTTAGCCTTTTTACTGCAGCCTTTTGCTGCAGAACTAACAGGAATAGCTGCATCCGGTTTATCTTATTTCACAATTGAAAACTAAGCACTGTAGAGTGGAAACGAAAGATACACCAGCCCATATTTTGGGGGTGATTTTAAATATTGTGTTTAGGGTTTAGCAAGGCAGAAAGAGCTGCTGTGAGAGGCACGTTTGCAGAGTTTAACTTCATAGACCTAATAGCTTACCCCCAACCCTTTCTTAGCTTGCATGTGGGTTGTTCTGAGCATCTGCATGCGAAACAGGAAGGAAAAGGCTTGTGGTTTGAAGTCAGAATCGAGCACTGGCACACAGTATATAGGTTTAAGGTCCCAAGCTCATCAAGAATGATATGAACTTTGTTATTCTGATTGGATAATCACTGTTGGTGTGTATAGAACTGTACATCAAGAGACTGTCTATCACATCACTGCTTCATATACAAAATGATATAATAAAATGAAACTATTTATGCAAATACTAGTTTAATTCTTCCTGTCACCTAAACCTTGTCTAAATACAAGGAGGCATTAAGAAACGAATAATGCTGATCATGCATTAATATATTTTGCTATTGCTTCCTCCACCAAGAGGATCCCTTATGTTTATAGCTGAGTTTCTTGGATCTCTAAGGAAGAAAAAAGCCAAAACAGAACTTAGAATCCTTTATTCAGTTTGGTTGGGGGTTCTTCTGGTGGGGAGATAACACGAGAAAGAAAGGTTTCCTTTTGAAAACCTCTTCTTTCTTTTGGTCTTGATGTTAACTACTAAGTTGGCCAAAGTTCTTAGGTGCCTGTATACAAGCTGTAGAAAGAGTAACGAAAAAATACTTTCCATTGTCCAAACAAAAATGTAAGACTTGAATTTTTTTTTCTTTTGTAGGTTAATCTTGGACGTGATACAGTAGCAGACTTGCACGATGCAGACAATTAAGTGTGTAGTTGTGGGTGATGGTGCTGTTGGTAAAACATGTCTTCTCATTTCTTACACAACTAATAAATTCCCATCTGAATATGTACCAACGGTGAGTAAAGGTTGGAACCTTCCCCTTTTTAAACTGTTTAATGTGACAAGAGAAATGTCCCTAATAATTAGAGAATTATCTTAACTGTTTGGGGAAATACCATTCTCCTAATGTGCAGGAAGGGCACCCTTTAGGCCTTTTTGAGATTATTTTTTGTAATGTGTATGGGTGGGATCTCTTAGTTTTGTTTGGAAATAAATGCAAATACTGCAAACAAATGGTTTTGTTTAGAAATACGTGCAAATAATGCAAACAAATGAAATATTTGTTCAGAAATAAATGCAAATATAACGCAAAAATGTGTTCGAGATAGAGTAGCAATGGTCAAAGATACCTGAACGTATGATAGCTTCTCCTAGAAGCTATCAGTGCCAGAGCAGATATCTCAATTTTGAAATGGTCTTTCCTCCATACAGCCAGTATTGCCCCATAATAATTCAAAAACTTAACACCAGAAGCATATACAGCACAAGCTATGATTCCTTTTCATGCTGTTCTTAAATCTCTGGAACAAAAAACAAAATTAGTGACTTCCTCCAGCACAACTTGTATTTATGACTATAAGTAAATATGGTTGTTGGAATTATAATAACATTGACCATATTAGATCACTGCCATGTAGCCTGTCATAGTAACTGCTCAAAATAGCTGCATGAAACTTGTGTGCAATTTAAAAATAAACTATCCTCAAATATTAACCTCAACCCGTCTTTTTAATCTGCACCAGTTTCTGGAAGATCATTCATTTTGAACCCTGAGCTGTCATTTTCCATAAATTTTGGGGTGTACACACACAGGGACTGCAGGTGGCGCAGTGGTTTAAACCGCTGTGCTGCTGGGCTGGTTGATCGAAAGGTCGCCGGTTCGAATCTGCACATGGGGTGAGCTCCCGTGCGCCGTCCCAGCTCCTGCCAACCTTGCAGTTCAAAAGCATTTAAATGCAAGTAGATGAAAAGGTGCCACTCCGGTGGGCAGGTAACAGCGTTCCGTGCACTTTGGTGTTTAGTCATGCCGGCCACATGACCACGGAGACTGTCTGCGGACAAACGCTGGCTCCCTCGGCTAGGAAACGGAGATGAGCACCGCCCCCTAGAGTCAGGCATGACTGGACGTAATGTCAAGGGGAAACCTTTACCTTTACCTTTACACACACACACACACACACACACACATGGAGGGAGGGAGGGAGAGAATTTTAAAAGCAAAACCTTATGTAAGTAAAATAAAATACTAGTTTATGAGGTTTGACTAAATCTATTAATGAATATATACCTTATTTTTCGCTCTATAAGACGCGCCTGACCATAAGACGCACCTGGTTTTTAGAGGAGGAAAACAAGAAAAAAAATATTCTGAATCAAATGGGCACATAATCACATGCACATTCCCCATCACTTCCCCATGGGCTGCACATCTGACAGACTTACTGCACATACATATTCGCTCTATAAGACGCACAGACATTTCCCCTTACTTTTGAGGGGGAAAAAAGTGAGTCTTATAGAGCAAAAAATACGGTATGTATCACTATATGGTTTATGTATAGTATTAAAAATAATCATACATAGATTTCAGTGAAGACAGCCCAGCTCCCTCTGTATTTGTCTGTTAGTAAATTACACCTATGGAAAACCTGCTCAAAAACCAAAAGCTTCATCAAGTCCTCAACCCATTCTGTTACTGCAGATGGCTGTTAGTCCTTCCAATATTATTTTTAGCTGTCAAAACAAGCATGGAGTTTCCTTCCAAGAGAAGTGTAGTTAAGAACAACATTCATTTTAAGTGTATTTAGCTTTAAAGTGTGCTCAACTTTAAAGATGACCACCTATCAGTGCCCTCTAAGTTATTATTAATCAGCTCACTCAAATGCAATGTAATAATTTGATCTATATCTCTAGAGATAGGTATTTGTAACTAAGGAACTCTGGGGCAAAGTCTGCATTGCCACTGTGGGGTGTAGTAACTCTAATCAACATAAGTTCAGACTTTGACCAGTTAATGGAATAGCTAGACACACAGCCAGACTTACTAACCATCTACATCAAAGCAGGGAGAGACAAGTGCTGCTGCAAGACAAACAATAGGAGTTAATTGGCATAAAGAATGAGTTTAAATTCTAAATACTTATGCAGGAATCTGAATTTTAACATCTTGTTGACTAGCAAATGCCAGAGATAAATCAAAGATAAATCAAATATTGATGGAGAATGTGGACACCCTTATGTGGTGCCTCTTTCCAGTAAAAAAGACAAAGTGACCGGTTCTAACCCTAGCTTTGGGGTTGAATATAGAATTTAATCGCATTTCTGAAATTCTCTAGAAAAAAACAAAATTTCTCAGCCAAGCAAGTGTCTAAAACATTTTCTCAGGTCTTTCTGCATTCCAGGAAACAATATTAACTGTTATCTGTTCTGTCTGCATCCAGTGCAGTCAGATTATCAACCAGTCAGCGAAGATCTGAACCCCTTATATTGGTCATTGCTTTTCTAATCTCCTCAGTCTGCAAAGGCAGCCTTTGTAAAATAAAATAACATTGAAATGGCAAAGGCATGTAGGCTGTGGCCAATTTGTAAATCGTATGTGTATACTAACTGCTGCATGATCTGCTATTCCCAATGTTTCAGTATCGTAGCCCCGAATTTAGTGTAGCAGTGATACGGAAACTAAAAAGTGATCTAATTGAAAGCAGTTGTGATAGATGGAGGAATTAGAGGTATAATCCCTCTCTCATTTGGGTGGCGAATTCTTCAAGGATCAGCCAGGCCACGTTCAAGCACTGCTAGCTTCCCCATTGCTTGCCTCTTAAGGACTGGAATATTCTTATCCAGGGAGAGATCTTACGATTCCGTTAGAATCCCCTGCCCGACAATCAGATAGTTGCATGTATTATGGAGCAGCTTTCTGAAGCATTCATGAAACATAACTGGAGAATCATTGTTGGGCCTGTACTCATTAATTAGAACAAACGCCTTTCTATTCTAATGCATTAACTGCTTTCTTGAGATCTCAAGGGTTCTTAATACCATTTTTCACATATTAAAGGTGGCAGCTTGCGAGGTGATTGGCGTGTTCGTAGTCGTACTGTATTTCTCTCTTGCCTTTTTTTCCTCTTGCAAGGAACCCAAAGTGGTCAACAGTCCATTGTATGCTCCCCATAATAGCCCTGTGAGATAGGTTAGATCGAGCATCTGTGTCTGGCCCAAAGGCTGACCTAGTTGCATTGTGCTAGGCTGGTGCCAAAAGCATATGGGCAATTGCGCTTTGACCACTCCTCTTTCACAAATAGGCTGATCGTTCTTTCGGCCGTCACAGCCTCATTTTAACAGACGACAAAAGGCTTTCTGCTGTAGCAGGGCGGGAACGCCCCCTGGCTTATGGGTGGAGTACCATTCTTCAGGCCCCCCGACAAGGCCTTGCCCTCTCAGAAGAGCATGGGGGAGCAGGGAAGCATGGCCTTGAGGCTCTGGCCCTGTCAGCCCCACTCTCCCTCCCTTTCACCAGGAGGGTAAAACTGGATTGGGCAGCGGGTGGCATCCACTGTTTGTTTATTGAGCTTACTCCCGCCAGTTGCGGGCGCAGGGGCCACAGTTCTGCTTACCATGGTTTAATCTCTGTGCTTTATTCTGTGCTTTGGTGACTATTTCATGGGCTGAATTTTAAGAAACAAAATAGCGAACATTTTGTTCGGCAAACAGATTTAAATAGCCAACATTAAAGCAAGCAACCCATGTTTAATCCTTGTTCTTGAGTAAGATACCGGTCATCCGTTATGGGAAACTATTTTAAGCATTTATCTGTCACTTTCTAGGAGAGAAACCTTCTAAAGTAGCTTAAAATTTCTTAAAACAGATATAGCGCCATAACAGAAAAGCCCTGCCATGAGTCCACCACTGCCTGCTCTTCTCAGCACAGGCCCTCTGCGAAGAACTCCAGGGATCTGATTGTTTGGCTGCCTTGGCATTTTAACTTTACTTGAACGCATATATTTTTACACTGGTGCAGTAGCAGTGGCTAGCTTTGAAGGAGACAGCTGGTGTCCACAGTCCTCTCTTCTCTGACTGGGTGGTTCACAATGTACAGTCCATGCGTGGAGGCCGGTTTCATGTCTCTGAAGGAGTTTTCTTGTCTCCCAGGTGTTTGATAACTATGCTGTAACAGTGATGATTGGTGGTGAGCCGTACACCCTAGGCCTGTTTGATACAGCAGGTAAGTACTTCTCCATGTAAATTCAGCCTTGGAGAAAGCCGGTGGTGGGTTTGCAGATGTGCCCTCAAACTCCCTCAAACACTGCGGGCTGATTGCCATGTCATGGCAAGCCATGTGAGTTGAGGGCCTCGTGGGATGTGTGCACTGCCAGTGTTACTAGGCAAGATTTGGTGGCATGGGGTGTGCCTTAGCTGCAGTGGAAGGCTGGTGGGCGTGGGTTATGGGTTAAATAACCCTCACATACCCCTGATTAACCCATGCTGGCTTAGCTTTACCTATACGCTGCCCCTGCGTAACCCTTGTATTGGGTCTTGGGTTTTAAATTGTGTTGCAAGTGTGCAGTGTACCCCTTTGCCCAAAACAGTATTTTGCAGTATCATTGGCAGCCAGTCTCTTACCCTGTATTCTTTGCCTCTCCATATGTACCCTTTGAGCTCAGACCATGGTGTAAAATGGGTTGACAGTATAGGACAGGAGCATGGTAGAATCATTATGGGAAGCACATTCCTTATGGGGGATGGAGAAAATTTGACGCCCATAGGAAAAAGATGATGCAGGGAAGTAAGAAAGGAAGAGTAGAAGCTAGCGCAAGAGTAGAAGAATGGATGTGAATTGTTAGTGTACATGAGGGAAGGCTGTAGGGATATATAAAAGGCATGTTTCACCACTAACTGGTGGGTCTTTTAAACTGCGCAAGCACATCGAAGCCTTCTTCATGTATTATAAAGAGCAGGTGTCAATTGATCTACCTGTAATAAATCTCAGGAACATCCTGGTGGCTGCATCCAGTGCAGTATTTCTCCTTTTGTGCATTTAGGAGAAAAGGAAATAGCCCCCCATTTAGCCTGCGTGATGCTTTAGGATATTTCTCCATTAAGATGAAGCGTGGCGGGATGAATGTCACTGGTCGCTGCTTTAAACTGCAGGGGTGAACACTGAGCAGCACTGGTTGTGCATGAGAATAAGCCGCTGTGACAGATCAATAGCCATGAAGGAGAGTGTTAGCGGAGCTGCAGCTTGATGTGTTCTGCTTGGCAGGGAGCAGTTGCTGTTTGTCGCAGTTACTAACAGGTTGGCTAGCAACATGTATGGCAGTGCTGGTTGATTCACTTTGACAGTTTCTCAGTGTGAGTCACTCTTATCTCTGGAGGAAATGGAGACTTCTCTTTCTTCTCTGAGTGGCGCTCGAGCAGGCCATTCTCTTGCCACTCGTGGAATCGCTGCTGCAGTGTTACCTGCCTTGAAATGAGAATGTGGAACTCAGAATTGGAGGGAGGTTCGCTCTTCTGATCTGTCTATAATTCTGAGAGTCAGGGCAGGTGAAAGGAAAGAAGATAACTTGATTCTCTTGAGTCTCTTCATTGTTCTTTAAAGCTTCCTGCTAAAGCAGCACAGATATTTAGTCTTCTCCTAATAGTTACGGCTGCATAGTTACTGGAAAAGGTGAAATGAGTACGAACACCCTGTTCTCAAAACAGGTGACTGATGCTGGCACCTTATTTATTTGTTTTAATAGGACAGGAAGATTATGACAGATTACGACCCCTCAGCTACCCACAGACAGATGTGTTTCTGGTCTGTTTCTCTGTGGTCTCGCCATCTTCATTTGAAAATGTGAAAGAGAAGGTGGGTATCTTCTAGCCCCCATATGTTCTGGCCCCCAAATGCTATTCCTTTGACCTGGCTCATGCAACATGAGGCCCTGCCATGGGCTAATTTTCCTGTGGAACTTGTCACTTTGTGCCAGGTGCTCACAGGTATCATGCTTTCGTGGTGCCCATGGGTGCCAAGTTTGTCATGTTGTGCGTCCGGGGGCAGAGGTTGTTTTAGGATTAGACTACCCTCAAGTCACCCATGGCTTGTGTTGGGGTTATTTAAGGGCTTAACTCTCAAACAACCCCCATGGCCTGGGCTTGCTCAGCAAGCCATTCACTTGAGGGCCCTGTGCAAAAATAGTATCCCCACAAGCTTGACACAATGTGAGTGTCCCTGCAGTGAAATTGACCCACAACAGGCTGTTGTGAGGTGTGTAAAATGTTCCGTGCTGCTCTTTGCACTTGTGAAGTTTCCTTTATGACCAGTATGTTTTATCTCTCTTCCAGTGGGTACCTGAAATCACTCATCATTGTCCAAAGACTCCCTTTTTGCTTGTTGGGACCCAGATTGATCTCAGAGATGATCCCTCAACAATTGAGAAACTTGCCAAGAACAAGCAGAAGCCTATAACTCCTGAGACTGCTGAAAAGCTTGCACGAGACTTGAAGGCTGTCAAATATGTGGAATGCTCTGCACTCACACAGGTACGGTTTCTCATCGATGGTGCTATGGGTTGCTATTCCTTCCTCTAGCAGTGGGAAATAGGTAAGTTCTGTCCAAAAGGATCCATTCTTGATGTTTGCTCAGGAAGAATTGCCCTGCCAGTGGCGTTGAAGGGTCTGTGATAGCACTCTGAAAGCTGCCGAGTATTCTGAAGTCACCGTCTTAACAAATGAGCACAGCTTTGTCACTGAGAAAATCGAATAAACAAGGATCTTGTAAGGAGAATGATTTTTGTTGTTAAAAGGCTGCATTCATATTTTCATTAGATGTTAATAGCACATAAGGCTGGGGTATTGCAACATCACAGGATCTTAGTTTTCCATGGAGGTCCTAGGTACCATGAATAATTCTAATATAGGACACAAGCTAATTGAAGCCAAGCAGCTGGGCGTGTTTGAGAACTCAGGAATTGTCCTACATCACCCACATCTAAGTGTAGCTAGAATTAAATGAGTTTCTGCAGCTCAGCCTCAGTATTTGAGCTGTTTTCCTCGCACGGTTTTCTTGGGCAGCACAAGCCCATTTGTTAAGGTGAACGGGCATCACTTCACAGTCACTCACTTTTGGTGCATGTGCATTAGGGAAGTGTTAGTGCTGGTGTGCAACTTGGATGTGTGAGCAGTTGATGGATAGTATATATGAGCCATTATGGTGAATTTACATGCAAAACCAGCGGCATAAGTATCTCAGTACCCTTTTCTGCCTGTTCCAGGTATTACACCTAACTATGGAACATTTTCAGAAAATGGGAACACTCAGGGATTTAAATAGTTAACACAGTCCATTTGCACGGAGCATACAGGATTAATGTTGCTAATACTTAGGCCACTGCAGTCTTTGCTGCTTAAGAAGTTCACAATGGAAAGCCCAGACAATTTCTGTGCTTGGGGAGTGCTTTGGTCTTTGGACCAAGATGCTACTAAGAACAAGGTTAGGTGCATTTCTGGTTATAATCTTGTGGATTGCGCTAGGATTTGATGCTGGCTTTCTTGAGCAATCGGTTGCTGTAATACATAATATATCTTGGAGCTGTGGCCACTTGAGTGCTCGTATATGTTGCAAAGCCATTGCGAGGATCCTTGCTTGAAGCATATCATTGTCCAAGTGGGAATCTGCTTTCTCTTGCACTTGCGGTCCTCCGGATGTTTTGGCCTGCAACTCTCCATGTTATCACCAGTGGCAATGCGAGCTTGAACTGATGGAAGTTCTAGGCCAAGATATTTGGAGGGCTACAAATTTTACCATCTTGCAGATATTATTATTATTGCATTAAATTTTTATGTAGCTCTGAGTGATTCACAGCGTTTTAAGTCACCCATCCAGATTTCATCCAGGCCCAACCCTGCTTAGCCTCCAAAATAAGGCAGGATCAGGCACTGCAGGCTACACAAAAGTTGATACCGTAGCCTAGAATGTGTTCATATGTCAGCATCAGTATTGGCCCTTTAAATATTCTTACTTGTATTCTTGGAAAAATTCCTGTATTAAACAGAATGAATCAAGACCTTTCTGCTTTTAGTTAATTTTGGATTTCTTGTTTTAAAGTTTGTTTGTAGCAACCTTCTCTGTTAAAAATAACTACATCTGAAATCAAGTTCACAAAAGCCTATAAAAGTTGATCCCCTGCCTAGAATAGAATCCACGTTCCTTTAACACACCTGATCTGGAACAACATGAGTTGCGTGGGGAAAATAGCTGCCTTCTGGGGCAATAAATCTACTTTGCTTATTATTGCAGCCATGATACATACGTCATGGGATTGGAAAATGATTGCAGAAGGCAATGCTTAGGATATCATCTCTGGCTGTGTGGAATGTTCTGTGCCTTGAGCTTCTGGGTGTTTTCTAGGCCTGTTGCATGATATCAGACCACTTAAAATCTGCAACTTGCCCAGTTCTAAAATGGTGAATATATGACTTTATGTGCCAGACAATAGAAAATTTGTTGCCTACATTCAATAAGTATTTACTGAAAAGAAATTGCATACCTTCTTAAAGTATAGCATAATTTAAGTTTTAAACCAACGTGTTTTGATGACTACAGCAATCAACTAGTGTATATTTTTGTTCAGGAGCAATTTTAAGAGTAAATGCAAAATCCTACTTAAGCTGGTCCTTTCTCTTTGGGTAAAATTGCTTTGGCTCGAGATAGTTTACTTGGATACAGAAGGGAAGCGGGAGTTAGCAATTTCCAATTGTTCATGGAAATCAGCCATTTCTCCTGTTTTTATGAGTTTAAAGTGCTTTCAAGTATTTTAAAAATATAGTTAAACACTTTTTCTAAAACCAGTGTTCAGTGCAAAGATGCTCGTCCAAAGTATAAAAGGCATAAAAATGTTTTAAATAAATAAATAGACAGACAGACAGACAGACAGACAGACAGACAATAGAAGGTTCTCTCTTCTGGGATGCAAGTGCTGTGTGATATACTTGCAGGATCTGTTTCTTTAACTCGCTTAGTCCTGCTGACTTCATCTGTCACGGTAGATTTAGGTGAGTCCGTTCAGCATCTTCAGTGACTTTCAGTTGCAAATATTTTTCTGCAGTAACAATCCATTAGGGTTGCTCTTCCTTTTCTCAGAAGCCTGTCACTGCAGATCAGCATTTTGTGTGCTGTTACAGACAAACACATTTCTTTGTTTCATGCTTCGTGCACAGAATCACATTTGTGCTCATTTAGAGCTCCCTTTTCTCATTTTTTTTATGACTCTAGCGGCTGTAATTTCTGTAGCTGACACAATAACCAGAATAAGGCTAAACCAAGACATGTGACTGGCAGTAATTCTTGCTTCTGTAGGGTCTGTGGCAGAAACCCGGAAGGGATATGTCTTAACCATAAACAGAGTCAACATAGTACTGGGGAAATGGATTCTTGAATGTGAATTACCAAACACCCCCCCCCCCCCATAGCAAGTCCTTCCAAATCCGTGTAAACACATCTTAGTGGGAACATCTCTTTCTGCTGGTAAACATGCATGAATAAGTTTCTGTTCATGTGTAGCAGTGGCTGATCAGAAATTCCCCTGTGATGTGTGACGCTGGGCTCTGTGATTTTTTTGTGGCTTAATCAGCTCGGAGTTAACCTCCATATCCAGAATATTGTTGCTACAATGTGAATGGGGTGGGGTGGGGTGGAGGGAGAGCTGATCCTTGCTGCACATAAGTGGGAGAAATTGGAGCGGTGGCGGAGGGAGAGGTAGGCCACCCGCCCTGTGGCCTGGCTTCAGCCATGTCCCTTCCTTCCTGAGATGTCAGTGTGTTGTGAAAGACCAGACCTAGCATCAGTGGTAACTTGGTCCCAGCTCCATCCATGCCTCATGGGCAAGGTATCTGGCTGAAATCCATGGAATGGCAAGGAAGGAACCGCCGCTGAGCTGGCAGGATCTGACTTTCATAAAGAAACCGCCCTGTGGTTTGCTTGGTGGTGGCCAGTGTCATAAAGAAGTTACCCTGAGAGGAGCGTGCCTCACTGGAACTGGACTGGCAGTTTTGAGACTTCTAGCCAAACTCCCTGCCAACTCTCTTCAATTTAAGAATTCCCTTACGGAAAGATGTGCGGCCTAAAACGTTGCACGCAGAAATGAAGGCAGTTCGTGTCGCACTCCTGGTACCTCTCCGCTTCGCCTGTTTCCTCTTTCCCCGGATGATCTACTTCGTAACAAATCTGCTTTGCTTACCACTTTTATCCTGCCTGAATGCTCTTTCTCTCTCGGCCTCTCCCCTTCTCCTCTCTCTAATCCTCTAACCTGGCTACTATTTTTTTCTCCTCCCCTCTGTTTTATAGAGAGGTCTGAAGAATGTGTTTGATGAGGCTATCCTGGCTGCCCTGGAGCCTCCGGAAACTCAGCCCAAACGGAAATGCTGTATATTCTAAACAGTTTCCTCTTTTTCCTTTCTTGTTGCTGCTTCCTCTGTCCTGCTGCTGTAGAAAGTTGGTTCAGAAAGAAACAAATAAAACGATCCTGACTGAAAGAAGCTGTGTCTTTACTTGATGTCTTAGAGCAAACTCTGTATTAGCTTTTGAATCGGAAATTGCTTGCACACGTTGTGATGGCTGTGGAACATGAACTGGACTCGCTTAAACCTTTTGCTTCTTGGGTTGCTGGATCTTTAATAGCTTTACAAATTCCTAAGAGACTGTGGGTCTCATTTAAAAGTAAGCTTTAGCGGGATCAGTGAAGATCTGGTAAGACCTCTTACTATCCAAAGGAGAAGTAATGTGCAGTTCACGTCCTCTCTCTTGTGGCTCTGTTAATTGTATCTGCATGATGATTGTACATGACATGATGGTGACCTGCAAGTGATGCTGAAATGGTGGGTGACGGGTTCTCTGGTTTTCCTCTGTGCAACGGGGCTTGCTGTCGCTTTGGCTGTTTGTGCTGTGGGGGGGGAGGGGGTATTTGTGGGTCCTCTGGGGGTGGGGAAGGCAGTGGGGGTCCCTGCTACTGCTCGATGGGTGTCCAGCTTCTGTTATCAACGGCATGGTAACACCTGCCTTATTCATTCTCCAAGCTTGCAACTGTACAATGTAAAGCTTCCTTTCTTAACAGTCATACTTTCTGACTTCTGTCGTCTGGAAGAAGGAAAAGACAAACAATTGTAGTACCGTACATTTCAAAATTAAAATTAGTTGTTTGTATAAATGCCTGATGAAGCATTATTCCTGTTTGCATTCATTTGCTTCAGTTTAACATTGATACGCTATGGGAACTACTGTTCATTTTCCCATGAGTGGTCTCTGCTGCCATTCACCGCTTCTAAGCCCTCCTTTCCTACTTCAGTAACATCTGGTCTGTCCCAGGAGCTTGGCCGAAGGGGTCTTCGTCCTTGTTTGCTTGCCGGTCTCAGCCAGGTGTCACCTGTCCCCTTCCTTTCCTTGGATCATTTCTTCCTCCTCAACCTGGTGCCTGTGCATTGCCATTAGCGTGCAGAGTGTTCTCTCAGACTGGCACACGCATGGACACACAGACCGCCTCTGGTACATGTGTTCTATCTCTCGACGGAACATCTTTTCGGAGCACTTTACGGTTTTGAGTGTCACATGTTCTGCATTGTTACTAGGAAGCCGATGGATGTGCCAGCATGGTTCAGCCGCTTAATACCTAGAGCCCTTAGAAGGGGATATTGCTTCACTGCAGGAACCTGCACATCGCTACTTGGTTCAGTTTTGTCTTTGTGGGTTCTTTTAAAACACGGATTGCTTTTAATGACCCAGAAAATGAGACAGCCCGTTTCTCTTTGCCCCTTTTCAGAAAGGCCTAAAGAATGTATTTGACGAGGCGATACTGGCTGCCTTGGAGCCCCCGGAGCCGAAGAAGAGCCGCAGGTGTGTGCTGCTATGAACTTCCCTTCACGGCCCTTCTGCACAGCTGGTGTCGAAGTCATACTAAAAGCAATGTTGAAATCAAACTAAAGATTCAGATTGTCCAGTTTGTTTTTGCAATAATGACAAATGCCGTGCACCCTCTTCCCATCACTCCCTGTGTGAGATTAAAATGTTAGTGCTCTTCTCCAGTCCCCTTCAGTCAGACTAATTTTTTTAAAAAATAATGTATTTCAACAGGCGCTGATCAATACTAGGGGGTTTTGTTTGTTTGTTTGTTTACTGTTTAAATTTTCATTTTTAAAATTCAGGCATGCTTGTGGTGACTCTTCTCTGTAACAGGCTAATCACTAGGCTGTAGCCATCAGGCCCTGTCCCATCATGTTAGCTGGCACTACTTGGATTTCGTGATCTTCCGTGGCCAGCTTGCAGTCTGGGGGTGAGCAGGTTTCAGTCCTTGGAACAGGTTCAGGAAATGAAAATGCCCCAAACTGGTGCTCATTTGCAGAGGGATGCGGTGCATCTTTTGAATCTGCATCTCCGCTGAAGTTGCCTTGGAACCATTTCCCTTTCTTTCCTTCAGGCAGGTCGGAAATTTATATCTTGCGCTTTTAAGACACAAAATGTACATGAGCCCTTTGTTTATGTATTTAGCCAAATGGTTTTGTGTGTGCAGCCACTCCCCCCCCCCCCACCGACCCGCTCACCCAACTTTGCCAATGACTAAGTTTTTGTAGGCAGTTTTCAAGACTTGACAATGTTAGGCATTAATTGAGATGAGAGAACGGCATCATTAGAAGTCAGCTAAGTTCTCTTGGCTTTGCTTAACAAGTGGCTCCTCCCTTGGGCAAGCGGGTTTCTGACGTTCTGCAACACACGTCATCTGTGTGAAACCTGCCCTCACAGCCATTGCCTGTTGCAATGGAGGTCAGGGACTAATGAGCTGACTGTGCCACAAAACGGTTCAGTGCATTTTGTTTTTGCTTTGGAAGAAAAGGAGAATGAGATATGCCTCATCAGGGAAAACAAATATGGAGGGGGAGAGTGGTCACTATAGCACCTTGGGAAACCAGTAGAGAAAGTGTCGTGCTTGTGCCAGCAGCCCTGGCCTCCCAGGTCTCAGTATAACCGATCGTGTTAGGGTCTCTGACTCCAGTGTTCGTAGGGATCTTATCAGAACTTTACTCCCGCTTAATACTTCTCAATTTTCCCAGACTCTAATTCTTGTAGATTCGTTAGTGTTGAACTGATGCTTTTTCCATGTCTAAGTTCTTTGTATATGCATTTTTTCAGATGTATTAAACATAAAGTATCTTCACAAGTCTGGCTGAGAACAATTTATTTCCCCTGACTTAGTCTGCACATCTTTTAAAAGAAGCACGTGCTATTTTCAGCGGTGACAGATTCAGGTTCGCTCTCCTTCCAGCTACCAGTTTGACTGATGACTGAAGCCAACTTGGGCTTTTTTCACATTCAGGTTGTAGTTGCCTGAAATCTTTCCACTCTAGAGAGGAGTGAGTTTGCTCGCTCGCTCGCTCACTCGCCTGCCTCATAGAGTGAACTCGAGATATTTTTATTGTTTCATTATCGTGCATTCCAGAATTATTCAGTTTAGAAGGGGGAAAATCCTTTGTTTAGATTTTGCTTATCGCTTGGATTTAGGAGGCTAAATGTGACATCCTTTCCTCAGAGGAAAAGTTTGGGTTTCTT
Source organism: Varanus salvator macromaculatus (assembly GCA_023646645.1). Classification (NCBI taxonomy): domain Eukaryota; kingdom Metazoa; phylum Chordata; class Lepidosauria; order Squamata; family Varanidae; genus Varanus; species Varanus salvator. Next base: position 5,541,352 of record JAIXND010000800.1, on the reverse strand, counting down.
GTTTTAAATCACCCAGTACATACAAACCTCTTGGTATGCCTGTGGAAAGCCTCTTCTCCTTTGGGATTGTAGCCGACCATTACTTCTCAAAACTTAGTTGAAGTTGCACTTCTTTTAAGAAATTCGAGAGTTGATAGCATACTAAGATGGGATTGCCATAGAGAATGAGAATGATCTTCTTGTTTCCGGCCCCTCCACCTTTGTGATGGTGTTTTAAAATGATCTGCTCAGTGGTGCCTTTATATCTTGCAGTGGTGCTCATTGCTGTATGCTAACTCAGCTCAATAGCCAGTCATACTCAGGTGTCCCAAGCTAGGGCTCAGTGTTTCATTTCTGCATGCTGTAGTAAGAGCCCCAGTTAAGCAAATGCTGTTCATGGTGGAACCCTTCACAGAATCCCCAGAGGGCTGTGCACTCCCGAGGTCCAGACTTTTCTGAAATTTGGAGGACTTTCATGAACGGAGCGGCAGCCTAAATTTGTTATTCAGTAGGCAGACCTCCGATCTCTTTAAAGGAGATACTCTGAGTTCTTGAGTCTTCATTGGACACTGTCCATGCGGGACATTTGCTGCCTCCAAGCCTAGAAAGTGAGGAACTGAGATTCTGTGTCTGCACAGCAGTCGTGCAGATATGAAGAAAGGCTGGTTCACACACAGGTCTGGCTCTGCTTCTTGGACCCCTCACACGTGTTGTGCCTCTCAGTAGTCACATTGGCTGGCACTCGCTGCATTTCACAGGACTGGCTTAACTGGAGGAACCAAATGTGCGTACTACCCGTGGTCTGACCAGGCTTATGGCGAATGAAAAACAGCTAACTTTGGACACAGAAGGTACCATAGTTTTGTGGAGTGGGTGGGGGCATTGCTCACTGCTGGCCTCGACCTGAGTCCAGGAAATCGCCACAGGAAAATGCCTGCTCAACTACCCTGGGTTGTGATGTGTATATAGAAGTCTATGTAATGTTGCAGCCCTCTCCCCTTTTGCTAAAATGAATAGCTGACTTGGGGAATAATGGGATGGAATGCAGGAATTAGCCGGGCTGTTTGAGTCCCTCTTACATTTCCTCTCCCATGGCCAGCATCCCTTTCCAGGTTGGCTCTGGGTGGCAGCCAATCTGTTTATGGACTCTACAGTAAAACTGATCAGGGTCTTATCCATCCTAGAACATTTCCTTGTCTTCTGTCACCTTCCACTGCTACCACAGGAGTGGTCTCTGAGTTTCTGAATCCCATTTCAGTAACAAGATTCACTTCCGAGCCTGTCGAGTGCATTTAATGAAAACAACCACTTGTGTGTAATTTTTTTGCTTTGCATCAAGAGCAACTGGCAAGTAAAGAGCCATAAACTCAGTGGACCAGTGAGCGTGGGCTGAGCGTTTGTAAATGATGTGCCTTCCATCCAGACTGGACAAAAATCTGAACAAAAATCTTAAGAGAAAATTTCTCTTAAGCAACAGAAAAATATACCAAGATGAAGAAAGAGGCCAGATAAATATACAACACCGGACAGCCATCATTGTGGCTGGAGTGTTGGATTGGGATTAAAGAGTCACTGACTCACAGCATAACCTTCCTTACAAGAGGAAAAAGGTGGGTTTTTTCCTAATTTATTGCAATAATTTATTTGTAAACATTTGCAGTGAGAGTGCTTGAGATTCAGCCGAATCCAGATCCAGTCTCAGTCAAGGTGGGATTTCTCTAAAACACTTTGGATCTGAACACTACTGAGCTGATGAGTCTGAAAATCGGAACATTCCTCCCCAAGCTGTCCATGTAAGGAAAGCATCAATCGGGACAAGGAAGAGTCTAGCTTCCCAAAACCCAGTGTTTGGCAGAGGGATGTTGAAGTAATATTTAGATCTCATCTGTTTTACTTTCTAGGAACACAAGGTATCTTAGATAATTCTTCCTCCTCTCAGTCTTACCCTCACAACAAGAACTTTGTGAGGTTGGTTGGACTTGAAAGTCTGTGGCTGGCCCAAAGTCACCCACTGAGTGCCACAGCTGAACGGGGAGTCGAACCCAGATCTGAGTCCCCTGCCCGCACTCGTAACCACTACACCACAGCGGCTCTCCCGTGTTAACTTCACTGGTGCAAGGCTTGTCGCATTGGGTACTGCTGAATGTTCAAGTCTCATTGTCTTGAGGACTCCCGCCTTCTTGCTCTTTCCGATGCCAACTGAGCAGGAAGAATATCTGGAGCTGCTGTACATTTATAACTTCCCAAGCCTTGGAACAACCGTGATAAATACCATTGTCATACAACATACAAGGGGCAAGAGGAAGTCCAATTACTCTGCCCCACAAAATCTCAATACACCCACCAAAAGAAAAAGTACCCATCCTTCCGAAACTCTGCAGGTGTCTTAAATAGGGACTCCTCTCTGCTCTCAATTGCTCACAGAGAGCTATGTGCATCGTTTATTTTTGAAAACCCCAAACTAAATGCTACTTTGGAACAAAACTGCCTGTACTTGGCAGGTTTGGTCCCTTCGGAAGGGGCAACCAGCCCTGAAAATCCCGTCCAATTCTGCAAAGAAATATTTCTGGCAGCTTCATTTTTTAAAGAAAAAGAGGACATGGTAAACGTGTAGCCCTGCTCTCCTTTCACCTATTTGCCTGAAACTTGCCCCACAGAATCCCTTTAGAAGGACTGCAAAAATAATTCAGTTCTGACCAAAAGGAACATTATAGCTATGCCTTGACTTCTAATGATAATCATCAGGAGGCACTAAGACGGAGATTTCTGAAGTGCAACCGAGCCAAAGGAAGTGGCCTTTGGCAAATGGCCTTTGGCAAGGCTTGGGCTGATTTCAAGATCCAGATCAAATGGAATCTTGGCACTTGCTGTGCACCCCCAATTTGTATATTAGGGTGTTTTTCTTCAGTAACCATTGCCTGTTAAGTTGTATTTGGCCCTTAGTCCTGTGCGAGTCGGAAGACACGATGTTACGATGATGAATTCTCTGCTTCCCTCACAGGGGCAGTGTTTGGAAACTTCTCCCTTCCCTTTTCTAGGAACTTAGTTACTTTGATTCTGTGCATGTCAAAGTGACTTTCTATTTACATAACAAACAGGCAAAACAAAAATAAAGATTGCTTCTGTTTCTTCACCAGCTGGTGATACAAACTTCCACACCTGCCTTTTCTCTACCTCTTTGGAATTAATTTTGCGCCCCTAACTGTTCATTTTCATATCTCTCGGTAATAGAAATTACAGAAATACCTGTTTCTGCTGCAGTGTGTTCTCTGATAGGTGGATCTCATTGGTCACAGCTTTAGAGAAAAGGTCCTGTGTGTTATAAGCATGGAGCTACTACTATTTAACTATGTGGTATATGATTGCTATTATTAATACCTAGAAAGCAAGTCCTTGACCTTAGTGGGAAGAAATTAATTTGAAGCATTTCGCTTTGAAGTGCATGGCGAGAACCTTTGCTAACAGTTCCTACAGTGCAGCATGTTAACTTGAAGATAAGTAGTTTGCTTATCTGAAGAGGGGAGAAGTGCCATGGCCTAAATTTGCACTGTACTGGCTGATACATGAGGTGTGTTACGAGAGAAGTGCCAGGTCTGTCGAGCTCATGGGGAAACTTTGGCAGTCCCAAGGTGGGCCCCACAGGTAAGGCGTCTGAGTGTTGCCTCTTGGTATGAGAGCTGGTCATGATCCACAGGTGCTCTTTTCCTCCCCTGATGACATTTTTAGCACTCTGCCCCAGATTGTGTTTGGTGTCTAAAATCACACACATAGATGAAGCACACTGTTGCATCGTTTGCAACAGAAGACCGATTTTCCGTGACCCAGCAAACTGGAATGGAGGTGAAATAAATGGCTCAGCTTTGCTTCTAAGGAAAGCAAGATTCAGAACTTAATGAGAGATTCCAGAGGTGTCCCTTTGTTGTTACCATTTTGCATGCCGCATAGCATCTGAGCGTGTGACTTCTCGCATCTGGAGTAGTCATGCTGCTAGGTAAGGCCAACTTAAGTTGGGGCCTGATTACCAAATGAAGTAAAAAGCACTTCTAGCCACCGGATCAGTTCCTGCAGAACACCGTGCATTCCTGAAATACAGACGGTAGCCATGCTATTTGCACGACGAACCCTTTCCACAACTTCAGTGGCAAAACCTTCCAGAGTTTGCTACAGGGAGCTAGGAACCCATCTCTGCACTTCTGATGGAGACCACTAGATGGAGAGGCAGTCCCAATTTTGCTAGCTGAGCTGCTCCATTTTTCCTGCCCCTCAAGCTCCTGCAGGATAGGAAGAGGTGTGTCCTGTCCAGAAGTCTCTGAATGTAGTAATGCACATTTCTAACATCCTTGTGTACCTTTAAAGTTGGCTTCCTAGAGCGGGCAGGCTGCTAAACTCTCCCAGTTGCTAAACAGAAACTCATGGGAAGTCATGGAAAAGATACTCTGTTCTGCTTGATGCTGCTCTGCAATAGGTTCTTGCAGAGTCTGAGTGGGATTCTGTGCTCCATCAGCAAAGGATCTGTGCATCAGGAGCTGAATTTCCCCCTCTCCCAGCTTTCTTCTCTACACTTGGACCTTCTCTACACTTGTCACTGCAGTCCACTCTTTAAGCCACAATGGGCTTAAAAAGGCCACCCAACAGAGAATGGTATACTTTATCCTACTAATTTTCCTGGCTGAGCCATCTGTTTCCCCATTCAGGGCAACCAAATGGATCCATCTGATTGCCCTAGTCAAGGGAATTTCCTTAAAATCTTAGGTCTAGTCTAAAACAGACTGGAATGTCATCCAGTTCCTGCACGCATTTCCTCACTGTGCCTTCAGCAGGTGCAGGGAAGTCTGCAGAATTAGCTGTTTGTTCCCCACAACCCACCCGCATTCTCCTCTCTCCCTTTTGCCGTGCTCTGTAATGGGCCATTTAGTGTAGGGTCTTCGTGCTGAAGGAACTAGAAAAGATCATGTGGAAGGGCATTTTACTGGAGACCAAGGTCAAGACCATCCAAACCATTGCATGCCCAGTCATAACGTATGGGTGTGAAAGATGGACAATGAAGAAGGCTGATGGGAAGAAAATGGGTGCGTTGAAAGCGTGATCCTGGAGGAGAGCTTTGCAAGCACCCTGGACTGAGAGACAATCAAGGGGGTCCTAGCCAGATCAAGCCAGAACTTTCCCTAGAAGCAAAGGTGACGAACTGGGGCTTCTCTGCTTTGGACACATCATGAGAAGGCAAGACTTCCTGGAGGAGACCATCATGTTTGGAAAAGTCAAAAGCAGAAGATGAAAGGGGAGACCAAATATGAGGTGGACTGAATCCAGGAAACACCCTTGGACTTGGAAGTGCTGAATGGAGCTGTGCTGGGACAGGAGGGTTTGGAGGGCTGTCATTCACAGGGTCACCATAAAACGGTGCGTGACGACACGTAACAACAGCAGGTTGTTGGAAGCAACGTCCCCTTTGGAATTTCATTCCCCTGCTCCCTCTCCGTGGCTTGAGCTGATGGAGTTGCTCCATGGGAACCGCGAGAAGCCCAAATCTCCCAGGCTTCTAGTAGGCATCCTTAGAGGGGCGGTAGGAAAGTTTTGCAAGCCCCGAGGGCTGCCTCCGAAGTGTTGGTCATGCCCTTCGGCTGGGGCAGCCCAGGTGGCTTTTCATTCCCAGAGCCCCTCCTGGCATCAGGTCCCCAAGGTGTGGCGCTCGGCTGCTCTGTCCAGGTTCCGGGGCTGGAAGCGCCCCTGAGGTCGCTCCCTTCCCGGCTGTTGTTTCAGCTGGAGGAGCCGAAGCCGTGCCGGCCGGTCGGCGTGCGTGGCTCCTTTGCCATGCAGGTGCTGTTTGCGGAGTATTTATATCGTCTCGGTGCAGCTCTTCGAAAGCTGGAGGTGTTCCGAAGCCACAGCCCGGGACTTCACTGCTTGTTCTTCCCTTCCACCTTAGTCATGCTTGGAGGGCGGATGTCTGCCGGGAGGAGGGGCACTGCATACACGGGCCCTTGTTGCTGTGTCTTCCCCGCCCCTCGGTTCTTGACCCCAGAACTCTGAACACAGGCAGCCTTTCTGCTGGTCACTGAGTGTGAGTGCAGCTGCCAGTCAGGCAGTTCTTTACCTCCAAGGCCGCCTCTTAACCTGAAGAAGCCCTGGGTTATTTGTGTTATTCTTGGCAGGCCCGGCCTGGCCCTTTTCAAACACAGAGTGAGTGTGCACGGAGGTGCCGAGTGGGAGCCAGTGCGTGTTGTTTGTGTTGGAGCTGCTGCAGAGGGAATTAGTTCAACCCTACTGCTAATTGCTCCTGAAGTGCAAGGACTCTGTGAAACACACGGACTTGCTCTGGGCCGCTCACTCTCCCCAGCAAGTGTCTGTGGAGCGTCTTGCTTGCCGGAAGATGCCAGACAAAGTCCTCCGTGGCCCAGCAGAAGCCCCCCTTGCCCCTTTCAACTTGTACGTGTTCCAGAGCTTGGTTCTGGCTGTGCAGACTGGGGAGTGAGGTTTCTTCTGGCCCGGCCTGGAGCCTGCACGAGCACTGTAAGAGTGCCTCAACCCTTCCCAGTTGTTGCATTGCATGGCTTTGCCAAATCCCGCCTTCTCTCAAGGAACCTTCAGTGCGCTTGAGTACTTCCATTCTTTCCTCAGGTGCTGAGAACCCAGATTTGGCCCAGAGGGCAAGGAAAGTTCTTCTGGATCGGCTTGGGGGGGGGCAGTCTTTCCTTTTGCAGTATTCTGCCTCCACAAGCCCCCACCCCCTGTGGCTTATGGCCTGCTTGCTTCCCCTCGGCTCACAAGTTCACAAGCGTTGGTTAGTAGTGTAGATTCCATATGGGAGTTGTGACCCAACACATCTGGAGACCATAAGCTTGGCTAGGCCATAAGGCCCGGGCTTAGGCGAGAAGGGGCGCTGCTGCGTCCTACTCTAGAACTCTTGAATCCAGTCAGGAAAGGATTCTTCTCAATTAAAAGAGGTTGCAAGGAAGAGCAGAAACCAAGTAGAAAGCACCCCCCCCCCCCATGCTATCTGCTCAGCTCTTGTAAACTCAAATTCCTTTCTCGATGGAGTCCATCCACGTCCTATTTGGTCTTACTTTTCTTCCTCCTTTGACTTCCCCTAGCATGATTGTCTTCTCTTGGGAATGTTGCCTTCTCGGGATGTGCCCAACATAAGCCGACCTAAGTTCTGGCTTGATTTGATCTAGGACCCTTCACCCAGGCTGCTTTTAACCAGGCACATGCTCATGAAAAGCACTCGTGTGCCCCCCTTCTTGAAAAGTCAGGCGCTACACACATCAGATGCATGCTTTAGAGCTGTGTGAAGGCAAGAGTGTGTTGGGTCATTTCTTCATACCACAGCTCCTCCAGTTTCTCCATTTTCAGAGCCTTGCTTGGGCTGCTGCTGTGCCTGCAGCGTCTGGAAGACGCAGCCCGGATGGTGGTGGGGATTATCTTTGTGCCCCTATGCGCACACTTTGCTCCTGCAAAGCAACACAAGGCCTGTAGAGGATAATCTCAGCCAAAGAAAGAGAACTGGAGCAGGGAATATGGAAGACTTAGAGGAACAATACACACTTGTCAGGGCGCTCCTGCTTAATATAGTTTTACATGAAGTAAGTCGCCAAAGCTGGGAGATTATAATGCTTCTTGAGGTGGAGAAATGGTTAAGGCGGCGCTCGAGTAAAATGAGCTGAGGCCTTCATGAAGAAAGACAAAAGAGAGAGAGAGAGAGAGAGCTTTGGGTGCTTCGGTGTGGTGAGAAGCACAGAGTTAAAAATGCCACAGTGGGAGTTAAAAGTTGTTTTAAAAAATCTGAAAACAGAGAGGCAGGTGAAAGGGATAAAATAACATCAATTTCAGCGCGATGCAATATGTTAGAATTATCCCAGGATCAGAGGCGGAATTTGGAGGCTAATATTGGAGAGAGTGGGAAATGGTCTGTCAGACCAACAGAATAAGAAAATGGCTTTCAGTGGTTCCACTAATTGTTCCAGAGACGCCATTTCTGCAAAGCATTTTACAGAGTTAATGTAATGAAAGATGTGAAGGCTTTCCCGATACTTGAACGTGCCTGGATGTTTCAGTATCTATAGCTGTGGGAGGTAGACAATGCAACCCTTCCTCAGCCTCAGCTGAGAGAAAACAAAAAAGCTACTGCTTCTTGTGGATGCACTCCCCTGAAGTGGGAGAGTCATCAGCCCTATCACAAAAATACGCAAAGCTAATCTTTCAAAGGTTGAGAAAAATGCCCCAGCAGCTCCTTTGAGCCCCTTTATTCTGGAAAGAAAACCGAGCACAACAGGTGTAGCATATTACCCTTCCGTGAGGATTTGCCCCAAAGTCTGTTTTGGTAGGAATATGGAACGACCTGCAAGAAGACCCTGAACTGGTGTCAAAAGGTGCATGAGATGTTTGGGCATCCGCCCCAGGCTCCTTTGGAACAAAAGCCGTCCTAGCTCTTGAGTTGCACACATTCAAATCTCTAGCCTTTTTCTGCGGCCTAGTCACACTTCCCGCCATTTTTGGAACCCATTTTTTCTGCAGATTTCTTCACCCAGTTCCTCACTAAATGTGTCTTGGGGGCAGTTCACACTGTGAGAGCTGGAAGCGAAGAGCTTTTGCTTCATGGGGGGAAAGGTGTAAGAGAAAGGTGTGGAAACAACTGTGGAAAGGTGTTCCACAGTTGTTCCAAAACCGGTAGGCCCTTCTGTTTCAAAGCACAGATCATGCACCTCTTCCTGGTTCGGCTGAGTATACCTGGGTCCCAACATTGTCATGTCTAGGCTCACGCAACTGGGCATAGAGGTACCGAGGCAGTGAGCAGGTTGCTCCAATAGCAACCCACCGTGCTTTTCAAGGTCAACTTCCTGCAAAGGACTTCACCCCATCTTGAAATCTGAGCTGAAGAGCCAGTGGCAAAAGCTTTATGAAGGCCAGTAAGCATTTCGAGTTGAAACAAGCACTTGGGCTGATATTAAAGGTATCATGTAAGAGCCAACAGAAAGATGTTAACTTGGCCCCGTTAAGGATTTGGCACAGGACCCCACAATCGGAATGTATTCAAGTGAAGATGCTCGACCCAAGTCGTCTACGCCTAATGTTTCCCACAAAACTGTTATTTATACGGAATCAAACTATTGGCCTGTTTAGCTCAATATGCATGACACTGACTGGCAGCATCTCTCCAAGCTTTTTGCAAGAGCCTTTGTCAGCCTTCCTGGGAGATTCTGGGGGGTGCAGACCTTTTGCATGGAGAAAACGTGTTTTGTCACCCAGTGAGAGCCCGCCTCATTCATCGTGGCCGCAGATCTTAGGGGAAAAGTGGACGATGCTACCATTGCTGGGCTACAAAAGGTTCTGAAGCATTCTGCCTACCGGGCCGTCTGGAGATCCCTCCATCCTTATTTTGAGCTGAGAAGGAGATAGGATCAGGCCACAGGTCTGTCAAGTCCAGCATTCCAACAGGGCCAAATATCATGGGATATTTTTAGACCAGTGCACGCCTGGACACCCTAGGAACATGGAGGCAATTGCCGGGGGGCTGGGCCCCCCCTAAGTACATGACTTTGATGGGTCAAGAGGCAGAACTATTTGCTTTGTGTTGTGCACTGAGCAGTCCATGCTGGGAAGGCATATCCGCTCCTCCAGCCCTCCTCCACCTAGCTTTAAATGCTCTAATTTTTGAAGGTCATTTCCTCTGGACACTTAGAACGTGCTGGGGACATTGTGCGGCTTTGTTCCTCTTCCCTTTGATCTGCTTGTTCCCAGGCTGAGAGCTGCACTTGAGGAGGTTGAAAGACACGGTTTTTTTCGAGCGCTCAGCTGGCCCTCACCGTCTTGCCCTTGCGTTGCTAATGTCCTTCTTACCAGCCCTGTCAGACTTGCTACCAAGAACCTGACCTTGCCCTTTCTTTCCAGGATAGCTTAGCTCATTGCAGCAGATTCCTGTAGAGGTTTGCACAGTAAAGGGGTGCATCTAAAGACTGGCACTCTGGGTGCTGGAAACTGACCAGTGGAGGCTCTTGCAGTCGAGCGCTTGGAAGTCTCTTCAAACCCCTGCCTCGTCTCGCTTTCTCGGCCAGGAGCAACGCTGGACACGCAGAAGAAAATTGGAGCCCTGCTCCTTCAGCTCAGAAACCTAGCTCAGCATTGCGTTTCTCGCAGTGGGCCGCTGGATACCTCCTGCAAAACATGCAAGCAGGGCACGGGGGGAGTTGTTGGCTCCTAAGCACCGGTGGCTTGGGGTTTGGTGCTGCCGGATATGAATGCTGCATAGACCTGTCAGGACCACTGATTGCCATATCTGTCTTGAGTTTGCCTAAGCCCCTCTTAATGTAACGCCAGTGGAAACAGCCGCCGTTGCTACACCATGTGCCAGAGGGCTCCACACTTAGTGCGACATGTGGGGAAGCCCTCCCTCAGTCATGCGTCTTGCAGCAGTCACTTTCCCCACATGACCCCATCTTCGGAGGGAGAGCCTTTTCCATCCTTTTTTGGACACTGTGCATAATTTGCTAAACTCCCAGCTCTCTTATTTGCCTCCTTGCTAAATGCACAAGTCCCAGGTCTTCTGCCTCTAACAGGATTTGCTCCAGCCCCCATGATGTGGAGAGCCCACTTCTCTGCACCTTTGCCAGCTCTGCAGCCAGGGGGCCTTTTGGCCCTGTGGCCACATTTGGCACTGGAGAAAGAGTTGTGGGTGCCAACACAACATGCCTTTTGTGGATCACCCCTTTGGTGTCTGTTTGGTCTTTGCATCTTAGGCGGCATTTTATTCAGAAAAACTCTTGTTTGAACATGCAGTCGCTCTTTAATCAGGGGTTGTCTAGCTTGGCTTCTTGCTGGAGGTACAGGAGAGCTAATGTTTCTTTTAAACATCTGTTCTGCCATGTCCAAAGAGTTGCTTCTTTTTTCACAGGAGATTATTAACCATTTTTTCCTGGAACTGGACAAACTGAAAATTAATTTCATATGCATGGGTAAGCACAGGCTTTTAAATTATTTACCCGTTTCATGAAATTAACAAATGGGGAGGAAATGGATTCTCTGCATTTCTGACAGTCAGATGCCTGATATACAAAACGAGAAGGGTAAGTGCTTGTGATACAGTGTGCTGAAAACCTTACGCTTTCATTTACAAATGGGTGACAAATGGATGACAGCTTCATGTGGTCGCCTATTTGAATATTTTGCTCATTTATGCGGCAGCCTAAGTACAATTGCTAGAATTGAAATGGCTAGAAACAAAATGCTCCTCATCCATGTGTATTACAAAATGGAATTTTTCTAAAATTATCTTTCGGGAGGCTCATGGGTGCTGCATCACGGAATCGTTCCTGGGGAAGCGGCAGGCACTGCACTCCAGATTCCGGTTACGGAGACACAATGGATGCTGGCAAAGGCCTCGAAGCACTGGCAGTTTTCCGTTCAGCCCCCCCACTGAGGATTCCTAGCACAGACGTCCCCATCAAACCATTTGCCTCGATTTCAAGATCTCTTTCCTGATCTGCAGCTTCTGGACCTGCACTGAGATTGAACTCTATTTGCTGTTTGGTTGCCCATCCACCCAGTTTGGAGAAATCCTTTCAGAATGTTCCTGTTTCTCTTTGGCTGTGCTGTTTTCCCCTTTCTTTTTCCAGCTGCAGGGAAAAGCTGCCAAGCTCAATCTCAACAAATGACTGCATTTGGCCAGGGATTCTCATGCACTTTCTTGAGGAATCAATGGCGCCCTTGCAGCCTGTGGGTCTGCTGTATCTGGCTAGGGAACCGGTGGCCCTCCAGATGCCGGGCTCCAACTCCCATCATCCATATTAGCCCTGTTGGATAGGGCTGATTGGAGTTGGAACGCCCAGAATAGCTCGAGGGCGGCAGATTTCCTGTCCCTGTGCTTCAAGCATCCAAAGTGCTTCTTTTCAGACTGGTACGGTGGTGCTACCTCTGTTCGCTATTTTGCCGAGTCTTCCAGTTGGTGGTCACAAAGACCTTCTGCTCTCTGTCTACAGCTGCAGGGACTAGTCCCATGTTTTCACTTAAAAACTTTTATTCACCCCCTGATCAAATAGAAAATTCTAGGAAGTTAAACCCAGTGCAACATTTACCATCCATTGCGCGCGTTGAACCTTCTTAGCTCGAGACAAGAGGGAAACTGCTACACTTACTAAGGAATATAAGCTTAAATGAGCAGAACCCATAACTGCCAGGATTACAGAATCTCACCCCAGTGCTTAAAAAAATAGGAAAGACCGCTCAAAAGTGAGTCACAATGCATGGTAGAAATTGTGTAGCCAATGGCACAGTTTGAAACAAACAGAGCCAGGTTCAAAAAAGCAAGCCGAAGTACCGTGTGGTTTGGAATAGCAGCATCCGAAATCTTAAACTGTCCCAGCTCCCAAGCAAGTATGTTGTGCCACAAGGAAACGTACGAGGGAAGTGGTCAGACTTGGCCTTCGCCCGTCCGCGGCTGCCAGCAGAACTGAACGCTGTGACAGCCAAAAGCTGATTCAGAGAAACTTAGAAGTGCGTCTTTGCAATACTTTAATGTTTCTTTCTCCTCCGTGGGGTGGGACACCATAAGCGAGCACAGTGGGGCCAGCAGTGATTTGCAGGGGAATGGCCAGTCACCTCCAACCCCAGCCGAGAGGCTGCCAGTGTGGTAAGATCATTTGGCGCGCAAAGCCCACGAGGACCTGACCACATGAGCAGCAAAAGCTCCTTCCAGGGGCCTGGAAAGAACACGATGGTCTCTCAGGATGTTACGACCCTGGGAGACGTTTCCTGGAACTTCTCTTTCATCTCTGAAAGTCTTGCCCGTTTTACAAGGGAGATGAATTCCGGGCAGCATCCAGTATGCCATTTCTGTGGCTTGGGCTATGGGCTGCGCTTCTTTTTCTGCGGCGGGGGCCTGAGATGGAGAAATACAGGACCCCTGGCCGGATTATGTACCTGCCCTTGATCGGGAGGGGCACTCCAGTACGCCGGGCAGTGATTGTTCGAATTGCTGTCTGCTCTGCAGAGGCCGGGGCCAAACGTGAGGTGTTTCCCGCTCTGAGCAGGGGCTCTGACACAGAAGGACGTTCGCTGCTCAACTGCCCCAAAGGGAGAGGCCTCAGTCTCAGCTACTGTCTAGCTTGCCTTCACGAGGCTGCAAGTCAGGCACCTCGGCTACCGACTTCCGAACACATCTGCTGGATTCAGCTCTTCACAAGCCCACAGCAGTGATTATAGTGAGATGCCCCTATAACCCAGCCCCACGCAAGCTCTCTTGCTCCCTGATTGGGGAGGGGGGGAGAACTCATGCGGCTGCCACGTGTCTCCACCCCAAAATTTTCCTTTGCTGCTCTGTTGGGGAGAGGCCTGTTCTCCCCTGCAGAGGAAGGCAGGATGCGCCTCAACAGAGCAAAGCTCAGGGAGCCAAGGTTCAATTTGGATGCCAGGAAGCACTTCCTGACAGTCAGGACCCCGAGGGCGTGGAATGGGCTTCCACGGGAGGTCGTTGAGGCCCCATCGGTGAGGGTGTTCAAAGACAGGCTGGACATGCACATGGTGGGCATGTCATGAGCGGAGCCGGAGGTCAGACTAGATGGCCCGGGAGGCCCCTTCTGACTCGCTCTGTTTCTATGTTTCTATGTTGGCTTGAAGGCTCAGTGCTGCACTGGCGATGGGCAAACTGAAGGGGCCACAGCAAAGCAGACCCGTGGCTGCCCCTCCGCGGGGCTGGTGGCCATCCCCAGGACGCGCACTGCTCAGGCGAGCGCTGTGGATCGCCACTCTCGCACTCCATCACCTGATGAGAGGGAAGCTGGACTTGTCTGCACAGCATCAGAACTGTACCCTGCGAATCCTTGGCCTCGGAGCAGCCCCTGAGGTTTTGGTTTTGTTGGTGCCGGGCTGGGATGCCTCTGTGGCTTGAGCAAGAGGAGTTTCTTGGACGACGTTTCTGTCTGTCTCCCAACAGCCCGGGTCTGTAGCTCCAGGAAAACGGTGCATGGTCCCTGCAATTCAGGCTGCCTAGCTCAGTCCTGATGACCAGGGTCTCCCCCAGAGCATCGTGGAGAGGGTCTCCCTAGCCCTGCTGGGGAGAGGGCAGCAATTAGACCTGAAACCCTTCGCATCCCGGTGAGCTGTGGGTGTCCCAGTGAACTGAAGAATCTGACAGAGCAGGAAGCTGACCAGCTCGGTGTTGTCTGCTCTGGCTGGCCATCGCTGCCCACGTTTCAGAGTTGGGTCTTTCCTGGCCCTACCTAGAGACTGAAGTGGGGGCTTCTTTAAGCAAAGTGTGCCTTTCCCCCCACACCCATCTCCCTTTGCAAGGGATTCCACTCCCTCTGCACAGAAAGGAAGGGAAGGCCGCTGGGCTGGAGCTTCTGTGAGAGCAGTTGAAACTCTCAAGGCTGCCGCAGGTCTGCACAGGGTTACGGAGTGATGGATGGCCTTGTTTGTTTGCAGAGCGGGCCAGCTCTGCCATAGATTGAGAAACTGAGATTTAGTTTGTCGCTTCCTGTCGCAGGCAAGGTACAGCACTGCAGAGACGCTTCCCGTTAGCCTCCGCCAGCTGTGCCAGGCGGCTGCCCAGGTGTCTGCCACCTTCTCCTCCCGTGCTGCCAGACTAGCTCTAGAGAGGGTTCTGCCACCTCTGGCACTGCAGATCCAGCCTAGCAGTGCTCCGGGGAATCCACCCCACAGTGTCGGCTGTGCCTTCACAGCTCTGCCTGGCTGAGGAACACCTCCTCTCCCTCGCTTCATGTTGCCACCCTCCACCAGGGCAAATTACCCAGTAAAGACTATGCCTCGAATCCGATTCCTGCATCAATTCTCCTTTTTAATTTTTTCCATGGCAAAGTAGCCTTGTGCCTGCTGCAGCAGGGTCTGGCCTGTGCCTTCGACGCGCAGAATTCACCCTGCACGAGTGGAGCTTGCCCTTAGCAAGGAAATGCCTTGGCCATGCAGCAGGAGGGGGTGGGGGCATGGGAAGGCCCTTCCGGAGTGTCTGCTGCATCTCTTCAGAACGATGCAACTCCCTCCCTCCCTCTCACTCCCCTTCCCATCCAGTTCAGGAGCACAAGGATGAGCTTGCAGTGCTGGAAGACACCTGATTCAGGCAGAAGAGCTTCAGCACGACTTAATGGTAGTGCATGGGACAGATCTAGTCTGTGGATTTACAATCCCTCCCAGGGGTTTCTTGTACAAGCTCTGGCAGAAGGAATGGGAGCTGTGAAAGAGCACTCCTGTTGTCAGGGTGCGGCTTCTGCACATCCCCCCAGAACTGGGGTGAGGAAGCTTCCATGGGGACTGCACCTCATGTTTCTTTGTGCACATATAGGTACCAGTTGAGACACAGCACCTTAAACTCATCCTGCTCCAGGGATCCAGCACAAGCCACCTGAAGCCAATGGGTGCCAATTCCACTATATTCACCCCATTTGGTCCTTAAAGCAGATCCTGGATCAAAACCGGGCACAATTTAGAAGGCTGAAGTCAAAGCAAGCTGAATATCCTCAAGTCCCAGTGTGCCAGGGACACTGGCTCATTATGGTGGGTGTCCTTCAGAGTTTTCCTTCTCTCTGAACTATCTGACAATGCAGGCTAGATGTCTAGTTGGCAGCAGGGCCGTCTTAACGCCTGGGCCTGGTGGGCACCTGCCCGTGGGCCCCATACTAATCTGTGCATGTTAACCCTTGGAAAATTGGAAAAATTCCAACATTAACAGTAGTTGTAGTTGTCGTAGGGGCCCCAGGACACTGCTTTGCCCGGGGCCCATCATGCTGCTAAGACGGCCCTGGTTGGCAGCACTGTCAGCAGCATGCCAGCCCCCTTATTCCTGGAGAGCAGGCTGGGGAACATGGGAGCTGATGCTGGACTACACTCCCCACACCCCGAAACACTGACCATAATGGCTGCAGCTGATGCAAGTTGGTGCCCAACATGAGAGCCACGGGTTCCCCACCCCAGTATACTGAATCTCCCCTTTCTAAGCTCCAGTGCACAGCAGAGAGTGCTTGCGAATCTCCATTGACGAGTGTCTCACATCTGGCCTTGAAAAGACACACGAGGAACTCAAGCAAAAGCGCCCTGGCTCAGGCAGTCCTGAGACTGGCGGAGCCTCTTCCGCTGATTATCGAGGGCGCTGTGGGTCTGATGGAGGGTTCTGCTGTGGGGCTACCACTACAGGGAGTGTGATGCTCGGTATTCATCCTGCTTCTCATCAAGCACAATAAAGCCCTGAGCTCACTCGGCTTAGAACGGGGCTCGGTGTCAACATAAAGTGAAGCGAAGCTGGACCAAGCTGGCATTTACAAGGGCCGGTCTTCACTGATGGTGTTTCGGAATTCTAAACTCACGCGCTGTCTGTTCTTGGTTGCCTTCTTGGCCATAGTCCTAGAAGGATACCTGCAGGAAGACTAGCAACTGTCCCTTCTGGCAGCAGCGTTTGTCGGCTTAATATCCAGGAACAGGAGAAAGTGCCTCACAGGGGCTTCACTTGAGAAGTGGCCATCCCTTACCAGCCTGCTACTGGGATCCCACATGGGAAGCTGCAGTCTCCAACCAGAGCGTGGAAGAACGGGGCACGGCCCAAAAATGAGTATCATTCCAAGAGAAAGGGCGTTCTGCCAATGAAAGCTGCAAGATACGGAGCTGCCGCATCTGGATTCGGAGCACTCTTCGGAATCATTGGGATTGCTCTTTGGGGTCTCGGATCAGAGAACTGAACCTGGGGCTGCCTGTGTGCAAAGCTCGAGGTTGTCCGGTGAGTAGGGAGAGTGGAGGGGTGCAAATGTGGAGGGGGTAGTTGCCCAGGTTACCCTCACGGAACACATCTTTTGGGGGGCTGGGGCTTTACCGTTAAGCCGGGCGTTAATCACTCAAGGCTGAAAAGAGAACCGGCCTCCTCTCTCCAGCTCTGTGAATCAGACGGGATATGTGGCAAGGCTGCCAGGTGTCTCGGGATCGTCCTTTCCGATGAAGCAGTTGAGTTTCCAGAGCGCAAGCAGTGGGATCAGCTGCCTTAAAAAGCACACAAGTACCCTGGAAGAGGCTCGAGATCAAAGGCCCTCGATGCACTCAAGGCTCTGCACACTCGCCGAAAGAACTAGAGGGGAATGTTGTCACACAACAGGAAGCCACAAGCAATGGGATGTGACGTTGGGTCCCAGCATATTTCTCGGCCGCCTCCTCCTGGCAGAGAGCGCGAAGGGGCCCTTTCTGGGCAGACGGCGCAACTCCCACGGTGGAGATACGGCTGCTGTAGGGCTCAGCGGCCAAAAAGCTCCAGCCGGACCTCATCTGGAGCCTCTTCCAGGGACCACAGCACTCCCCCACCCCATCACTGCCACAGCAAGCGGCCTTGAATGCGTGCCAGCACCCCCTCCACTCACTAACCTTTCCCCTCTTGCTCCGCTCGAAAGAGGAAAACCGTGAGGCCTTTGGAGCAAAACTCTGTGCTGCTCTTCTCAAAAGGCTTCCTAGAACAATCTGCAGCAACAGGAATGTGGCTCATGCTAAGCCAGGCCTTCAGCCCTTGCTGTCCATGCAAGCAGCAGCAGCTCTTCGTGGCTGTGCAAAGGAGTCTTTCCAGGTCTTACCTGAAGGTCCTGGGGATTAGCACTTAGGCCTTCTACAGGTGACTCGTGTGCATCCCCCTTGGGCTACATGTGGGGTGGGCAGCTGCTCAGTTTTAATGGTCCTTCTGGTGGGAAGCTTAATCATGCACCTTCAGGCCCCTTGGCCAGATGTTCAATGCCCATCAGGCAGGCGGGAGACCCTGCCATTCTTATCATCTGTAAGCCTCACTGGATTTAGCAGGGTGCAGTCCAGGTAAATGCAGATAACATTGTAGCCCTAATTGTCCTTCGCCATAAGGTGCCACATCCCTGGACCGACAAGCGGGTCCTAGAGCAAATCAAGCCAAGTTTTCCCAAGAAGCAAAAGTGACAATACCGGGGTGGTCATACTTGAGACGGGACGTGAGACGGGACGTGAGACAGCAAGACTCCCAGGAGAAGACAGTCCTGCTAGGAAACGCCAAAGGCAGAAGAAGAAAAGGAAGGCCAATTAAGAGATGGATGGACTCCATCCAGGAAGTCGCAGCCTGGAATTTAGAGCAGCTCCACTGGGATTTCAGGGGACATTTCGGAGGGCTTGGTAAGAACTGGATTCACATGGTCACCATTAGTCAGAGAGGACTTGACGGCACATCACAACAAGTAAGCTATTGCGTAGCAGCTTACAGAGGTACTGATTCTTGGGCGTGTGTGTCTTTGGTGTGCATGCTGACTCCTCTGTTGACGCCTGAATGGTCAATCAAGCTGGTTTCAGTCTTCACCTGATCCTGGCCTTCTCATACCTCTGTCTACCTATTTCTCTGCCTGCACACTGGTAGCACACTTTTTGGCAACAGTTGGGCTGTCCCAGGCATCCCCAGGTTGCTGCGAGGACATAGCAAGGAAAGAAATCACCAGCAGGCCTAGATAGATTGAACAGCAGTTCTATGGTTTATTGTTCAAGGAGCAATCTTGGTAAGAACTGGACGCCTGTCGCACTCAAAATGGAGAAAGCAAAGAAGCACCTCGGAGCGAAGACTGGACCGGGACAGGTGGACATCTCTGGAGATGACAGCCCCAGAGTCAGCCCAGAGCTGGGGCCATCCACACACTCGGTCCCTCAGTGCCTTCCGTTGTTCACGCACAATTGCAGTGCTTTGCAGCAGAAGCGGCTCCAAAGGCTTTGCACGTTTATTCAGTCCTTTCCTCCTTAACAGACTGTTGCTTTTGGTAAGAAAAAGGGACGAGATGGACTGGGAAAACACAAGAAGTTCACACACGGAAGACGTAAAATTCTGTGAATGAGCCACAACTAGAAAGGGCTCAAACACAAGGCGCAGTGGAGTACCCCAAGAAAGAACCACAAATTGTGGAGAAGAATGCTTTTGTGGAAAAGAGCAGCTGCTATGGGAAAACTACTCCCTGTGTACATTGAAGGAGGGTTTAGGAGCCAAGGTGTACTGGAGGAAGGAGAGAGGCATGCTCAGAAAAGAAGGCTGAGAGATGGGGAAGGAGGTGAGATCTGCACCAGCAGCTTTGGCAGTGTTGTTGGACTGCAGCTCACTTCAGTCCCAGCCAGGGAAACCTACGATCAGGATTCGAATCGGAACCAAATTGGATGGGACACATGCTCACCGATTCTGCCCCAAGGGCTGTGCAAGGAATCCGGCAAGCAAGCCATGTGACGCCAGGACCCGAAGTTTTGATGATGGAAAAAGAGCCTTGCATTTGTACTGTCAATGCCATTAAAACTCAAAATGCACCAGATTAGATGGCCACAAGCCAGTTCATTTTGTGAAATGGACATACTGGTTTTATCTGCAGGAAAAGATGCGTGGCCTTGTCTTGCATTGCACCCAGTGGAAGCTAACGTGGAGCGAGTGGATAAGGAAAGACCTGGTGATGCGGGAACTGAGAATGAAGGGTGAGAAAGGTAGATGGGTGAACAGAAGCACTTCTTCATTCAGCCTATGGGACTCACTGCCACAAGGTGTGGCGATAGGCAAGGTGACTCTCAAAGCGGAATTGATAAATTCATAGCGAAGAGGTCTTTCAGTGGCTGGTAGCGACGCTGGTGGTTAAGCACCTGTATGTACAGAAGCAATATACCCTGGGCCATCTTAAGCTGGGGATCAGCCACAGGAAGGGCTCTTGTGTTCATGCGCTGCTTGCTGGCTTCAGAGGGAACTGGTTGGCCTCTGTGGGAAAACAGGATGCTGGATTACATCTGTCTTTGGTTGGATTAGCGGGACTCTTCTTATGTTTACACGGACAGCAGCAACGGCAATCACAAGACCATGACGAAGGCCAACACTGCTGCTGCCTGCAACACTGGACTTTTTGGAGCTGGAATTTTAGACGTACTGAGCACATGTGGTGTTGCATAGCTCAGCTCAGCCATCAGCTCAGATGGAGGCTGTAGCCAAGACGACGGGCAAAACGGGAAAGGGTGGCAGTGAAGGAACGAGTGAAGACCAAGTGTAGGGGCGTTTCACCGGAGACCAAGGCCAAGGACATTGCTGTGGCTTTCCTGATCACTGTGCACAGGTGTGAAAGCTGAGCAGGCAAGGAAGAAAACCGGAGGAGGAAAGTGGATGTGCTCAAAACATGGTGTTGGAGGAGAGCTTTGCAAAGACCCCGGACCAACAGAAGGATGAACAAGTGGGTGCAAGATCAAACCAAGCCAGAGCTTCCCCTGGAGCAAAAGTGACCAAGCTGAAGCTGCTCTACCTTGGGCACATCGTCAGGAGGCCAGAAGCCTCCCTGGAGAAGGCAGCCGTGCTAGGGGGAGTTGAGGGCAGAAGACCAAGGATGAGATGGAAGGACTCCAGTAGGGAAGTGGTCAAGGAGAGGGCATCTGGAAGGGCTTTCAGTCATACATTGTTCACTAAGTCAGGGACAACTTGATGGCACATCACAACAAACGCACAGGTAGGATGTGGCGGCAGTGATAGCCCTGGCTGAGTTGTAAGTAGTTGTTAGTCTAGCAAAGGGCAGCGTTAACGGAGCCTCCAGATGGTCTGCAGGAGAATGCAAGGATGAGCTAAGGGCTGCACTAGCAGAGAAGACCAGATTCATTTGGAACTGGATAGCTACAAGTCTCTCAACTTTCCTTTCCTCCAGTTGTCTCCAGCTTTCCTACCATTTCTCTCCTCTGCTCTTTCCCAATTTCTTTCCCCCTCACAGAATCTTCCTTCTAGCCTTCTCCTGTTTCTGGAGTCCCCATCCTCTGTCCAGGAGAAGCCTCCTTCAATTTCCTGAAAGGGTATTTCCACTAAATTTCCACTATTTTAATATTCAGGGCTAAATTAGCTTTCCCTCACGGAGCCTTCCCAATGTTTTGTCCTGCAGTTCCCACCATCCCCAGCAAACAGCACTAATGGTCAGGGATGATGGGGGGTGCAGTCCCCAAACATCCAGAAGGCATCGTAGTAGGAAGTTCAGGCTGGAAGTCTGTATAGGTGGCACAGTTTGCTCTTGCTCTTGGCCATGCTCAAAGGCATATATCAGACGCACAACGCTGCCAGGGTGCCTCCAATTTTCAATGGCGTTTGCACTCCTTTCTTGCAAAATGTTGGTCACTGGGATCAGGCCTGGACTTGGACGCCAGTTGGGACAGCCCCCCGCAAAGCCGCATGGTGTCCCCAGTTGTTGCTGTTCAGCATTGGGGCAGCAGGGGGCACTGGTGAGCTATCCCACTCCCAACACTGGCCGCCCACAGGAAGAGGGACAATCCCGCAAGAGGGAGTGGCTTGATCGCTTCTGCATGTTTTTTCTTGACTCCAGTTCCTATCCAGCTGCAGCTCCTTTTGTGTCGGTGCTGCAAAGGCCTCAAGGAACTGGCCTGGAGAAAGAACGTTGTAGAGACTCAGTGCCCTCCATCAGTAAGGCAAACTCCCCCAAAGCACTCGGGAACTGTTTGGAGTTTGTTCACTGCATGCAGATTGGTACCATGTTTCTACGTGGCTGAAAGGTATACGCTCAGAGGTACTTCTCACCCTTTCGGGGCCTAATCCGTGGTGGCATCACACCATACTTTAGAAAGCCGTGAGCACAAATTGCCTGTGGATCAGCATGCCTTCACATGGAGAACTTCCCTGCCACCACCATGATAGGATTCTTCTGTGGTGCCTCTGAGCATGTCAGCTAGACCTTCCTTTTGGCTGCGATTTGCTTCCGCTGCCATGAAAGCTCCTATGTGTGATGCAGAGGGACCACGACGAAGACCTGGAAATGCCTTCTCTAGCGCCTCCACCCAGTCTGGGGGTAGAAAATGAAAGCACATGGTAGGCAGGAGACAGAAGACACCCCCATTCAGCAAATTTATCCAGGGGGAGGAAATGCATCCCTCCAGGTTGGGGCTCACCAACATCAATAGCAGAGCTCAGTTTGCATCTCCCACCATGTTAAGGGGTGGCGGATCACATCCTCAGCCCCAGGGGTGGGAGAAATTGGGATTACATTGGGTGGGGGCAGTACAAGGAGACCACTCAAACATTTCCCCAGCAAAGTAAGTCCTGTGAAGTTCTGTTGAAAGCATGGGCTGAGGTCTAAAGCGGGAGTTCTACTGAACCATGATGAAAACTACGTTTGGGCCAAAAATGCTCTGGAAAGCAAGCTGTGCCCCAACCTGAGAATGTTTGGCTGGGGATTCCTCTGGCATTCCAAGTACAAGGTGGCTGAGATACTGAATTTACGGGGCATGACCCATCCAGGCACTGCTCATGGAAGAGGACCAAGGCAGCGAGAGAGCCCGCTCATTGCAGTGTGTCTTGACCTGCAAAACTCCAGGTAGATTTCAGCCCATGCTTATGTGCAAGCAATGCAGGAATGGGAAGGGAAGCTGCTGCTGGAATTTCGCCAATGTCCTTTCAGATCCCAAACAGTGCCTTACTCCCCATCTTCTCTCATATGTGCATATATACAGCAGAGGCAAAACTTCTGCTCCACTTTTCCCGGTCCAGTGCTAGATCAGAACATCCGTTCCCGGACACGGCATCTGCGGTCTTTCCTGTCCGTTTCGGGTCTGCGGATGGGGGCCCGGCGGCCGCTTGGGACCAGCCTGTTCCCCCGGCACCGTGCAGCAGGGCAGACCTATTCCTGGAGAAGGCGCTTTATCAGTGAGGCAATAAATAAAGCAGACCAAGACACCTCCACCTCCCAAAAATATAATCATTATTGGAACTTTAAATATTTTCCCTTTAAAAAAAAAAAAAAAAAAGGAGAAGCGTTTCCTCTCGCAGCGGCTTCTGCCGAGGGGGCTTCGCGCACCGCCTCCCTCCATCGGCCCTGGGCCCGGCAGAAGGCTTTCCTTCCACGTCACCGACAGCTGTGCATCTCCACAACTCGGTGGCACTGTTTACACTTGACAAAGCAGCACCAGTGGAACTTGCAGCTGCAGCGCTCCACCACCTCCACCTCGTCCGTGTGGAAGCCGCGGCCGCAGCACATCAGTTCACAGCCGTCGATGGCCTTGGAGGTCTTGTTGCACTGCCTTCCGCTGGTGCCCAGGACACCGTTCTTCAAGTCATGGTCACAGAAATCGGGGCTGGAGTCCAAGTAGACCAGATCCTCGTCTGTGTGCGGCTTGAACTGGGAATTCTTGGGGACCAGCACTTTGGTGGAGCCGACCTTTCTCTGCTCAACCTCCGTCGCCCCGTCAAACTTCTCCTTCAGCATGTTGCCCACCTTGCGGAAAGGGGGCATGGCTTTCCAGCAGGTCTTCACCTCGCAGGAGCCCGACACGCCGTGGCACTTGCATTCCACCCGCATGTTGTTCAGGATGGCCTGGAAAAGAAGGGGTGGAGCCACGACAGTTGTCCCAGGATTAGGAAAGGCAACGAGTGCCACCACCCCAACCTTGTCCAGCCCTGGCTTTACATGTTCCTCCCCAGAGTCCGTAATACACACCCAACAACCAATCATTGCAGAGGACTGAATGCACCAAAAATACTGTTTTCACGTTAAAGGGACTCTGCTCCCTGCAGTTGTATTGCTGGCTTCCTGATATTGAGCCAACCAATTCTGTCTGTCCACACAAGGTTTATTTTCTGCTATCCTTCTTTGCCAGGAATGTAATCTGCAATTTATTCATTTATTTTTAACATTTAAGGACTGCCCCGTAGCCCAGAGGGCTCTCTGGGGGGTTCCCCCCAAAATGCAGCTATATCAGCATCAATATTGCCATGGGGCACCTCTGGGAAAGTGCCAATGTCTGGAGACCCAAGGCCTCCCCTTGACCTCCTTTCAATGTTTTTTCCCTTAACCAGTCCAACCACCACTTTCCAATTTAGCACAGCGTATCAAGGGCCTTCCATGGTTGGAAATCAAAATGGCAGCTTGACTCATCCATTTGGTGCGTCTCAGAGCACAGCTGTTAGCGTCTAGTCCTACCGGGTAAGCCCAGCAGGATCTGCCAGCGGATGAGAGGGCCGTCCTGAACCTGCAGCTCGCCCTGTCCATGTGACTGAGTCCCCTATTCAAGCCAGAAGCAACCCTGACAAAGCTGAGGCTGCCCAACTCTGGGCACACCGTGAGAAGGCCAGACTCCCTGGAAGACCACCATGCCAGAGAGAGCCAAAGGCGGAAGATACAAGGGAAGGCCAAAGAAGAGCTGGATCAATTCCAGAAGCAACTTTTAGTCCAGGACAGCACATTTCTGAGGGCATTCATGGATAGGGCCGTCATACATTGCAGATGACTGGATGGCACCAGATATCTTTTGATGGCGCAGCATTTCCTGCGCTGAGCAGGAGGCGGTACTACAAGGGCC
This sequence comes from Varanus salvator macromaculatus, assembly GCA_023646645.1. NCBI lineage: Eukaryota > Metazoa > Chordata > Lepidosauria > Squamata > Varanidae > Varanus > Varanus salvator. The sequence continues at coordinate 5,517,094 of JAIXND010000800.1, read as the reverse complement.
TGCAAGGTTTTTCATACACACCAGAGATGTTTCTAGCCTTTGGCTTGCAAAGCTCTGTTTGTAAGTGTGTGGACGAGGGCTCCAATCTGTGCTGAACTAAGATTACGGTGATTGCTCCTTGACTCCCCCCAGGATAATGTATGCACCATTTGTGTTTAAAATGCAGAATTATTCTATAAACAATTGTCATCAGAATGCTGGATGCTGCTTTAAACTGGACCTCCTCTGGTCTGTCTAGCCTAATACTGTCAGCACGGACTGGTAGCGACTGCAGAAAAGGAAGACCAAACGAAGGAAGCAAGGACTCCATCAAGGAAGCCACAGCCTTGACTTTAGAGCAGCTCAGCAAGGATGTCAGAGGTGGGACATTTTTGAAGGGTTTAGACGCCGGGTTGTGCCTCAGGGCATCCTTTCTTTTCCGGACAGGTTGCCCTCGAAATGTGTTAACTCTCGGACAGCCATTTGTGAAAGATGCTTTCAGCTGGATTCCTGCTCTGAGCCGGGGATTACATTTGATGGCCTCAGGTGTTGTCTTCCAACTCTATGACTTTACAGCTCCTGCCATGGGCAGCTGGGGCCAACTTCAGGGCTGAAGGCTCCCTCGACACGATGCCATTTGGTGGCCCCATTCAGGTTCAAGAGAACTGACGTAGGGTCAGAGTGGAAGGCAGCAGAAGGGACAGGCAGCCATTCTGAGAAGACCACCTCTTCCTTCACCCCTCTTGACCATGGCCTAGGTGCTTCAGCACTTTCCTCCACAGCCCTAGTGGCTGGAAAAGACAGGTGTCCCTACCTGTCACTGTCGTTCTTCTAGTGCTCACCTGTGCTTTCGCACATATAGGTGATGGCAGCCCATCTGTGTGAATGCACAGAGACCACAAAGAATAACTCTGCATTCATTTCCTTTAACAGCCAAGACAGACAGGGAGAAATGCTGCTCCCACACAGAACACGCACGCCAGGGTTACCTTCCGTCCTGCTTCGTTGTTATGAAGGTTCATGAGGGCCCTGCTGGAGGACGCGCCCTTGTTCCTCTCCCTCACGTCCACAAAAGACTGCGAGAAGGCCACTCCGTACGCAATGTTGTCGGAACAGCCGGACCACTGGAAGCCTGTGGGACGGCAGCGAGCAGAGAGACAGCAAGTGGCTACGCTGGCTTGGGCATGAGAGCAGTTGGTCGTCTTCCGTAGAACGATCTCCAACCAAGAGAGCGCCTTCCCCATTCTTCTCTCGAGAGGCCCAGAGGGTTGGCTCTGCTCAAGGACTGAGGGCCCCTCAGCATGGGCCAGCCGATGGGCCCCACACAACTTCCCAGGGGGTCACTCCAGTGGCCCTGGCAGGACCCATGGCGGCCTTTTTTCCTCTCCCCTGCCCACCAGAAGAGGAGGTGACTTTCAAGGCCACTTCTGTGAAGGTAGCTCCGCCTTTTCTCACTCAGCCTCGAGAGAGCCAGCAGCAGCCTGGAGCTGCACGCTCAGTTCCTTTGTTTTGAGGAGGATTTGGGACGAGAACCACAGGGGCATTTCTGGAGTGTCCTGACAATGCCACAGGGTGGCTTTGGCCCTGGCAACGTCCAGCAACAGAACCACGTAGCTGCATTGCCAGGACAAGGTGAGGCGTGCAAAGTTGCTAGTCCTGAAGACCAAGTTCAAGCCCCAGCAGGCAGACACCCACGAGCCCATTCATTCCTCTGCACAAAGCTATGCCTGTCACTCAGGTATTGAACCCTGAGTTTGATTAACTGGGTTTTAGCTGATGGATTAACAGCATACATGTGCATGGGCAGGACTCCTTTCTTTTTGGTCCGAGGTGGCATCGGCCTGTTTCACAGCAAGCGCCTTTGTCTCAGGGGAGGCATTGCCCGGTCTCGGACACGTAGGGGGGAGCGTTTCTTCCTTCTGCAGTTTTTAATAAGCACTTGTATTTCCAATAATAAAATAAAATTAAAAAATATGGAGGACAGATCCATTCACAGTATTTGCCCCAGTAGCCTAACAGAACCCCCATTTTTATTTATTTCATCCCTATACTAAAGCTCAAAGCCTCTCTGGGCACTTCAGAAAGTGCCTTTGAATATCAGATACTAGAGAAAAACGAGGGGAAGGAATCGGCCTCTCCTGTTTGGTGCCATGGAAGAGGGAAGGACTTGCTCTCCATCACTCCCTAGAGGGTGTGACCAAACCGCAGGGGCGCAGGTTGCAACAGAGTAAATTTTGGTTGGACATTTGGAGAAGGAGCCGGAAAACACAAACAGTTTAAGGACGAATTCCAAAGGATCCAAAGAAACCCAACGCTGTCTTGCAGGAGGCCTGTGAACAGAGGCTGGAGCAGATGTCGGCTGGAGGCGCTCTAGTTTTAGATGTCCTACTTGGACTGGACATCCTGCAAGATCGCTCCCTTACCCACTCGCCAACCTGAGGCTATCGGTGGCGACTAGCCCTGCTGGCCATGGGCTGCTTGCTTGCCAGCATGCCTAAGGCGCTTGGGCAGGAGGAGGTCTTGCACCCATCCTGCCTGAGGGATCCTGCTTTGCCACCTGTCGCACAGACCGCTGGACTGAATGGACCTTTGGTCTCATCCGGCAGGGCTGCTCTTACCTGCCCTCCTTGTGAGCTTTCCCACTTTGCCCCGTTAGAAAGACCACGATGGGCTAGTTGGGCGCTCCCTAATTTGAGAGGATTCTAACACCAAAGGGAGCAGAATTCCTCCCTTCGGACCTCCTGTGTCACCGCTGGGATCCCAGGAATTAGAACGTAGGTGGGGATGGGATCACAGAGTTCCCTCTCCATTCCAAAGTCACATGCAAATTGTGATTTTGCTGTTCCCCGGGCCAAAGAACCTCCAATCACCCACCTGCATTGTGGTGACGTGGTGTGGGGCCAGCTGAGCAGCTGCCCTTAATCCTGCTGCCCCCATAAAAGAAGGGAAGGGGTACAAATTGTGAGAGGAGCCAGGAAAAAGAAGCGAAACCCAGTGGGACCTGCATCCCTCCCCACCTTCCATTGCCACTTGTGGAAGCTGGACGGCCCTCTGGCGGTAGCGGAGGGTTCTGCACTGAGGGAGGGGGGTCCTGCACTGAGCACGGCGGGGGACTTGCACTCCTCCAGATGTCGAGCTGTAGCGCCCGTTGTGCCTGAGGGACAGGCGCCAGGGGGCCAGCAACTTCCAATGGGCACTCGGGAAAGTGCAAGGTGCATTCTCCTCCACAAGTCCGGAACCCCGACTCTTAGGCCTCGCGGCAGTCCACCTTCCTCTGCCCCCACACGGGTAACTTACCCTGAGGGCTGACTCCATGCACTGTGCGGTCGCAGCCGCACTTGTCGATTTCACCGCTGCTGCAGGCCCTCGTCACGGCGAAGGCGACACCCGCGGAGGAGATGGCGTATACAAAGGCGGCTTCTCGTGTCCCTGGCAGGGGAAGCAGAGAAGGCACACGAGTGAGTGCACCATGCGGGTGTGGACACAGAAGCAGAGCGAGCCAGAAGGGGCCTCCCGGGCCATCTAGTCTGACCCCCGGCTCCAGCTGGCTCCGCTCGCGACATGCCCGCCATGTGCGCGTCCAGCCTGTCCTTGACCACCCGCACTGATGGGGCCTCAACCACCTCCCGTGGATGGCAGAGCATCTTTTGCTCCCTGGGAAGGACCCCCCACACTTGCTTGGATCATTCCATTTTACATTTCTGGATTTTTCCAGTCTGTATTTGCATGAAACGAGAGGCGGTGGGGTGCTTTGTAAAACTGGCGAGGGAGGCAAAAGCCAAATAATGCAAGGGGCAACTTTGTCCATCCACAGAAGCATCAGGCAGGAAAAGGCGTATACTTTCTTGGAACTGTTAAGGGCCCCCGATGCTGTGGCCACCAAAACACAAGTCCACAATGCTGACACACCAAGCCGCACTTTGAAAGCTTTTCTTTCTTTTGCTCTTGGACCAAAAAGCTCCCAGAGCAGCATGAATAAGATCCGGTAGAAATCAGATTGTGCACAAGTTCCTGATCTACAGGTCACGACACAAAAGGTAAGGGGGTGGGGCGGCAAGAGGAAAACAAGCAACGGTAAGCGCTGGTTCTTAAGGTAACATGGCTGAGGGCTGGGTGTGAAGACCAGCAGGATTTGTCCCGTGGAACAGGTCTGTCAGCTGAGCCACTGGGTGGGGTGGCTGCCGACTCATCTCAGGTGCAACCAGGTGGAAAATGACGGCTGAAAGATGACAGGCGTGGGACAGGAAGCAGGCCAGAGTTGCTCCTGTGGACCGTTTCTTCCACCACTTGCAAGTCCCAGAAAAGGCCTCGCTGATGAAGTCATGGCGAGAATTTCGCAGGCAAGATACCTGAGAGCCGTCCTAGGTTGTCCTGAGCTATCTGGGCAGAAAAGCTCGGGCCCTGCTCAGATGAATAACCACCCAGGCCCCAAAAGTAGCAAGCAGGGCTTCTTGCATTCTGAAGTAGAGGAATATGCTTTACTCTCTAAAAGCTAGCAATGGGGCGCTAAGACATCCAGGGCCTCAGATGGAGACCCACAGCTGAGATGCAGTCCGGACCACACGGGGTTGTCTCCCCCATTCTTCAGAAACCACTTGCCGACATTTAAGAGCCTGGGTTTTATTTTTGCTCAGTGTCAAAGTTCTGGCCTCTGGAGGGAAAGGAGAGGCAGTTCTGAAAGACTAGCAACTGAGTTCGTGGCAAGGATGCATCTCAATTAGAAGCCCTTGCTCTTCAGAGAAAGACCAGCAGGAGAAGCACGGTGCTCCCTCTGTGTTTGGAGCCAGGGTGATGCAGGCAAAGGACAACCTTTCACGAAGTGCTCCTCGTGACCTTCCCGCAGGCAACTGGCTGGCCACTGTTAGAGGAAGGGCAATTTTGATAAATTGGTAAAGATTACTCGAGCAATGCAGCCGCAGTGGGACCTCCACATTACAGCCAGACCCCTGAATGCTAGGGACAAATGCCTCCGGTGTGAACATCCTAAGAAGACCATCATTTCTCGAATCCCACATGTGGGCTTCCCAGAGGCATTTTGCTGGCCACTCTGGGAAACAGGATCCTGGGCAAGACGGAAACCTTTTGGTCCAATCCTGCAAGGGAGGTCCGTAACTGATGCTGTTTTCACTCACCAACTAAGGGCTCTGCTCCTGTCCGGGGGTGATACGTGCTTAGGCTTGGCCCTGAGTAGTCTAATTTTCTGGCGGTTTTTGGGAAGACAGAGCACGTATTCCTCTGTCTTCTCATTTTTCTGAGACTTGCTGAGATGTTTGTCTTCCCACTCCCCACTGGAATAAAGCCTCTTGACAAAATACTCTCCAACGATTCTCCTCCATTCTACCATGACTCTTCAGTGCTCAGGAGGCCGTCCGCTCCAGGGGGTTGTGCAGGATGCAAAATGGGCCAGGTTGCCGACCTTACGGGAAAAGGTAGCTGATGCTACTGTCACAGACTACAACCACGACTGCAGAGAAACTGGGGAGATGACTCCCGCTAGAGCAGCAGAGGCCAGCGGGCGCCCCACCCAGAGAACCTGCTGGGAGAGTTTTGCTTCCACCTGGAGAGCTTCAGGGGCCTTCGAGAGGCCGCATGTGTGCCACGTCATCTTCAGAGAGACCCCTTTTGGGGGGCACTTTTAATCTTCTCATTAGCTCTCATCTTCCCTTCCCTTCTCCCAGCTCCATCCTACTCTATTGGTTCAAAGTCAACCGTAACAAGAGGATTAAAAACAGCCATTCCATTCCCATTCAGAACCCCTCAGCAGGATCCAAACAACTCCTCGGCTTCTTTTCTGCTCTTTCACTCTGCCCCTAAGCCAGGAGTCTCTTCTCCACAGTAGCATTGCCTAGTAGCACAACGACCATTTTTTCCAGGAGAAACTTGCAGAACAAGAGAATGGCTGTTTCTTGCCCCCATGGAGGAGAAGCTACAGCCGCAGAGGTAACACTGGGTGTTCTCAGCCCCAGACCCGTCCCCAGGTGGGCAGGTGGTGTGTGTGTGAGGCAAGTGAAAAGGGAATATCGGCTTAGCCACTCTCAATTGAGTCTCACAACACTCAGTTCTGCCAAGGGGTCCTTGGAGTGCAACCGACGCTTTGGTCTTGCAGCATCCTGGCGCTGGCTGGAGACCTTCACTTTGTCCCCACAGTTATCAGGGGAGATAACTGGGCCCCCAAAACTGCCCCCCCCACAGCTCAGTGAGGAAGAGTGGGGGGGGGGACAACTTGGCAGTCCAAACCATGCAGGCAACCGGGGGCTTGCAGCTTGCCGTCGTGCTGGAGTGGCAACTCGATGACCTCCGAGTTCGTCGTCGTTAATAGCAGGCTAACGTCAGTTGGTCTTGCTTTGCGGCCGCCAAGAAGAGAGACGAGTTCAGTCACTGGTATTCCTGGCATTTCCACTGCTAACCTCTCTAAGCGCACGTCTTCATCCTCCCCGTCGGAAGACGAGTCAGGGAAAGTTAAATAAGAAGCGGAGGTGGGGGCCGAAGAGGCTGTGGCGGCTCGGGACCTGACTAAGGGCGGGAGGTGGGGCAACTCCACCCCAAGCAGCTCAAACATTGGGGTTTTTGGAGGAGTAAAGGAGAAGAAATCACTTTGAGATGGCACCAAGACCCGTCTCGGTCCTTCTTCTGCTCTCCCCTTTATTTGCATTTAAGCTCATGAAAGATAAAGAGGCCAGTATTCAGTCGCACTCAGCCAAGTAGCTAAACAGAACCAGAGGTAGAGTTCGCAGCAAGAAAGGGCTGGTCCGTTCACATCCTGAGTTTGAGCCGCTGCCTGGAAGTGTCTGACTGGCTGCTGTTGGGACCAGGATGGATGGACTAGGTGGTTCTGCCAAGATGACGCAGCCGATGGCGCCATTGCCTGTTGCACGAGGTTCACGAGAGCTCCTTGCCAAGGTGGTTGCTAGAAGGGAGTTTCCAGTCCACCTGGCAATTTATCAGGAAGTGTTGCACCAAGCTTTGGGAGGGTGGTGCAGCCTGTACGGTGCAGCAGCTGATGCAGGGAGCTTGATGGAGCTAAGCGGATCCCTGCCTGGTCGGTCTCCTGAAGAGAGACCACCTGAGAACTTCATGTGTGCCAGCTGGATTTCCACCCTCTTCAGCCTGGAGCAGGGAGAGCCAACAGCCTCTGAGATGTGGTCCCTGACCCCTGGCCATGCCCGCTGGGGATGCCCGCTTCCACACAGCCCGAAGTTCCCATTCCTGCTGGAAAAATCTTGGCAGACTGATTCTTCAAGAGCCACTTCTCCTGCAGCCGAAGACACATCCAGAGGAAGGTGTCGGCTGACTCCGGCTTTGCAGAAGCACTTATGAAACGACACCCTCCATAAAGACACCTTTTGGAAAACAACCCAATGTGGGGAAACCCAGAAACAGCTCAGCAGAAGGCAGGCATGTTCAGGGGCTGTGGAATGCTGGCTATCGCAGCGGGGGAATGAAGTATTTGCAGGTGGCTGTGCAGAAGGAGGCATCGCTGCTCGGAAGCCTGAGCGAGAAGGCTCCACACCGCAGCCGTCTCTTGCAGGTCGAACTTGTCAGGACAAAAGAAGTGGAATATAAATAGAATGGCCCTTTCTGTGGGGTTGGAGCAAACTTGAGGCTCATTCAAAGTCGTCTTTGACTGATGCGGCCTTTGAAATGCATGTGCCACTTTGGGGGCACTCCCCTCCCCGCATAATTACCCCCACTTTATTTCCAAACTGGAACTTTCTCTCAGTTCCCTCTGCTGCTGAGGTCAATATTGGCCTTCCCCAACGGATGCCTCGAAGATGCAGCTCCTATCCACCCCAGCTAGCATGGCCACTGTCCTGGGAGAGGCTGTCCGAGGCATCTGGAGGGCACCAGGCAGCTCCATGCCAACCAGCTTTCCTCTCTAGGGAACACCCCAAACTGGGCAGGGCTCTCACCTTGGGTGACCACCTTGCCAAAGACCGGCAGGCTGTCCAGCGTGGAGCAATTCCAGCGACGGTTGCGGAACTGGAACTGGCACTCCTGGATGGCCAGTTGGGCGCCCCGGCGCACCGAGTCCATCACTTCGAGGTTCCGTTTGCACATCTGCACCTGGCGCTGGATCAGGCCCTTCAGCTTCTCGCAGGTCTCCTCTTCCGAAATGCTTCCCACCGAGGACAGCTTGGCCAAATACCTGTTGGGACAGGATCCCCGCCATCCCCAGAAGCAATCGATCAGTGACGAGAGGGGGACGTGAGCCCACACACCCCACGGCAAATTTGGTGCCCAAGGGCCGAGCGAGGCGTGATCTTAAATCCAGCCTTGCGTTTTAGCACCAGACGGTCATCGATTGGGAATTCTGTGCAGCTGAGTGAGGGACGGGCTAGGAACTTCCGCGGACATACAGTATTTGAGCCTTCATTTCAGCGGATCTTTATCTTTAATGTGCAGCCTTAGGAATTATCTTTAATATCAGAATTGCAAGAGGATGAGGAGGGAATATTTCACTCTTTCCTCTGCTGTGTAAAATCCCTCTGAAGAGGGCATAGGCTTTGGTTTTCTTTAGGGGTTTGCGTCCCCTATTGGTGCTCAGGTGGATTTCTTCCCATGCAAATTGTGGCTGATCGCAGAGAAAGGTTTTTTTTCCCCACCGCCCACCCCCAAGCCATCGCAGGGGGAGAAAACGCCCTTTCCAAAAATAATCCGGCCCAACCCACACCAGCCAGTGCTACCTGCAGCCAAAACAAAGCCAAGCACCGCCACCGGCACGTTCGGGTGCTAAGGCAGGTTTCCGGGCACCTTGTCCGGCCTTCAGGTCCTGTGTATGTTCTAAGTGTGTGGGGTTCCACTTCCCCATTTGTGGGATAATTCGATTGGAGCATCCAGCCACCGGAAAAATGTATTCCCACAAAATGTCCCCCCCCCCCCCCCAAACAGAGTGTCCTCCACAGCTCTCCTCGCCTCCGTTCCCCTGAATGCAGTGTGGAAGTTTCTGAAGTGTAAAACAGGACTCTCTTGGGCTGGCCGGCGTTGGGATTTTGCCAACTGGATGGTCAAATGTTCTATGTGTAAACATCAGCTATGTTTAAAGCATCATTGCCTTGAGGACGAGGAAGACAACTGGGTTTAAGTCATACTAATTGCAACATCACAACCTGAGCTGGATCGGTTTTATCGGAAGTCATGGCGGTCACTTTCCTTTAAAAAAATTAAATCTGCCAGAGCGTTTGCTGGCTGCATTGCGCCCCCCTAGTGCTGGGGAGCCCGTGTGGCAAAGTGGCCCAGGCCCAGGCTGAGGAGTTCCAGGCTCCTCAGCCATGAAGCCCCCTGGGTGACTCTGGGCCAGGCACGGAGTCTCAGCCTTGGCTACCTCACAGGGGGGTTGTGGTGAGGATGGTGATGAGCGAAGAAGAGCTTGCGAGATGCCTGAGCTGCTTTGCAAGAGGGGAGAAGGCGGGGTGCAAATGGAAGAGGCAGGCGTGTGCGGAGGGTGGGCGGGGTCTCCTAATGGGCATCATGTAGAGGAAGGAGTGACGCCTGGTGCCGGGGACCCCGCTCAGGCCTCTAGCCACTGGCCACAGCCCTTGCCACGAAAGAGTGCTCGCCCTGCTGCAAGGAGGCATTGCCCATTGCGGCAGGCAAGCTGGAAAGTGAAGGCTTTTCTCTAACTGCTGCAGAATCCATCCTGTGCTTGCAAACAAACGGCACGGCAGTTGCCTTCCTGGAACATAGGACAGGACCAGAGACAAGCCCGGAGCAGTCTGTGGAGCAGCACGCTGCCGCCGAGTTACCCAGGCGAATGGCACACCAAAGGGGCCACCACGATCAGCGTCCTGCTCCCCGTCGATGTCAAAATATTTTCGTTAAGTAGCTGTATTTAAAGCGGCACCTCGCTCCATTTTCCAATAAGAGGGGAACTCTGAGTTGAGGAATTCAATCAGCATCCCCCAGTCTGGGGACCTCCAGCTGTTCCTGGCCTCCATAGCTCCTCCTCTCCAGCCAGCTTGAACAAGGATCGGGAAAGCTGGGAGGAGCAGCTGGGGAAGCCTTCCCTAAGCTGGACCCCGACTCGGTCCAGGTTCCAGTCTCCGGCGCACACGCCACCAGCAACTGCGCATCAAGCGTTTCCTCTTCCCACCTGGGAATTGCTCTGCCCAGCCCAACTTTCAGGCCTTCCTTGGGAGCCTGACAGTTTGCAAACAGTTCGCACATCACCACGAAACCTTGGCCTGCTGCTGTGCAGGAGGCTCCTTTGCTAAATCTGACAGTAGCCCCATATTCTGCCCCTTTGGGGGCAGCAGGGTCCCTCTCCAGTATCCTAGTCCCGGCTGACAAAAGCCCAGATGTTGGGAGGCAGAAGAAGCAGCCAAACGGGCAGTGCAAAAGCAGCGTCGTAATAACGCCCTCGTGGCTCAGAACCCCGTCTTTCTCACGACGCGTCCGAGCAGCGCTGCCGCAGAGCACATGCGGCGCTGGGGGGCTCCCCCCAGGGCGCTGCCTCTTCCTCGCCCAGCTCAACAGCCGCCCTTTGTCTCCCCAGAATGGAGGGACAGGACTTGCCCTGTCGAGTGTGAGCAGTCCCAGTGTATCCGCGGGTGATGAGGAGCAGCCGGAGCGGTCAAGAACCAGCCAAAGTCAGCAGAACAAGGTCGCCGGCTGCCAGCTCCGGCCGCCACAAGCCCCCCCCAGACGGGCAGCGTTTGGATCGGCAGCGGCTCTCTCAAAACCACTTCCCCCCTGACGACGCGCTTCGCTTTTCCTGGCTCCCTTGCCTGGACGGAATCGGGCCTTCCAGGCACGGGGACTGCTGCAGCAAAAGCAGAGGCAACAGCCACGTGCAGACGGACCCGCCGGGCTCTGGCTCATCCTCTGGGGTCCCGGAGGCCTCGCAAGCTCATGACGCCTGCTCTGCCTCGCTCGCCTCGCCCTCCTGAGTCAAGCCCACGGAAACCGGCCAAGCCATGGCCCCTTTCTTCACTCGCGGTTGCACAAAGCCGCTGCAAAGGGACCCAGGCCCTGGTCTCCCTCGAGATGAGTTCCTGCAAGACGAACAGAAACTGGTACAAGGGTGAGGAGGGCAGGCTCAGGGGATCTCCTTGAACCCCTCTGCATTCCTCATGAATTGGTGCCTTTTTTAAAGCAAGCACTTAGCAGAACTCTTGTCCACCACCTTACAGTCTAAAAAGTCTCCTTGAATTCCAAAATGCTCGCGTTTTCTACAGGATGCGGCTCTGCCCAGTTAGAAGGACATCCACACCGTCTTTCCCACGACTGCCGACTCCTTTGCAGCACATTGCAAGAGATGAGAAGCATCTCTGATGATGAGCACTTTTATCCTCATGGGTCTTAGGATTCAGTTCAGTTCACCCCCACTGGGAGGGCCAGAAATGCACCGAATCTGCACCAAGGGAAAGCTGCGTGGCATATCCAGAGGAACTGACCTGCTACATCGTCTGACAACTGGACTAGCTATTCCAATATCGCTTACAGTGATGTCCCTCTAGTTACCTTTTTCCTGCTATCTGACGCTTTTAACTGGCCGTGCTCGGCTCGAACTGGAAACGAATCTCCTACAAATGAACAACGCTGGATGCATTTCAGAGCTGCAACCTTCACTTTCCTGAAGGAACTTTGGGGGTGCAGTGGGGGGAGGAAGGGATGCGTCTCTTCTGCACTCGGCAACCCCTCCCAAAGGCCATCATCACAAAGCAGATGGTCCAGCGGAGGAGAGAACTGCGCTGTGGGGCAAGCTGGGAGAGCTCCATTTGGCCATGCGGGAGGGCAATTGTTCAAAGACCCAAGACAATTTCCAGATTTTTCAGACGATGGAAGCCTCTGCATCTCTGAAGTGGGAGGCAGGGCCCAGGGGATCTCTTTCAAGCATTTCCAGAGAGATGCTCCAGATAACAGCTTTTCCAAACAAATGCTCGTGACTCTTTGAGGAGGATAACCAGGAAGACAAAGGTCTTATTTCAGGGACACAGTTCCAGCAAGGAGCACTGGAAAAACGCCGTCCCTCCCAGCAGCTTACAACGTGTTGTAGAAGAACACGGTCACCCCTTTCCTCCGCACATGGCACTTGGCATAACGACCCAAAGAGCCTCTCTTCACACCGGGGCATGATCTGACACAAAGACACATGATGCAGCCCCTTGCTGAAGCCAACTGGGTCGGAGCCACAGCCTGGAGTGGGGAGACACCTGAAAACCCAGGTCCATCAACTTCATTTCCACTAAGCAAGTAATCGTGAACCACTGCGGGGGCAGGAGCCGTGTTATAACATTGCCTTTTGCCGTCAACGCAATTCATTTTGCCCTCTGTGGGCAAAAATTGGATTTCCAACCACCGTTCCAGGCCCCCTTTTCCTTGTTCGGGAAACCGGGGTGGAGGATTGGCTACCACACTTTCGTCCTGGAATAACACGCTGTCCCTGTGCATTCTGGGAAAATAGCATCACGAAACAGCGAGTGAGAGAACATGGAAACGGTGAGCCCCCTTCAGCCCTGTAAAGTAATCCCATTCTCCCCAGCATGGGGCTTTCAGCATGTTGGACTACAGCCCCAGTCATGCCCAGCCTGTGGGGCATTGGCTGCAGTGGCTGGAGAGGCGAAGAGTTTTCATCCAACAGATCCTGGAAGTGCCACATTGGGAGAGGCAAGATCAAGAAGTAGGTTAGCAAAAACCAAGCACTGTGGCTGGTACGGTCCTCTAAGCGGCGGCCACTGCCTGCTTCATGCCTCGTTCCCCTGAGGACCCCTCAGAGTGATGCATAAGGGGGCTGAATGCCTTCCAGGGTCTCCCACTCTGCAACGAGAAAGCCAAGCGTGTCGGTCTCTGGAGGGCTTGGGTGACCCTTGGAGCAGGGTTGGCTGGAAAGCCCCGCAGCAAGAGCCCGGCCCGCATGAGCAAGGCACTCGTGGCAAGAGAGGGAAAGGGCACGGCTGTGGATGGGGAAGAGGAGACGGCGCAATGGCTGGCCGTTGTCCCACTGCTGGTGGTGGGACCTCTTGCACCTGCCCTATAGCGAGGTTCCTCAAGCCAAGGAACTGAAGTTCAAAGCATTCCACTCTATGCATCTGAACTGGAAGAGAGTCAATGGCTTCTTGCCCCATTTCAACGCTAATTTACTCAGCTGCACTGTCACCCATGACCACAACTGCGAAGGGTCCTTTTTGCATGTGTGGAGGCTCTGGTCCCATCACTCCAATCAGTGTACACCCACATCTATACACACACCCAACAGACTCTGCAGAACACAGGCCAGGCACCTGAGGAAGGGGGCTCCAGCCTACGAAAACTTAGACCACCATAGCATTTGTCTCGTTTTAAGGTGTCGCAAGGCTCTTTGTCGTTTACGTATCTTATTCTACTGTCAGCAGTGCCCAGATCTGACCTTGCCCCAAATCCACCCCACATCTTTTCCAGCGTCTCTTGGCTGTAAGAAACCTCTAGAGCCTTTGGAGATTCTCCAGTGGCCAGATTTTGCGGCAGAATCCAAGAGGCACAGTCCCGTTCCGCGCTCCGGGATGGACAGAATACGCATCCTTGTTGCTTCTTTCTGTCGTCCCTTGCCTTTCGCACCCTGTTCCCTTGCATCTCCTTCCAAGGAGCTGGCCACACATGAGCTCCTTGAAGGAAATGTAGAATAAAACTGTAGGAAATGAGAATCCCCAGGCAGCCAAACGATGTCCATGGACAGAGGATGACCCTTGAACGTTCAGTCCTTTCAACAGCAGCCAACAAGATGTTTGGAAGTGCTCGCTGGAAAGTCATCTCTGCCATCTGGCATTTCAGAGATCAGGTGCCTCCGAACATCGTGGGTTGACTTAGCTCTCCCCACTGCTAGCTATTCATCAACCCGACCTCCGCAACTGGCTTTTTCCTCAATGGCTCCACCACCGTGCCTGCATGCCCCTCGGGCTGTACAAATACCCTGCATGCCCCTGTCTCCCGTCTCCCCAGGGCAGAAGAAGGACGAGTTCAAGCTTCAGACAACCTGGCCGAGTGGTGCTCGAAAAACAGCCACAAAGCGGTTACACAGCCAGCTGCCACCTCTCCCTTTGCTGTGGGCACGAGACAGAAAGCAAACACGACCGGGCCTTCCTAGTTGTTTGCGCTGAGGGAAGCATAAAAGGATGTGGCCACAGGTGCCAGGATGGGTGCAAGCTGCAAGGCCGTGTGGGGAGGAGGTTTATTCCTTTGCCACTTGGGTGATCGCTCCAGCTGACCAGCAAAGGATACAAAAAGGAATTGCGCGTTGAATTCCCAATCCCTAATTAAAGACAAGCATAATAGAAGGCATGGAAGAGCTCCAACCGAAAGCATTTTCTACAAGCAGCGAGAAAGAAACAGATGGTGGAGCTGTTGTGAACTGCCCAGAGAGCTTTGGCTCTTAGTCCATATAAAAATGAAATAAATTGTAAACAGTAGGAACAATAATGCATGTTAAAGGCATATAGCTATCACAAAGCCCTAATACCTTCCTGGAAATAAATGGCAGCAACTTTGGGGCAGGGAGAGAAGCGAGAGCTTAACCCTCTCCTCACTGCCCATCCTGCCGCTTCAAAAAATATTTAGCCAACTCACAGTTAGAACCGCATAGGAAGAGGAGGAGGAAGAGGCCACATGGAGCAGAGATGCCTCAGGTGGGGAAAGGGTTTGGTCCATTGCTCCCTTGCCCCTTCTCCACTCCGGATCCAACCCTTCTGCGGGGTTTCCCTTCTTCTAAAAAAGGCGACTCTGAGATTGTCTTGCACAGCATGTTATTTTCGGCTGTGCTGCAAAACATGATGGGGGAAAAGGGGAACGGCCTCTGCAGGTTTGCTAAACCCTGGCTTTGCTGCAGGTAAATGCAGGTAAGCAGCATGAGGGGAAAAGACAGGGTTTTTTTTTTCTCCTCCTCTCCAAGGGAGCATTGTTTTGAGAACAAGGTATGTTAGCTCCCTCTAGGCTGAATCCATTCAAGGCAATTAGAAAAGAATGCGAGTAGCAACATGTCCCTTGAGCTTTCTCCACTCTGACAGCTTGACAAATTCTTCTCCTTTCTTTATGAGCAACAGCAGCAATGCTGCGGTTTCCCAGGTTTGGCGCAGGCCAAACAAACAAACAAGACGCAGGAAGACAAGAACGCATCTTTGTCTCTTCAGAAGCCAATCGTTTGCCCGTTTGTCTTGGCACATGCTCGAAGAAGTCTGGCTCGGGCTCCTTTTTTCCCTGGGCACGAGTGCTTGCCATCCTTGGAGAGCTTCCAGGATCCCGGCGGAGCCTGGCAACACGGACTCCCTGGCCACGGGCTTACGTGGTCACGCAGCAGCCACCGAAACTTCCCCAGAAGTTCCCCTGAACCAGGCTGCATCCGTTGCCTCCTGTTCTGGGATGGCCTCCCAGATCCTCCTTCCGCTCCTGCACTTACGCAGGTATATTATGATTGTTCCTCCATTGCATTTATATCCCACCTGTCTTCCTCCTGCAAGAAACCCCAGGCAACTTAATCGGTCTGTGTTACATTTTTATCCTTACAACAAACCTGTAAGGTAGGCCACCTGAAATGCGGGACTGGGCCAAAGTCACTCGCTGAGCTTCATGGCTCAGTGTGGACTAGAACCTGGATCTCCCAGGACCCCAGTCCAACACACCAACCACCACACCACTCTGGGATTTTTTAAAATATATAAATACAAGAAAGAAAAACTCAGAACGAGAAAAAGTTACCAGGGGCCCTTGTACAAGGATTGCTAATACAACTAGACGCAAGCCACTCGGGTGTTTATTGGTGTCTATACCCAGCTTTATTCTCCAGGTAGCTCAAGGTGGCTGAGATGGTTTAACTCCGTTCTCCCTTTTCTTCTCACAGCAACCCTGTGAGGTAGACCAGGCTGAAAGATGGCGACTGGCCCGAGGACAGTGCAGCCAGTGGGGATCTGAACCCAGGCCTCCGCTCTGGCACTGCACCCACGCAATACACCGGTGCAGGAGTTTTGCCCCGGCTGTTAGATGTGTGAACTGGTGCAGCCTCCGGCCATGTGGCCACACGCTATGCGAGCGGATCTGCTTTGGGGTCCCTGGCACTGAGGTCTCTGGAAAGATTTACTGCGAGCAACAGTCCAAGGTAGTGCTCCGATCGCTGCTGTTCTCAGGAGCAAGCTGGACATGCTTGGCTTGTTCATTATCTGGCCAGGGCCGTGCCGAGCGGCTCCCCCAGAGAGACAAAACCCTTAAGCAGAAATCCACACCCCTTCCAAGTGGGAGATGAACCGCCTGGAACTGCTCCTTGCTGTACTGGAGATGTGAACAAAACCCTAGTCCAAGGCGCTCTCGATTAAAATGAATACGGCCAAAGTGCTTGGGACCCCTTGTTGTTGGACACCAGCTTCAGCAAACACGGTGCTTTAAAGACTGATCTAACCAAGATGCTCGCCGTCGTAATACAGGTTCGGGGGCCTTTGGGTGAAGAGGCAATGCATGAACCTTCAAAGCAACTGCAACTAAAACAGCTGGCCACTTGTTAGCCAGGCTCCTGCAGCAAGCAGACCACCCCCGATGCCCGGGCTATCCGTTTCCAGCTGCCCAGGGAGTCCCTGCAAAGGGATCCTGCCCATCGGTTCCCCAGAAGGATCCCAGGCTGACAGGCAGCCCTCTGCCAACTCGGCCTCCTTCAGCTAAGCCCAAGAGCTGCCGCTGGCCATTAAAGCCACGCTTGTTTTTCTTGCAAAACTAAAATTAGCTGCTTGCAGGAATCAAGCCGGGGTGGCGGCAGCAGTGGGGAAATTCCTGCAGAGGCGAGTGACAACTTTTTGCTTGCTCCTCTGCTGTAGGGAGTCTTCTCCCCAGTTCCTTTTCCCAACCTGAGCAACCAGAAAAATAAGAAGCTTCTAATTCTGCCCTGGATATGAGAATTAGATGAGCAGCCAGAAGCTGGGCTCTCATTATATTGCACTATATTGCGTTCCCTCTTGCTATCAGCAAAGGCACATGCTCCTATAATAAAATGAAGTTATGATAATCCTGCGCCCGTGGAAAACAAGAGAGACAACTCCTGGGAAGCCGCGAGGTGTGGCAGGTAAGCATAAGAACAGGAAGATCTGGGCCCTGATCCTCACTCAGCTACTCAGTGCTCAGGTAAGGAGAGAAGTCCCCCACCTTCTGAGCAGAATCTAGGCAGCAGCCCTTCCTTAGCTCACCACGCAAAGCAAAACATTGACACAGAACATCCCCTCCACTTAGAAACCCAAAAGGGTTGGGCCTGGCAGGGCACCAAGGCTCTGCCCTGAGGGCTACATCTCAGCAATCTTGCCTGACCTCAGGAGGAAGAGGAAGGGCCGCTGGAAACAACATGGGGAAGGCTTGGTGGACCCCTGCCGCGTATATGAGTGCCCAGCGCTATCCTCTCGGGGACCAGAACATCTTGGGGACCAGGATCTTCTTGATGTGAAGAAGGGGTGGCCGATGGAAGCGTTGGCCCAGGTGCTTCTGCTCTGGTGAATCTCAAGATCCCTCCTCTAGGTTTAGATCTCCTGCATCAAGCAGGAGGTTGAGCTAGATGGCCTCCAGGCCTCCTCCCAGTTTTAGTTGGGACTGTTAGATAGGCAAGTTTTGCTGCCTATCTCCCTCCAACCTCTGCCCAAGGCTGTTCTTCCAAGCACAATGGCCAAGAAACCAAGTTACAACTGGAGCAGCCTCCAATTCAGAAACCAATTCACGATTTGGGCAGCCCCCAGTTCAACTTCCAGTATTTCTTCGACCTTTCAAGCTGGACTTGGGTAAGCTTTGGGCTCTCTTTCTCAAGCTCCCATCTGCAATATGGTTTTATTGTAAGGCCATCCAGAAATGATTTGGTAGCGGACGGTATACAAACATTTTAAATAAAGAAAGAAATATGGGGGTAACATTCCTGACCTGCCTTCAGAATCCAAGATGAAAGGACAATGAAATTTTGAAAGTGCTCTGTATGAACATGCGTGATTTAAGAATTATTAGCAGCAACCCATTGGTTGGGAGGGTATTTATTCAAAGAAATTCTTGAGTAAAGGATTAATAAAGGCATGGAACAAATATTCAGTTCAACCTCACCGGTTTTTAATGATGCTTGACCCTTGGAATTGCTCTCTGCTGCTTTTATCTGCTTCTATCTGGGTTTTTATTTAACTTTTGCTGGCTCTCTCATCTTTTTATTTACTGATTTCATCTGCTGATGTTCTACACATGTTTGTGCACCGGCTTTGTGGATTTTATTTGTGCCTGATCTTGAAGCTATTTTGCAAACATATATCAAGGCAAACATACGAAACTAATAACAAATAACGCAACCACTCTGGCTAGCATTAAAGAAGGATGGAGATTATTACTGTGATTATAAGTAGAAGTAGCAGCAGGAGTAGAAAAATGTTTTATAATATATTGAAATATTTCGCTTCTATGTTTGAGCTTTGGGAGCCATGGGAATAATTCAAATGCAGAACTTGTTTTAAGTGCTAAAAGACCATGTTATAATTGTGATCTCAGCAGCAGCTACAATAGCCTCGTATTACAGAATGGTTTTATGGCAGAGGGAGCTCGGAAGTGTGGTCCTCAAATGGTGTTATAGCTGGGAGGAAGGAGCTGAGCTGCATGACATGAACAGTCCCGTTCTGCAATCTTTACTCAGGAGTAAGCCATTCTGACCTCAGGGAGCTTCACTCCCAAAGTTCACAGGATTACAGACCACCTGCTCAAACCAAGTCCGTTTGAGCAACATGCTGTTCAGACCCACAACTTCCCGGCTCAGAGTCACTACTCTTAAGTGCCATATCTTCGCAATTGCATATTGTAGTTTAGTCAGTACTGTTCTGGCTTTTTTTTTTTTTACCAGGATTCTGTTATTTTTCAGTGCTTCACTCCAGGAGAGTGAAAGTATTGGATGAGCCAGTCCTACGGTGCCTGCCGGTTGCCGAAAAAGCAGGACATGCATCCATGAGAGAGGGCAGCTGCAATTTTAGAAAGCACAAAAAGCATTTAAAAAGAAATATGTCCCACCACGGTGCAGAAGATGGTGAGTCAGTTCCTGCTAGATTTAAGGTTCTGATAGGTAACTCCATGTCCCCTTCTCATTCTCTCCTTATGGTTTAAACAGAGGACACCTTCAAAGAGAAGAATGGCCTTTGTAAAATAGGGCATGTGTCCATCTTGTTTCCAGACGGGAAGCTGTTAGTAGCTCTGGAAGCAAAAGAAGCATAAAAGCTTGCAGCACATCAGAGCTCGCATCTATGGCTGCAAATGCTTTTTTGGCCTGCGGCCCGCCTTCCAAGTTAAGATAGAATTTATATCCTCAGCTGGCAGAGAAAAAGATCCATGGGGATCAGAGCCAGCCGGCTGTTCCCATCCTGGCCAGCTACATGCCTACAGGTAGCCCACAAGCAGGACCGAAGCACGGCGACACACCACGGACGCAGCACACGGTGACGGCAAGCCGCATTTGGCAAGGAGAGCCATTTGGTACAAGTGTTCACTTCACTTCAGAGTTGTCACAGCGTTTCCCTTTCATGTCCTGCTCTCCACTGTTTACCATGCTCCCCCCCCCTGCCCCCACCACATACACACTTCTCAGCACCTGCCAACTCAGGATAAATATTTCATGAAGCTTCTGCCACAATAAATCCATCACTCTTTCTAGGGGCTGGACAAGAAGAAGGTTATTTCTGTTTTAAAACCAAGAAACACGGTGGAAAAGGTGGCAAGGAAGGGAAACTCAGTTGAGGGGAAAGCAGGGAGAATGGAAGCAGGCAGGGATCTGTTCTGGTGGCCGTAGGAAGCCCCGTAGCCTTTCTGAGCCCACTTCTAAAGCCTCTTCCTTTGCAATCTATGCCCATCCATCAAAGAGCGGAGCGCTGCTTCTGCCCAAAAGCTTCCTGGAACTGGATAACCTTGCATAGCACTTTTCCAAGAACAGTCTCCTATTTTGAAGGTCTTCTCCCTTCGTGCAATCCCGGTCTCATGTAACTGGCAAAGAAGCAGGGCAGCCTTGAGGTTGCTAACAGCTAAACTCCAGTCCTGACCTCAGTAGTTTTGCAAAGGTGCCCAGAGGTCCTCTTTATATGGATGCATGCACATGTAATTGCAGAACTGTGGTGGCTAACTCCGTCTAGGCAAGATGGCAGTGCACTGCCTTCAAGATCAGCCGGAAGCTTCCCTCCAGTGGCTTGGGAACAATATTGATGATGTTTTTGCTCAGAGAATCTCATGGAGGTTAAAGCTGTCTGGGAATTCTAGCCACAGTGGAGTGTCACGGCTGGGAGTGTGTTGTCCGATGCTTTTTCACATTTTAATTCAACTGATTGCCCATTACTCTTTTCTGCCATTACTACGGACAGGGATTACATGGTAGGAGATGGATTGTTTTGCTACAGAGATGGTGGGGCCTAGTAGTTAGAGTCTTGGACTGGGCCTCAGGAGATCTGGGTTCTAGTCTCCACTCAGCCGTAGAGTTCACTGGGTGACTTTAGGGCAGGCATGTACTCCCAACCGAGCTCACCTCGCAGGGTTATTGTGGCGAGGATAAAATGGAGAGGCAGCGAACCTTATCAGCTGCTATGGATTCCTTGCAAGAGGAAGAAAAACAGGGTAAAATGCAGTGTAGCAATAACCAGCCTTGGTATGGTTGTGTCTCCGTACGTGAATGTATTTCCCAAGTGAATCTCAGCTCAATGACTCTGGCCAGAGTACAAGATGTGGACATTTTAGAGCCCACCCGGCATAGTAGTGCCCATTGCCAAAGGCAGCGTGCAGAATTCCGTGTTTCCAAAGTGCTGAGGCAAAGGTCATTTGCCCCTGAGATTTCAGAAAAAGAAATCAATGGGAAAAAAGGATCCTACTTTCTGTGATTGACTGATTTGCATGCGGTCAGGCTGTGTGGAGTCAGAGGAATGAAATTAGCAGTTCAAGTAAGTTCCGATAGAACTGAGCTATAGAGATGCCCCCCCCCCCAAACTTTTCCTCTATAGCAGAAAAATAACTGGGGAAATAGGTGTGCTTGAGCAGCAAAGCAGCTGGAAGAGAAGGCGCTAAGTATCCCCCTCCCATTAATTTCTAAAAAGGAGGAACCGAATGCACCGTTTCACTGAGAGGTAATGTGGCCGCAGCCCTCGACAGAACATTCCCTTGTCTGTTTGATTTCTCCAAAGTGCTGCAGAATGCGAGTTCTAACAGGCTGGAGAAGGCTTTCGGAAGGGGGAAAGAAAGAACGAGGACCCCCCCCACCCCGCTCACACACCTTCTCGTCTTGTTGTGAACTGCTCCAGAGGCTTAACCACTAATCCATCAGGTTTCTGAAACAGTTGAACTCCACCAAGATGCTTGAGGAAAGCGTGCGCAGCAGCCCCGGAGCAAGAGAGCACGCCTCACACACCTGGACACGCAACGTGCGGCCGGCAAGTCCAGCGCCACGCACTGCTGGCCACCTCGGGACATGCGCAGGCCTCTCGCCACACAGAGCCAGAGCGGCCCGTGCGCAAACCACATGGGGGCAGAGGGGGAATGCCACAGGACAAGACGCATTCCAGCACGGAAGCCTTCCAAGTATTTGCTATCTCTTGAAACGCATCTACCTAGCCAGCGTGCCCTCGGGCGATCTTTCATCTGCGAGATGCGGGGGGTGGGGGGGGAGAAGCCCTCCGTCTAACAAGCCATCATGTCGCAAGGCTCCAGTCTTCTGACCTTTTCATCTGCAGCCCCCAAAACACCTGGTTGGACAGAAGAAGGCCCGAGGTTCAACTCCGGGCATTTGAGTGTGTTCCGCAGCATTTTTATACCTCCTTTCCTGAACCGAACGAGTTGGCTTTCGGGAGCGAAACTGGTCAACAAACAGATGTAGGAAAGCCCCAAGAACAACCTGGGACTGCAGTCTTGCTGCCCTTGAACTTGGAGGTTTGCAAACACCTGATGCCAGGTGGGAGTCAGGGCAGCGATCTCCAACCCGATGACCCAAGCAGAGAGGGTGGGCCACCGAGCACACCTTGCCCAAGCCCCTCTGCCCAGATCTGGGGCAGTGAAGACCCCTCCCATGTCTGATGGCCCAGTTCCTCAAGGCTCAGCCCTCTCCCCCTTGCTCTGTGGGGAGTTCTAGCTCCCCAGACGAGCACCCCTACCCAGTGCAACCTTCTGGCTGCCCTTTCAAAGCCCACGACCTGAAGAATTCTCCTCGAATGTTGCACAGTTGGTGGCCAGAAGGAGCGTAATTTTTTTAATGCTAAGTCAGGGGCAGTCACTTGACAGAAGGAAAAGGTGGCAGGCCTGCTTTGAACATACACAGAGTGACTTTCTCACAGCAATGAATACACTGCCTGAAGGACTGCCTGAATTCCCCCATACGTGCCTGCCTGGCCATTAAGATCTGGGCAAGAGACCCTTCTGAAAGAGCCATCCCTCAAGAAGGTGACCGGGGGGGGGGGGGGGGCGGGGGGAGGAGGTAAATAGGAGAAGGGCCTTTTTGGTGCCTGCCCCCGACCTGTGCAGAGAGGTTCACCTGGTGCCAACTCTGCTTCCATGTCAGCACCGGGCAAAAACATTTCTCTTCCCCGCCTGTTTTAATAGTTCCTGCTTCCTGATTGTTGTGCACTGCCTAGAATGTCTTTTTGGACTATTTGGTGGCTTACAAATGGAAAAACAAAACAACCACAGTCTCTGCCAATGTGGCACCATGAAAAGACTTTTGGTTCCAGGGCCGCTGTTTCTTTTTTGATGTCAGCAGCTTCTTGCTGTGAAGGAGCTGTTCCAAGTCAGAGGCCAAAAGCTTCATGGGGACTAGCACCTTGAGATTACGCTGAAGAGCAGGGGAGGAAATGATGAGATGACTGGCAGTGTGTGTGTTCCAAGCAGCAAATCTTTTATGTCCAAGCCCAGTTCTTCCTTCTTGATGGTGGTCAGAGGCAGGGTACTTCTGAAGAAGAGGAGTGAGATTATGGATGCCTCTGGCAGATCTTCTCAACTTCGCACTCAGGATGAGTTACAGCAGTGGCAGGATCCACTCCGGTGTGTGACGTGGAATGCAGTTCACCCTCCCATCGCTGCCCCTGGGGCTAGAGCTTGACCCGGGGAGGCATCGGAAGCACCATCGCAAGGTAGAGCCAGCTCATTGATAGGATCTCACCCTGCTGCTAAACTCATGCTGGGATATACTGGGCGAATGCTATTTTGGGAGGCATGAACAAAAGCATTACTTCCAAATCACAAGAACTAGTAGTTCCTCTATACTCCTCGCTGGTCAGACCTCACCTGGAATACTGTGTCCAGTTCTGGGCACCAAGGTTTAAGAAAGACGCAGGTAAATTAGGAAGGGTCCAGCGGAGGGCAAGAAAAATGATCCAGGGTTTGAAAACTATGAGGAGAGACTGAGGGAACTGGGCATGTTCAGCCTAGAGAGGAGAAGGCTGAGGGGGGACATGGTGTCCCTCTGTAAGTGCCTCAAAGGCTGTCACAAAGAGGAAGGTCAAGATCTCTTCTCACTGATACCAAAGTGTAGGACATGGAATAATCAACTCAAGTTGAGACACACTGGAGACATTCAAGAAGAAACTGGACAGCCCTCTGAATGGGATGGTGTAACATGGAGTCCTGCAACAGCAGGGGGTGGACTTGATGGCCTTCATGGCCCCTTCCAACTCTACTATCCCATGATTCTGTGATATGGCACCCCCCCCAAGCCCCGTGACTTGCTTTTTTCCCTCCCAAAAGTCCTTCTGCGCAGGGGCTGTTATTCAGAGCCATTTCCATTTGAAAAGCTGCCTCCCTCCCCCACTCCCTCTGGGCACAGCTGCAGCTCCACACGTCCAGATGGATACAGAACACAGGCCAGGCATCCTGCTCCGTAGGAACTCGCCATGCCGATAAATAAGCACCGCTCCCCCCCCCCCCCGCAGCATCCCGTCCTCATCTCTTCCAGAGGACAAACTCAAAGAACCGCGCCTGGTGACTCACACATGCACTTCGGAGAATCCCAACTTGGGGTCACCGTCGGAACAACATCAAAGGACAGCTGTGCTGGGAAGCCCGGCTCTGCCACTTTGCGCATGGCCCGGGCCTCCGAACACCAGCCCCATGGCCACTTTTCCGGCAGAGCCGTCCTCTGCCAGTGCTGCTGCGTTGCCATCCTCCTCTTTGGACCCAGGTGGTCTCCATCCATTAAAAAGTAAAACTGAGGAAAGGCATCCAAGAGGGAGAGAGGTGGGGGGACCCCATCTGGAAAATCCTCGCAAAATACCGAGCTGCAAACAGGCATTAGAGAGGGGGCGATCTGCCCTCGCCGGCTTGGACTGATCTGTATCATCCTTGCCCTTGATGAGCTGCTCTTTGGCGAAGCCCTGGCAAAATACCACCAGCGCGATGAACACGACAAGGCCCAGAAGAGGCAGCCCGGCAGCCCCGCTTGCTCTCGGCCTGGAGCAGACCAGAGCAGCCACAGTCCCAGGGCGATGCACGGCGAGGGCAGGAAGGGGGAAGAAGGCCCCTCCCGGCTGCCATGCCATGACGCTCTCCCCTGCATGTGGGGAGGCTCCGGCCCCCCAGTGGTCCCCGCACTCTGGCCCATGCCCAAGGCAGCCCAGCTGCCCCTCAGGCCGCAGCCCCAGGGCGACCAAAGCGGCCATAAGAATACCTGCACCATCGTGTCGTGATCCTATTTGAGTCCCACCAAGCTCAGCCCTGGCGCTGGTTCCCTGGCGAGGGAGGGAGTGCCGAGAGCACTGCTGGACAGCACCCTCCTCAACAGAGCCGGATCCTTGGAAATGAGCCCAGTCCAGTTGGGTGGGACTTGCTCCCCGGGAAGTGTGTAGAGGTAAGTCCCACGGAGGAGCTCCCTGCTCTTCAGGTTTCCTCCGGCAGCCATGCCCCCTTTCCATGGCCTCCCTCTTTCCCCAACTGCTTTAGTACGCACCTTCAAAACAGCCCCTTCTGTTTCTGGCCCTACTGCTCTTTCCTCCAACCCCCGTGTATTCCTGGGGGCTCACTATGAGACAGGGGTACACCAGCCATCCTGGTATATGGGAACCCAGCCCTCACCGATGCAGCCAATTCATTCAAAACGTTCGATGGAGCTGAGAGACGCTCGCAATTAATTGGGTGGCGCGTTCACTTCTACATCTCTAAATGGCGGGCACCATTCAGAGGACTCGGGCCTCTTTCCTTGCTCTCACAGTGAAGGCATGGATGCTTCTGGGGTCCTGTAGTCTAGGAGACCCCCAGAGGACCCCCGGCAGGTTGGGGGGAAGGCAGAAGGGGTGCCACTCTAAAATTCTGCCTGTGGCAGATACAGGGACCTCCCAAACACAGCAAAAGCTTCCGGTGCAACAATTGCTTTATTCAGATGGCGCTTTCAGCAGGTTTTAATAGATACATTTGCCCCTGAAAAAATCCTGCAGATTAGGAAACATTCCCAGGCGTCCTCTGAAAAGCTCCCAAAACCAGCCCTGCGGGGGTAGCTAATATCATAATCCTTTCCATAGTGCAGGCCAGTGGGGCTGGGGCAGCACTGTGGGGTGCGGAGGGACGGACTGCGCCTTTTCTAAGGTCCCATGATGAACCATGCTGGGGTTCATACTCGGCCCCCCAGCACAAGATCAGAGAAGGGGCCGTTAGGGTCATCTAATCCAGCCCCCTGCTGGAAGTGGGCTTAACCCCAGCAGCTCGGAAGGAGGGCAGTTCAGCCGATCCAGCGCCGGGCGGCTTTTCCCAATAACTGCTCCTGTTTCAGCCTGTTGCTGACAGCTAAAACTCAGATTCGAGCAAAAGCGGCACGACTTTGAGTACCAGTTCCCGGAACCTGGCTGGGAAGGTACGGTTGAAAGCATGTCGGACTTGTGCTTTTCTCCGAGGTTCCATGTCGGACACCCTGGAGTAGATCAGCCTGCAGGACTCTTCCTGTGTCGCTCTTTATTGATGTATTTATTAGATGTATATCCTGCTTTTTTCCTTACGAGGAACTCAAAGTGACTTACATCATCCTGCTCCTCCTACTCTCAGCCTTATGCCCACAACAACAACCCCGTGAGGTAGCTTGGGCTGAGAGCTGAACCAAAGTCCCCCAGTCAGCTCTGTGGCTGGGTGGGGCCTCGAACCCGGATCGCCTGAGTTGCAGTCCTGTGATTTTAACCGCTACACCACACTGCCTCTCCGCCATGCTCGTAGAACCACGTGATGAGAGCTATTCTGCAGGCCGTTGCCTTCTCAGGTACGGCTGGCGGGGCCTGTTCTGTGGCAGCACCCAGTCTGTGAAACCCACCACTTCCTGGAATCAGGTGAGCAGGCCTTTGAGGACAGTGCTGTCTAAGCGCCGCTCTAGCTTTGCTCTAGCTTTCTGCTGCTTTTCATTTGGTTAGGGCTCCATGATGGTCTTTGCTTGCCATGCAAGACTGGATTTTTATTGCTGCCAGCAACCTCTATTGCCGAATTTAGTCCCAGAGCCCTTCTGGATCCTACGGAAGCTGTATCCAGCCTGACCGCTTCCCTCAGGAGGCAGTCAGATGCCTCTGAGAAGCTCAGCTCTCTCCCGGCCCATCCCTGACATGCTGCCCCTGGGCCTGCTAGCCATCCTCCCTCATGGCTTTTATCCTCCAAGATGCCACCTAATCTCAAGTCAAGCGCGTCTTGCTTGGTGCCCTTCCTACCCAGCTTCCCGTTGTTGTATTGCAAGCCACTTTCCGAAAACGTTGGGCCCTGAGAAGCAGAATATTACATGTCTGGATGAACAGACGAGCACGGATATGGGTTCCAGCCGGACCCTACCATTTCAGGGCACGGGTGGGAGTGCACGCAGCAGCATGCTCACAGTAAGTAGCCGCTCACTCCCAGAGAACGTGGCATCAGTGCAAAGTCTGGGGTGGAAATCTTTTATTTCTCTGTTACGATTTGATTTCTAGTCCACCCCGTTGACCCCTGGGCAGGTTACAACAATAAAACCATACAAAACAATGTGAAAACACAGTAATCAATAGTGAAACAATAACACAATAAAACGTATCCCCTACCTCACCTTAACGGAACCAATAATTTCATAGAAGGCAGACCACAGTCTATTAAAATACCATTAAAAGCAGATTAACAATTAAAATACTGGCAAAATAGACAGGTCTTCACGTTGTGCCAGAAGGAATATAAAGAGAGCGCCAGGCAAACCTCTGTGTAACATGCTCCTTTTCTACATGGAGTGGTACAACTCAGACACAGATGGAACTCCTCAGTGAGGACTAGGACCTTGTCCAGCACATGAAACCCAAGCAAGGCTGCATATTTGTTCCAGCAATATTTTGAAAGACTGCCTGCTGCTAGTTAGGTGTGTGTCCTTGGAAAAATGGCCCACAGCAGATCTTTCCCACCATCCAGGTACATCTGCCTCTCTTGTCAATGCAGCATCAGCGAAGGCCTTCGTGCGACCATTTCATGGCCTTGTTTGGCCCCCAAACAGGCTGCATTTCCATCGAACAAATGCTCCATTTACAGTGTTCGATCTGGGGCAGATCATTCACAGACACACGCAGAAACTGTCGCGCCACGTGACAGCTGCCTTGGTGGCCCTCTGCATCTTTCCTGCAGAGCCTCATCTGCTCCCCCGGGAAAAGCCAGCAGCCATGTTGCTGCTGCGCATGTCGCATGAAGCCGCAACACCCCGATTCTCAACCCTCCCCACCACTGCCCCATCCTCGCGTGGCCCCGCGTGAAGCACACACAGGAAATCACATTGTCCAGCCACAGAAGCGAAGGGTCAGGAGGAGCGCATGCAGCCCATGTCACAGTACAATCACTGCACCGACCGCACAGCAGCGAGTTAATTTTTCCACGGACAGCGTTGGATCCTGCTTGAGTCGCTTTGATTTCAGTGGGTCTGTCCTGCATAGCACTCAGTCTTGCCTGAATTTTCGGAAAGCCCCGTCCTCGGGACACTCCAGAAAAGCCACTATGTGGGAACATATATCATGGGAGCTGCATGCAACAGAGAGTTCGAGGGGTAACAGCACCGAAAAACAGCGATGCAGAGATGATCTTTCCCCTTTTCCCTCTCCCCAGCATCTTTGCTCTGAATCTTGCCACTCTGTTCTCAGCAGAGTTCGTTCTGCAGAATTCTAAAAAACGATTGGGAAGGTAAACGTCTGTTTGCAGAAGAAAAGTGGCTTGGGAAAAAAGGTGGCAGGTGAAGGAAAGGGTTAAGTATACCTGGATGCCACTTCCACATTCCAGGTTTGCCATGCCAAGCTGCTCTTCTTTTTAAGAAGGTTGGCATGTAAACTCTCTCTTTCTATGAAGAACAAACTCCAGAGCGGCGGACAAATAACAACACATTGCAGGACACAACCGTAAACACAACCCCAGTGGTAGAAATCCAAATCTACAAGCAGCAGCAGAAGTGCCATTGTTAAAACATATCAAACATTAACTACAATGTATTAAAATACAGAAATGGCATCTCTAACTAAAAAGCCGGGATAGAAGAATCTTGGAGACCCACTGAAAATTGGGCAAAAGTTCAGCAAACTTCCAAGAAGAGCATTTTATGCTTAACACATAAATTAACGCAGCGCATAGCCAAGAGTCGAAACAAAAACGAACAACAGTACAAAATTTGGTCCCGAGAAAATGGAATGAATTGCCTACATTATGCAAAACATGGAAGAAGGGGCTGATTCTGTAACCTGTATTAATTGCATACATCAGTCATTTACCAAATTCTACAACCTGTGTAAATTATAACAGTTAAATGAAGGCTCTGGAAGATGTAGAAAGTAAGCCAGTCAAAGGAACAGATGTTGCTGTGGAGAAACAAGAAGCTAGGCAGGTCGTACACTTCAGACTACCTCTCTGTGACCTTTGCATCCAGTTTGCAAATGATTGAGAATTCACTCACTCTGAAGCATGAGGGCCAGAAACTTGACTGTTGTTATATTTTGGGGCAGGGGGGAAATCAATGGTATTTTGCACTCTATGATATGTATTTTGCATATCATGACAAAAATACAGCTCTGTAAAACAGAAAGATGGGGTGGCAAGCCCAACCCATCTGATAAATTATTATTTCTGAAATTCTTCATCAGTTTAGCAACATCTGGGGGCAGAGGCGCCACTGATTTTTATCTGGATGGACTCTGTGCTTCAACACTTCCCTTCCTCAAAAGCCAGCATCAAGTTTACACACTTTCCACCTGCTCATTATGAAAGCACACCTATATTTAGTGAGTGGCTGAGAGTTAATTAAACAGGCCTGCAATCCCATGAATTATGAGCGAGCATCTCACTGAATATGTCTGAGTGGAGAATTCAAGTACCTCTGGACAGGGTGGCAGACACGAGTAGAACTTGAACCCGGTGAGCTGAGCCAAGGGGTTTAAGCATCAGGGCTGCAGACGCAAGCTCCATTTTATCCCTATAACCGTGCCAGTGCTACGATTTGAGAACTACGACAGGCAAAATTGCACATGATGTGATAAACAAACAAACACGTCCAGAGTATTCCCTTTCTAAATCAGAGCAGGTAAACCTTTTCTGCTGTGCTTTGGGTGTTCGGCTCTCATGTTGAAGCAGCTGCACAGCATGGTAAGGTGGTGAGGCCACGAGGAAAAGGGAAAATGTTGCACGTTTCACCTTAGAGGGAAGACGCATGGCCATCGAATGGGGTCCCTGTAAAACAATTAAGTGCAGGAGCTAGATTTACCTAGCTGAATCACTCCCCTCCACCCCTGAATTTCTGCAAGGGTGGAAAGATTTGCACACTGCAAAGCACACTGGAGTCCCTATCCTTTGCAAACTACTTATAATTCTCAAGAGGGAAGCAAAACTCATGTCTGAGTTATTGTGCAGAAGCTGGACAAAGCTGGAAGTGCACTGGGTGGCCATCCGATTTGAAAAGTTGCTCGGAGTCCTGGTGCTTTCGCTCTCCAGCTCCTTGCCCTGGGGAGCCGATTTGGCATCTTTCTTTCTGACTTTCAGCAGGCAAACAAAAACAAAATGAAGCTCTGTTGCAGCAAGTTTTAAACTAAGTTGGTTTTAACCTAGAGGTCTGTGACTTTAATCCTTGAATGATGATGATGATGATGATGATGATAGTATGAAAGATAATAATACCGGCAGCTACAACAAGAACAGATGCATTGTTTTTACCGACTAAAAGCTGCGTTGGAGAACTTGCATTTCTCCACTGGATTTATTTCATGTGCTTTGCCACACCACTCCATGAGCCCGCAAGCCAATATAAACATAAACATTATACGATTACACAGTGCAGAACGTAATCCAGAATGAGTTCGCTTTATTTCTAAAGGGGCGCGGAGGCCCCTCGGGATCCCCACACACAATCACCCCCCTTGGTTCGAAAGCTTTCTCCTGCAAGAAGAGCAAAAGAGCGTCTTCAAACACCGCGGGGTAAGCGGGGCTGCCCAGAATTCACCTGTGCTCAGTTCACGATCTGTGCCGTCCCTCTTTGCCCAAGGAAGTGGGCACGGCCCGCGCTGCGCTGTGGCAACACAACAGCCCCGGGAGGTAGGCCAGGGCGCAAGACGACCTGGGCAGCCCGCCCGTGCGACAGCCACGCCCAGAGCTGGAAACACCTTCCAGGAGCGCCCTCCCGTTCCGCGCTCCGTGGCTGGAGGCGGGCGCCCTGCCCAGGAAAGGGCACGGGCTGGAGGCTGCCCGCCGCGGTCACCGTGGCGACGGGCAGCGAGCGCGGCGCCCCGCGGAGGCAGCGCGCACGGGCGGGATGCGGCGCGGGGTCCCGAGCCGCTCTGGCCCCGGGAGCGGCGCCTTCCCCGCCGCCCTTCGCCTCCCAGGGCGGGCGCGCGGAGCCGCCGGTCCCCGCGGGAGCCCCGGCGCGGAGGGCGGCGCGCCGAGGCCC
Organism: Varanus salvator macromaculatus; assembly: GCA_023646645.1. NCBI lineage: Eukaryota > Metazoa > Chordata > Lepidosauria > Squamata > Varanidae > Varanus > Varanus salvator. Next base: position 5,486,322 of record JAIXND010000800.1, on the reverse strand, counting down.
GCTCCCGGCCGCCACGG
>JAIXND010000800.1:5453427-5485905 GCA_023646645.1 Varanus salvator macromaculatus | reverse complement strand
CGACCCGACCCGACCCGCTCCGCTCCGCTCGGCTCGCGAGCAGGCGCCCCGCCCCTGAGGCCGCGATCCGGGCCGCCCGCCGCGCCCCTGCTCCCGGGCGGGCGGGCGGCGCAGGGGATCGCGCGGTTGCGCGGGGCGCTGTCCTCGGCCGCCAGGGAGCGAGCGGAGCGCCTGCCTTCCCGGGGCGGTGCGCCCGTGCGCGGCCAGCTGCGCGCTCGCGGCGCTGCCTCGGCCGGGGGTCCTCCACCCGTCGGATGCCGCGCAGTGGCTCCGGAGCGCCATCTCAGTCGCGCCGCCGCCGCGTGAAGTACTTCCCCAAACGCTTTCAGAAATTCGCCAGCGAAGCCCTAAGCCGTCATACGAACGGGGCACGTTTCATGCTGGGTTGTTACTCCCGAGTAACCGCGCGGAGCGACACAGCCCCAGCGGGACTGCCATTCCCCTGAAGCGCCAGGGCAGCCCCCTCCTTGAGCTGAGAAGTTTCCAACTTCCGGCACACATCCGACGCGTTTGCTTCAAGTCCCATCATCCCCAGCAGCGCACGCTGGCAAAGTCTGCATCGGTTTCCATGCAGGTGTCTCAGTGCCTTGAACCTGTCAGGCCAAGGGTGGGTGATGAAAAGGGCAATATTTAATATTTATTTTATTTATGCATGTATTTATAGGCCTATAACTGCTAGTGCCTTTTTCTGCAATATTCAGATCTTTCAAGACCTCAGTTGCTTCTGCTTTGCCTCAGTCACCATGAAGCCAGGAAGCCAATTTGAGGCAGCTCCGTTACCCTCAGGAAGGATGGCCTGTAATGCCAAAAACGTGCCTGAAACGTGTCTTGCCTAGACCTGCACTTCTTGGGGCAGCGGGCAGGGAGGGCTTTCAGGCCGAAACCCAGAGGAAGAGGACAGAGTGCTCAGGACCGGCAGACGCCCTGACTCTGCATGTCCTTTTGCAGCCTCGGCCCCATAAGATGGTAATGGCGTTAATTAATTGCCACACCAGTGATCTTGCTAGAGGAATCCTGTGGATGGAGCCAGGGCTGTTGGTCGCTTGTCAGCAAGCACAGTTCGTGGCGCTCGCTGTGCGACTTCACTGAAGGTTTGGTGAGGCGTTGGCCTTCCCTTCCAATTTCCAGCCTTTGTGGAAAACCAGATCCAGTGCTGGAGGCTCTAACAGCCGTGCCCTTTGTGCCGTGCTTGGAAGATTCCCAGGAGCACGTGGCTGGACACCACTGAAGGCAGCATACTGGGGACACCGCACCTACGTCCCAATTGGCCAGTGCAGGAGGCAGAATGTGGAGGATCTGGAGTGGATTCTGCCACTCCAGACCGGGGGGGGGGGGAGGGTGATGCCATTTTTAATGCTCCCCACTCTCCTGCCTAAAGGTTGGAACAGAAGCTTTCTCCCTGCTGTTTTTATTTTTCCTTTTAATTTGCAAGGAAATATATTTTTAGGTTTAAAAAACAACAACAAAAACCCCCTCCCCACATGCTGAAGTGGTGCAGTCCAGTGTATGGCTATACCATCTCATTGTGCTGACTGACCCCTGGAGGAGATTCGGCACAGTAAGGCAGTGCTCTGGTTTTCAAGAGAGGTTTACTCTGGGGTTGTCCTTGAATCACAAAATCTTGACTTTGCTTGGCAAGGATGCTTGGAAAGTTTTAGACTGGCCAGGTGCCCACAAATTCAATTTTCCCTATATGTACTTTCAAACTGCACTTCCTAACATGGGAAGATCTCTGGAAACATCCATTTTAGTTCAGCAATACTGTCTTCTTTTGCATTTTCCAATTTCTGTAATTTCACTAAGATGCTTCTAGTCCTCATGACCAAAACGAGGGCTGTAAGTATATACACAATACCAGGTGAAGTCTCGGAGATGGTGTGTGTGGAGGGGGCTGGGCAGGTGGGGTTTCATAGCTAGTCCTAACTCCTTGGTCCTGCCCCAGATTTGCAAAACCAACAATTTATGCAAGATAAGCAAAGTGCACCTAAATTGGATATCTGTGAACAAGGGCCTGGCATTGGCACACATAACAGGCAGGCCCTGACCTGCTCTGCTATTCCCTGTTTCTGCAGGCTTTCCATCCTCAGGCTGCGCTCTGCCTTGCCCAGATCATTAAAGCTGCATGGAGAATCGCTGCCTTCCATCGAACACGGGGTGTTTGTCTTCCTTGTATTCTAGCTCCGACCCTGTATCAGTACCAGGAGCAGAAGAGACGCTCAACCGGGGAACAAGGCAACATGCTGAGGAGAGACCTGGGAGAAAGACTGAGCGGGCTCTTCATTCCGTCTCTCACCATGCTAGAATTTGGGGTTTCTTGATAAACAGCTCCGGTGAGCTGCAGATCAGGGACACAAGTGGAGAGTTCCATTCTTCCACCAACGATAAGGCGTGATGTCCGTGCATGTCTGAACTGGTTCTCTACGCCTCCCCCTCCTCCAGGGGAGATTCTTGGGAGATTCCGACTTTTTATAATATTCTTTGCCTTGTCCTGAATGGTTCCCTGACTTAAGTGTTTAGATGAGCTGGTCACTGCCGGACACCGCATTCTGTCTGCAAGGTAACCAGGTTGCTGTTAAAATCGCCTCTCTCATTCTCCACGTCCAGCGTTGAGACCCATTGTGTACATGGCCGAATTAGTCCCATCTGCATAGAAGAGATGCTTGCAAGATGCTGGCTCAAAGAAGAACAAAAGTGAACAAAAAAATACTGCGAGGGGCTTCAGAAATACCCCCAAGACCTCAAATAAGAACCAAGGAGTGTAGTCTGTTGGAAGGAGAGGAGGACCTGAGTTCAAATCCTGATTCAGCCATGAAGTCCACAGCACGGCCTGCTTGGAACTTCTTGATGGAAAGGGGGAACAAAGAAATAACTTTGTGCATGCATGTTCCCGCTGCTACAAGAAAATGAGTGTTCTTTGTACATAGGAATCAAATGCCTTCAGCTCAGAGAACTGCAATTTACCACAGACCCATGTATTTCTACTCAGAAGTAAGTCCCCTTGAAATGAGCTGTATACACTCCTGGGTAAATCAGTCTTGCAAAAATATTGCTACGATCACCAAAGCCTATTTTGGAAAATCCCAGTATGAGCATGGCGCCAATGTTGTTAGTCGCGAAATCATGTCCGACCCATTGCGACCCCATGGACAACATTCCTCCAGGCCCTCCTGTCTTCCACCATCCCCCGGAGTCCACCTAACCTCACACCAACTGCCCCAGTGACTCCATCCAGCCACCTCATCCTCTGCCGTCCCCTCCTCCTTTTGCCCTCAATCGTTCCCAGCATCAGGCTCTTCTCCAGGGAGTCCTTCCTTCTCATTAGGTGGCCAAAGTATTTGAGCTTCATCTTCAGCACCAATACTCCTTCTATAGATAATTTTTGGAGATGTGCGAAGTACAGCCTCTCCAGCCAGGTGGACAGACCAACACCCAGCCCGTGCTTCAGGACTGCTGAGCCTGTTAGTCTGAATTTCTGAGGTGCAGGTTCTACCTGCAGGTTTTCCCATCATCACCATCACCATCACCATCACCATCATCATCGGGGGTGGGGGGATCATCATCTTTTGGGCATGCCATTTGTGGCACCCATTTGCACATGGGGAATTCAGCTCACCATCAGTCAACAGTAAATATAGAGCAGTGTTGTGTTTAGTGCAACTTCAGTGTTTCCATAAAGCTCTGCTTACAAATCCAATCAGTTTTGAGAAGAAAATAAAAAAAGAAAATGCACAGGTAAGTTTTTGGGCCAAGGCATCCGTCCCTAAAATAGCCGGTTCAGCAACACAAGGACCAAGCAGTGCTGGATGAGCGCAGAATAAACATAGAAACATAGAAACAGAGCGAGTCAGAAGGGGCCTCCTGGGCCATCTAGTCTGACCTCCGGCACCAGCCGGCTCCGCTCATGACATGCCCACCATGTGCATGTCCAGCCTATCTTTGAACACCCTCACCGATGGGGCCTCAACGACCTCCCGTGGAAGCCCATTCCACGCCCTTGGGGTCCTAACGCCCTCGGGGTCCTAAACCAGCCTTTCATTACTGGAATTTAAAGATTTATCCATGTGTCACACTAACAGGAGATAAAGTAGCTTGCGTGGTGCATAAGTGAGCAAGGAATGCAAGGGAAGAACCTTGAAAGCTCCTCCGGTCCCATCAGCCTCAACCACCTGGTGGTCTGGTTCCTTCAAAAGACAGCCCTTTCTCCCGGGCCACCCCTCATGCATGGCTCCCCAGAGACTTGCATCTTCCTTCAGATCCATCCTCAGATCCCAGTTTTTCCATGAGGTCCTTCAGCCAACCATCCCATAGTTCCAGTCCCAGCTGCAACTATGTCTAAAGCTGTGCCCCAGAATAGCTGCACCTTGTACCATGTGGTCCTGCTTGTGCTTGGTTCCCTCATGAACTGGAAACTCCTTGGGGCAGGGATCCTGCATCCACGTGCCTCTTAAAACACCATGTGCACGGATGGTGCTGAGCTGCATGAAGATGTCCAGAAGCAGACCAGATGAGCTGGGTGTCAGTTCAGCTTAGTGGCATCATGGCACAGCCAGTAACCTTACTGGGTGCAGAAGAGGGACCTCTGGAAGGAAAGACTTCCAAGCCTTGGAAGGGACGGAGTGCCAGAATTGAACAGTGTTCACTCACAGGCCACCCGTGAACAGATCATTCTTGGTCACCCCCCCGTCTTTATTTCAGCAGAACAATCGGGTGTCTGTGTGCGAATGTGCTATTCCTGAACAGCCAGGAGCCAGGATCATCCGTCCATCACCCGGAGACCTACCAGTCGAGCAAGATCTACCCGCTGTTCTCGAGTGCTTGTAATGCTATGCATGCTAACCAAGGAGCAATGTGAGGCTTCACACCCGTAACTGGGGGAATACGAACTTGTGGATTTCCTATGGGCAGCCGGGTGGCCACTGTGTGAACGGAACAGAGGACTGGGTGGGCTTTTGCTCCTGCCCAGTGTGTCTCCTCTCACGTTCCGGGTGTGGCAAGCTTTCCTTGCTCCTGAGATGACCCCTTCCTGTCCCCACGTAAGAGCTGCAGCTTACCGGGCAGCTGCAATTCCTGAAGGAGAAACAAGGTAGGCCTACGATCAGCATCACCTCTTCTACCCCCCTGATTCTTGTGACTTGCCTATATATCTATCGAGCAACAATGCATAGGCCTCTGTGTGCCCTTTATGATGCACCTGGCATCCTCCAGCCAACCTCGTTTCTGTTCAACCCTGGAAGAGGCTGCGCTTCCAATGGCTGTGCATTGCACCACGAAGGGCAAGTGTCATGGAGCTGGCGCATGGGGCGTGCTCTGGGCCTGGAGGTCCTTTGCCACGGGGAGGAAAGTGCTGAGCAGCTCTGGCTATCACAGCAAGGACCACTTCAGCACTCCGTCCGTCCTGAAGCACCTTGGGGAAGCACGCCGATCACCACCGGATCAGTGGTGGCAATGGAAGGGCTTTGGAAGGACCGGAGGTCCAGCTCATTCAGCTCATGCTCTGATTGATGTGCCATCCGGCCAATGACAGCGGTTGAAACCAGACGCCACCTGCGTTCATCAGCATCGGCACAAGGCGCATTTCTAGATTAGGGGAGATCCGAGTACCATGCATTTAAATGTAGCGTTTGAAGTGCTGCGTTATTTAATTTAGTTTTGAATCCTTCCTTTCCCCCTCTTGGATTACTGATGTCCTATCTGTGCTCCAGTTTTTGGATATTGCAACACAATCATGGGCAAATGTGGCTGTTTGGGGCATTTTTGCGCCTTCTGCAGGAATTCCAGCTATATTTACTCTGTTCATGGTACTTTTTGAAGCGGTTCTCCTGCCTTCAGGGATCAGGGCAGGCTGTTGGGGGGCAATCCATTTCCCCCCTGCACCGTAGTTCTCGGATGCGCCAACTTCTTGCTTTTGCATTGGGAAGTCTCTGTTTGAGGCTTTGGTTTGCTCTTGTCTTGATGTTGCTAATATTCTTTTTATTGGTCTCCCAACGGCTTAGCTTCCTCCTCTTGATTTGTTTCCAGTGCTGCTGTTCATACAGGCTTCGCAGGTTGGGTCAGCCAGCGTGTGGGCTTCGGCATCCCTCGCATGCACCCTTTGGCCTGCAAGCCAAAACCCCTGCGAGCACGAACCATCCCTCCCTCAGCCACCCAATGGCTTGGAGGACAAGAGGGACAGAAAAGGGGTGGCGACAGATGTTCCCACTTATGCAGCCCACAACAGATGGCCACCAAGGGATTGCTGCCCTTCCACAAAAGGAGGCATTTCTCCCCCGTTGTAGGTGCTTGATCGGATCCCACATGGCCCTTCTGTTTTTCTCTTCACTGTTTTTCTCTTCCTTCTCCCTCTCCATGCTATTATTTTCTTATTTTCCGGGTTCAACACATGTCTCCGTCTCCATCTCCGTCTCTGTGTCCATCACCGTCTCCTTCCCCATCTCTGTCTCCACCACCATCTCTGTCTCTGCCTCCTTCCTCTTCCCCATCTCTGTCTCCATCGCCATCTCTATCTCTGTCTCCATCACTGTCTCCGTCTCCTTCCTCCCCTCTTTCCACCAAAAAGTAACAGTGCTCAAGGCGACCACCAGGAATAAAGCCAAAATAAAACCAACTGACTGAAACCATTATCAAAACAAATGGATGAAGGAAGCAGTCCTGTGCCTGTTTTGACAGAAAAGAGTCCTCCGCCTCCCGGCCTGCCCCAGCCGGCCGGCCTTCCAGCATCCTTCTCCACAGTCCGGAACCACAGGGAGATGCCAGCGGTACTGCGTGCATCTCCAACCCCAGGAAAATGGGCATGGGGCAGTGGAACCAGCGGGATGCACTTTTGAGCAAGTCTGCACAGGATCGGGCTATGGAACGCCAGAACTTCCAGAGAAATTCGTGGTGCAGCGGCAGCTTTACCAAGCGATTAGGCCTTCCCCAGAGAGCCCGAAAAGCTGCTGGTTGCCATACTCCTTCCTTCTCTTTCACGTCTCTCTCTCTCTTTCCTTGCTTTAACCCCAACTATTTTAGGAGAGTTTTACGGCTGCAATTTGTTTATGAGCATGGTAAACAGTCGAAGGCTGTGGAGGCATTTGCAGGCAGATCGATGGCCGTCAAGAGGCAAGTTGGGTCCGGGCCATTAGGGTAGGACAGCACAGCTGGTAGGCAGCATGAGGATTGTCCTTTCCAGAGGTTACAGATGTGTGCGGGACATTATGGGAAAGTGTTTTTTTTAACAAGAGTAATTGGTTTATTCCTGAGGTAAGCTGTATAAATAGGAGGGGAAAAATATTTCCTGTTCCAAGGCAAATAACGAACTGGCAGTCCGTTGGCTTGGCTCCACGGAGCAGCAGAAGGCCAACAAGGATCACTGTTAGCTTTGCATCCTCCTCTTGCTCATGGTAAGAGAGAGCGCGACTCTTCGGGCGGCTGAATCTCCTTGCATTTTCTGGGAAATGTATATCTTTTCAGCTCATCCAACTGATGTGTGAGTAACGCAGGGGGCGCATGGATGCATCACTGGAAGAGGAAATGCATTGCCCTAAGACAAGACAAGGAAGGACACGGCTTTGTGTATGCTAATATGTGGAGATGCAAATCCAGGAAGAACGATTATGCATCTCGGCGGAGTGAAAAGGACTTGCAGCCAGGTGGGCCGCAAGTCCACTGCTGATTGGCAAGTTCTAGACCCTGCTGTTGATGGAAAAGTTCACTGCTGATGCATAAGTTCTAGGCCCCAGTGTTGACAGGCAAGTTCTAGATGCCACTGCTGACAGACACGTTCTAGGCTCCAACATTGATGGACAAGTTCTAGGCCCCACTGTTGAGAGGCAAGTTCTAGACTCCATTGTTGATGGACAAGGTCTAGCCCTGCTTTTGTTCTTTCTGAACATTCCTCATCTTTAAACCGGACCTGGTCAGCCATACAGGCAAAATATACCTTCAAAGGAGGTGTCCTTGTTACTGTAGATGGCATCTTTTGACATTCTTGGCACAATTTCCAGAATTGTCCATCAATGAGATAGAAAAACTTTGTGATTTAGGAGCTTCAAATGTGGGAGAAAGTGAAACGGACAGTTTTGTCCATCAACCCAATTCCTTCTGTCTTTGCTTCCAGGGAAAAGTCTAGCTTGACTGGATCTTGGCCCCGCTTGTTTGTCTTCCCAGGTATTTGCAAAGCTCTCCTCCAGCACCATGTTTTGAGTGCTCACATGTTCTTCCTGCCTGCGTTCTTGACTGTCCAGCTTTCACACCTGTGCATAGTTCCCTGGAATCCAGCTGTGTGGGTGATCTTGGCCTTGGCGTCAAGGCTGTTCAGTGAAAAGGTAAGTCAAAGGAGGCCTGACGGAGGTCCGCAAAATTATGTCTGGTGTGAAGCAAGCCGAAGCTCTCTAATCAATCTATAGCTGTGCATTGATACTGTCAGTTAATTACCCCATAATATGAGGATTGCAGTTCAAGTCAAAATAATAATGCTTTAAAAATACAACCAAATAATAAAACAACGAAGCCCAAGAGATCCTCCAGCAAAGCATAAATTAAGTTAAATCCTAGCCACCACAAGGAGCCCAACTTAGAACAGCATCTCCAGTACAAAGCACTTAGATCTTTAGTACTAAGACCCTTGAAGTGCCTGAGAGAATAGGAAAGTCTTTGCTGGGGCTGAAAAGATTTGGAGGGGCGCGCAGGCTCCAGCCTGAAAGCAGTCTTGAGGTTTGCCTGTGTGGCATCTTCTCCCGCTGGCCATTTCTTCAACTTCTATCCCCTTGTTTTGAAGTGAACACAAAGGACACATCAATGAATCTGCAGGATGCTGGGAGTAAAAAGCGGTTCGCTGCCGGGGTCCTTTATCATTCATTTGCTTTCTGAAGGCTAAGGAACACCAAGCGAGGGGAATCCCCGGGAGCATTTCAAACCCAGACAATATATTGCTTTGTTTGGGAAAGGCTTCTTTACCCGGCCCATCTCCTGCAATGCGTTCTAGCCATGCCATGAAGAATACCCCAGGCACAGGAAAAAGAGCAGAGGCACCCCTTGGACTGAGCCGGGTGGGACAATTAAGCACCCAGGGGCTTCAGGAGCTCCTTTGAGCCAAGGGAGAGTGGCAGGATTCTGCATCCTTTGCCAAAGGGACAGAAAAGAGAGGATGATCGGACGACTCTGTTCACTGGCAGAGCTGCCGAGGTGGAAGGGCCGTGAGGATGGGTGGATGGCCTTGCGGAGGGGAGAGAATCGGGACTGGGCAGCCATGAGGAAAGCTGTATGGATAATCTCTGGAGACATCCCTTTCTCAGGCCAGAGCCAAGCTCAGAGACTGGGCACCCGTTCTGTCCAGGTATATTTCCCAGCACCTGTAGGTCAAACTGGGAAGGACTCCTTGCTCTGGAAAGCTGCACCTGCTTGTGTAGACGGTGCTGAAGTGGATGCACTAGCTGAGTTCCAGACAGCATCCCTCGTTCCGTCTCGGTTTGGCTAGAGAAAACATTTCATCGTTGCTCTCTTGGGTGAGGAGAAGTCTTTAGAGGGGAGGGCTGCCATGAGTATAGGAAGGGACACGGTTTCTTTCTGATTTTCCTAAGTCCACATCCTTCACCTTGCCTCGAAACCATTCCAGCAGCTGTGAGCTTGATCTTTGTTTGCCTCTGTGGCGTCCTGGCCCAGTTCTTGTTTGTAGAATTGTGTGTATTTCTTAGCAAAAAACTTTCTGAGATGTTGGAGCTCAGTTCTGGTTGAAAGTGATCCAAATGGGAATGGCATGGGCCGAAAGAGGGGAAATTATTCCTGAGAAAATCGCACTAAGCCGGGACAAAGGGGTTTGGTTTGGAAGGTAGAACTTACAGGGGTGCAGAGTGAGAAGATGAGGGGTTGGGGAGGGGAGCAAGGATGGGGCACTTCAAGGATCTTTGGAAGTGCAAAGGAGGGGGATGGTGCTGGATAAGAGGAACCCACTGGGAATATCTATGAGGATATGGGGGGATATGGTCAAAGTGAAAAGTAAGATGCCTCCACTATGGGGAAGGTCATGGCAAAGCAGAGGCAGTAGAAAGTCTCACCCCCAAACACTCCAGGCTTCCACTGAAAGTTGTCTTTGGAGAAGCTGCAGCTAAAGCTGAGGTAGCACGGAAAGACGAGTGAGTGAGACTCCGAGGACTTTCAACCGGCCATCCAGAACCAGGATATCACGACGGAAGAGCCTTGTTCTAGAAGTTGTGCACAGCTTCCTGAAAAGGGGAGGCTGGTGTGTGGTGCCTGGGGTCATGCTCTGGCTCTCCAAGCAGCGACCTTGCATGGTCGTTCTACAAATGGGCTGTGCTGGGCCTGGAGCTCATGGTGGGGCTTAAGCTGTATCAGGATGGGGCAGTCTCCACACCACCCAGCCAATCTTGGCTGGAGAAGATCCAGCAAGGAATTCTCTTTGCGCCAACTGTCCAGAGTAGATTGGCTGATATTTCCGGGCTGCTTCAAAGGCTTCTGGGTCAGGTTTTGTTGACTGCGTCTGTGTGCTGTTGCCCTGCGTGGAGGACCACAGAGCTGCAGGTGGAAGACGTTCTGTGAAGGACCATCGCTCAGGTACCGATGGACCCTGTCCAGGGAAAGGTGGCAGAACAGAGTAAAACTGGGCAGCTGAGCTGCTCATGAACATTGGCTTGAGGTCTGGTGGGTTCCTTCCCCCTTGCTTGGTCTCAGTGGGGTCCCTCCATAAATGTAGACATGATGGGGTGCCTCCATCCTTTAGTAGATTCATCGTTATGGCTTTACTTGCTTCAAAAACTGGTAGACCTGGCCCAACTACTCATTCTGCTGAGTCAGGCACTGGGCCTCTGGTCCAAAGTCCTGCCTTGATGCTTGGATATTTACCAGTTCTGACCTTTTTTCCAGTCCATCTACCTGGATGGGCCTGGGGGCGGGGCGGTCCCTGGCTCTCCTGAGACTGTTGTTTTGGCCCAGTCCGGCCCAGTTTACAGCCAGCTGTGGAACCCAGTGAAAAAGAGGGAAAGGGAAACGAACCCGTGCCCCGCTCTGGCTGCACCTGACAGGTGGCGACCCCTCCACAGGAAATGGCATCTGTCCGAGTGTCGAAACGGTTCTGCTTAAAAAGGCTCCAGATCCAGTTAATTTCACGCATGGTGTGGAGATGCCCTGGAGCTCGCCTCGTATTTTGCAGGGCCCAAGCAGGTGGCTTCGTCTGTGGGAAGAACTGGGGAGGAGGAAAGGATGGAAGAATCAGAGGACACTGAAATAAAACCAACAAATCAAGCAAATTCGGGGGATAAAGGGGATCAGTGCTGTAAAAAAGGAAAGAATTGGACCCAAAGCAAAGAACGTGGTGACAATTTGAACGTGGTGACAATTTGGACAGTGGAGTACCAGGGACCCCAGCGTGAGAGGGCCACCTCTGCAGGGCTGGCGTTGATTGCCATCTGGGGCATGCCACTCATGCCTATTGTGCTTGTTGTTCTGGCCACTTGGAACGTCATTTACCCCCCCCCCCGCCCCAGTTGAATCAGTCCCTGCCCCTTCTCTCTCTCTCTCTCTCTCTCTCTCTCTCTCTCAGCCGCTACAAATCCGAAATCACCATGCAGCTTGAATTAATGGCCTTTTCTTACTGAGCAACAGTCTGGAACTGTCTGCCAAGTCTGGCAATCATTAACTGGGAGAGAGTTACTGGCAGAAATGGCTCGTGCTGAGGTGGTTTTGTGAGTCCCATGCCTCCGCTTCCTTCGCTGGCTGCCCCCAACCCAGCTTCGGCACTGGCCCACCTTTTATCTAGGAAAGGTCAAAGGGGCACGCGACCGGAGTTATTTCCTGCTCCTCCTCCTCCTCCCTTAACCCACAAGTAGCTGCTGCGAGGTGCTATGGAGTGGGGCCCTGGCATCTGCTTCTGATGCTCATGTGAGAGACTCCCAGGCTCACTGGAGACCCCCTGCTCCCGGGGCATCTCCGAGGGATGAGCGACGCTCCCACTCCCAGCCCGTTCTTCCTTGCTTCTCCCCTCCTCCACGAATCCCAGTTTAACCAGGATAATTTCTGACATGAATTCCAGAATTGGAGCGCACAAATGTCGCTCCAGCTTTTGCTGTCTTCTGCTCAGCCTGCAAGACCGGTGAGCAACACAGCACGGTCTTCAGGGCAACCCACGGGCGACGCAGCAGGAGCCGTTGGTGCGGTGCTTTCCTGGTGTGTGCGGCTCGTCTGCATTTTATCCTCCTGTCTGTAAAACACCCGAGCACAAGCAAAGCATTCTTGGTCTGATCATACCCCATATTTCCCCCCCCCCCCCATTTGCCCTCCTGCCAGCAGAGGCCCTCCTCAGGGAGCCCTCCGTGAAAGACATTAGGAGGGTGAGCACCCGGAGGAGGGCCTTCTCTGCGGTGGCGCCCCGACTGTGGGACGCGCTCCCCAGAGAGGTCCGCCTGGCGCCGTCACTTATGTTTTTCGGTGCCAGGCCAAGACCTTTTTATTCGATCAATGTTTTAATATGTATTAATAGTAATCGGATTTTATTCTTTGTATTTTATTAATTACAACCAGCGTGGAATAGTCAATTTATTTATTCTGTTCTGATTTACGTTGTAAGCTGTCCAGAGACGCCAGTAATGCAAGGCATACAAATTTTATCAATAAACTGATCGTGCAGGCCAGGTCTTCTTCTGTGCTGCGTTGCTGACGAGCACCTAGGCTCCCGCCCAGTTCCAAATAACACACAGATTATCAGAATAGATGGGAAGTACAATAAAGCGATTGCTTTCTTCAGGGTTTTAAACATGCACAGAGACACCAGGGAGGCCGCGCTGTGTGGAGACTCCCCATCGCAGCTTTGAAAGGAGACAAGGATTTTAGGAGCGCGGCAGTTGGGGAGGATTTCCCTTGGGGAGTGTCTTGGGTGGCCTCTCTATAGGGCGGCTCCCATGCAGGAGTCTTCCCAGCCCTACCCGGGGAGCGCCGAACACTGGTCTTGGGACCGCATGCGTGCAAAGCCTCCTGCGCTGCTTCTCCGGGGCTTTAGCCCGGAGTCTTTCCCATCTCATCCCGGAGGATCCCGGGCCAGATCTGGAAGCAGCTCCGCAGGCAGGGCCATGGGGAGGAGATCCTGTGCCGTGGATGCCCTGCATTTGCTCCCTTCGCCTCTCGGGTCTGCGTGTGACAGAAACGCAGCATGGCCCTCGGGAACGCAAGGACTCCGGCCGGGGGCAGGGAAGGGAGTGGAGGGGGGAAGGGACCCTCGTGCAGAGCAAGCCAGTTTGCCCAGCCTCGCTGTGGGATTAAATGGGATCCTTTCTCACAACTGTGGCTGATGGACGGCCTGAAACAGGAACTTCAACTTCCCAGACAAGGTTATTTTGGTAGCTCTGCGTAAACTTTCCCCTTTGGAAAATGTGACATGCTCTTATCCCTTTTGTATTTGCTCACCAAACACTAATTAAGGCATGTAATGAAGACAGGGGCGTCCATTAATAAAGAATAATTATGGAGCAGGATTAGGCAGCTTATCGGAAACAGGTGGTGGTGAGGCGTTTGTCTGCGCGTTGGGCCCCGGGCATGAGCTAACGCACTCCAGCGCGTCCTGGAGGACCGGGATAATCCCGAGGACAAGGACCCGCCCGTCCCCTGTCCCCGGACCGGCCTGCCTCCACCCCAGCTGCCTCCCTCTTTGATGCCTGGCCTTGTGCGGACGAATCGCCAAGCAATCCCACAGCCAGTGGCCACCCCTTCCCTTCCCTTCCCTTCCTTCCCTTCCCTTCCCCTCCCCGTTTGCTTCTGGTCTTCCCGGTGGAAGTTGTCCTGCTTTTGTGTTATTATTTTAAAGAAAACTCCTGTGTGGCAGTTTCTGGTTATGAATAATCCATGATGCGATTATGAAAAACAGTTAAATGAGGTGAACAGGCGGGTCGATTTCCTTATGGAATCCCCAGCGGCAAGATATATTTATTACAGTGTTTGCAAGACATCAGGCAAGGTTGCAGGTAACACAGATGTCCTAAGTTGAAAGCTCAAAAGATTGGATCTGGATCTGAAAACCCAGCGTATGTGTGAGTTTGTGGTTTTTTGCTGCAGGCTTCTGTACAGCTACTTGGGAAGAAATCCTATTAAAAGTCAGTGGGTTTTACAAATAAGTTAAGGTGTACAGGGTCACCCTGCAATCGACTGTCCTGTCAATTAGGATGTGGCTGTCAGTCCAGATTCAAATGGCCGGGAGGGAAGGCATGGCTGATGGGAATGTTGGGGAAGGGCAGCCTGGGATTGAATTCCCGTGGATTCAGTAAAGGAGCATGCATGGGACATGGGCTTGATCTGATGGCCTAAACTCCAAATATATGCGTTTAGCCTTCACCATGATTTAATAGACCGGGAGCTCTCCCAAGGGCAGGTCCCTGCGCCGCATTTTTGAGGCACAATGAAAGCTGATGGCACTATAAAAATAGCCGCCCGTCATCACTGCCCACCCCAACAGGTCTGCAGTTCAGGGAATCTGAGGGGGCAGTTTCTCAATCAGGGGTGATGGAAGAGGGGGCTTTAATTGGAAGTGGACTGGGCAGACCAAACAAAGCTTGGCTTCGGGTTGATGTCTGCGTGGGCGTCTGCACTGAGCGGGTTGCACCTGATGGCCTTCTCGGCCCCTTCCAAGTCTACTATTGTATGATTAAAATCTCCTCCTCCTCCGGGAAACTACAGTTGTTCCTTTGCATATAATAGCAGAGAGTTGGACTGTCTTCCAGAAGAAGATTCACCTGTGGCCTGAAAACAGGCTGGGCGCTTGCACTCTGCTAGCCTTTGCTTCTATTTAAGGGCCTGCACTGTGCACACAGGGTCTGACTGCAGAGTCCCCCCTTTTTCTATAGCATTCAGCGGTGCTAGATCACGCCTGGCTTCTTTTCTACACCAGCAGCCCATTTCTTAGGTCCATGGATTGTGTGTGCATTAGATTTTGTATCTATTTTTGTCCACTTAGGGGAGTAACTCACACCAAATCAGAAGACTGGCCCATTGATAAGCTCAGCTGCAGCTTGTTGCCTTCAGTCACTTTGAGACCACCAAGTTCCACCAGTTGCAGGCGGACCATTCCTGGCTTGGAGAGGCTCTCCAGATGTTCAGCAGCCAACACTATCCAGATGGAACTTCCGCCTTCCACACGCAAAGCACGAGCTTTCACTGAGCGGCGGTTTCTCTGGCTTCGTACAAGCCACACTGCAATATGGTTCGTGTAAACTGGGAGAAGCTGTCCAGGGTTAAGACAGCAGGAGTGTGTCTCTTTCCACGCTGTCGTTAGATATGCCAGGGGTTCGATCTGCGACCTTGTGCAAGCAGAGCTCAGGCGCTTCTGCTGAATTTCATGCCCTCTCTGATTTTGTGTGGCTTCAGTGGAAGTCACTTTGGTGGCTTCCGGTGGAGAATTTGCCAACGCGCTGAACACATTGAGCTGAGCAGAAATGGTCCTTCCTAGTGTTCGAAGCAAATTTGCATGTGCGAAGACGCAACGAGAAAAGGTCATCAAATGTGAGAATGTTTTCATGGAGACCAAGGCCCAGCTCTTCCACATGATTGGATCCTCCATCACCCTGAAAGGGTGCAGAAGCAGGACAGTGAAAAAAGTGGATGGGAAGGAAATGGATGTATTTGGAACGTGCTGCTGGAGGAAAACTTTGTGAATGCCCTGGACCAAGTGAAAGATGAATAAGCGTGTGGTTAGGGAGCAGAGCAAGCCAGAGTTTTCCCTAGAAGCCAAAGCGACAAAGCTGGAACTGTTCTGATTTGGGCACATCCTGAGAAGGCCAGAAGACTCCCTGGAGAAGGCAGCCATGCCAGGGAAAGTGGAAGGCAGAAGAAGAGGAAGGCCAAATGAGGGAGGGGTGGACTCCATCAAGGAAGCCGCAGCCGTGGATGATAAGAGCTCAGCAGGGCTGTCCTGGACAGGATATTTTGGATGGTGTCCGTTCACAGGATTGCCCTAAGATGGGGACAACCTGATGATACACAACTATGACAAATTAGAGCAGCTGTTTTCGTAAGGTTTGGATGTGTTGGGGGCCTAGCTGGTCCATCAGAATGGGGCCGTGTGCTTAACAGAGCAGTGAAATTACCTCCCTCCCCTTAAGGCGCCACCTTTGAACTATGGGCATCTTCTCTTCTGCTCCTGTTTAATATTTCGTTGCAGTAACAGAGTAAGAGTTTGAGTGAGAATTTAAAACTATCATGTTTTGAATAGGGAGGAGTCGGCTGCCACTCCCGTTGGTGGAAGCTGTGAACAGGGGACGAAGAGGAGGAGGAGACAGCAGCAGCCACATGGCTAACCAGCACCATCCAAAATGGACCGGTTTACCCGCTCTCTCCACAATGGCTGCTCAGATGGACCAGGCCTCAGAACTGGGTGCAGAAAATCTCTCCCCAACAGGTGCAGCAAGAAAAACAATGGAAACTATATTCATAATCATTGAAATGGCTGCCCATTTCCCTTCTTTTTCAAGGCAAACGGGAGTAGATCCCAGAGGGTCTCTGCCTGCTGCACAGGGATCAGCCTTTCCTTGCTGGCAGACAACCCCGGCCGATGACAAACTCAGCCCAGATTCAGCCTTGATTCCACCACCAAACTTTTCCTGTAGCCGAGCGCCCTTCCCCAACGCTCCAAATTGTTTTCTTCCTCCCACGAAACTCCTTGATCTTCTTGCCAAATGCAGTGGGCGAACAGCTGGCTGACACTGGCCGGTGGTGGGTTGAAATGTGTGACCGGCTGGCTGCTCCCGGGAGCTAACAGGCTTCTTCTGCGTCTGGAGGCATGAATCACCCCATTGCTTGCCTCAGTTTGTGGGGGGAGACAGGCAAGGGCCATGGGCAGCCCTGGACTGCCGGGCTTCCCGTTTTCTGCTGCCATTTTTCACCTGAAAACGCCATGACCCGAAACTTCGCAGTGCCAAGAATGGCTATTTGGAGCCACTGCTGGGCACAAATATTCGTAATTCCAAAGCAGAAATGGACAGATGTGCCAGGGTCTTTAGGGAAGTTTCGGCACCCCAAACAAACCGTCCCAAGCTTCTTCCTTACCCCGATGTTCGGCAGGAGCAGGAGGGGGAGAGTGTCGGGCATTGAGGGGTGGACGGTGTGGAGATATTTTTTGCTGAATTACTTGGATGGAGGGCATTGGACAAAAAAGAGGTCATTTACCATTTAAAAAAGAGGACTAAAGGGGGCATTGATTTATATAGACTTTGCATTTTTATGTCGACGCAAGCTTGGAATTACCACTTGGATTTCAATTAACAATCCAGTTAATTTCCTATCCAAAAGATATTTCTCTCCAGTCTTACATTAATTAGCACCACAGTTCAGACCAGTCTTTAGTTCGGTGAGTGAGAGACAGTGTGGTGTAGTGGTTAAAAACACAAGCCTGGGACTCTGCAGATCCGGGTCCTAGTCCCCACTCAGCCATGGAGCCCACTGGGTCGCAGACTGTCAAGCCAACCTACCTTCCAGGGTTGTTGTTCTGCAGATAGGCCAGAGTGCAAGAGGAGGAGAATGGGACGAAAGCCACGAAAGCCACTTTGAGTTGCTTAAAAAAGAAAAAAAGGTGGGACATAAATCCAATAAATAAACTTTAAAAAACGAACTTGCAGCAAAATCTATTTCCCTCCAATGAATGACCTCATCAGTGCAATCATCCGTACCGTTGTCCCGTCTCCCCTAAATTAACTTCAGTGTGTCATGGGCAGGGGTGCTTTGCAATTCCTTCTGGTGGGGGTGGGGGGGTTCTTGGGGAGGATGCAAGCCGGCCACGTGGCTCCTTCCTCTTCAAGCGAATGCAAGCCAGATGGGGAATGTCCGGGGGGGGGGGGGGCTCAGCCCATGGCCTGGAGGTGACCCCTCCCGTTTGATGTCTTCATTTGTTGCATGCCTATATCATACAGGAGCCAAAGGGCCGCATTTCACAATGGGGGACTCTCGGGAGAAAAAGGGAAGAACAAGGACAATTATACCAAGCGATTTCGAAACAGAGGAAATGCCACAGGGGCTGCAGAAGTGCCCCGGGTGCTGCTCTGCATAGGAAAAGTATTGGAACAGTGTCTCCAAGGTTTATGCAGGCTCCACAAACGAGACCCTGGCAGAAAGCTGTCTTGCATTCTGTTTGGGTTTTGGAAGGAAACTGCTTGAAACCCAGCCAAATTTCTCCTCTGGAGCCCTCTGGAGCGGTCTGCCCCTGAATTTCAGAAAAACCAACTCCTCCCCTTTTACCTCCATTTGTGGGGGCTGCAGGGGCAGCGACTGGCAATGGAGGTAGCCACTGGGGTTGCCCATCTCGGATCGAATGCTTGGCCCAACACGTACTCTGCAAATCCAATCCAACACCTACTTTTTGCCTCTGTTCCAGAAAGTGAGACCACAGTCAGATGCTCTCACGTCCTCTCCAAGACGCAGGAGGCGGGATCTGCGGATGCTGTCATCTGATGTGTTAATAGGTGGGTAGGTAACATGGCAACTGTGGTGCCCCGTTACTTGCAGGCATGTTCCCCTGTGCCCGGAAAAGACCCTGCTGATGCTTTTTCCCCAAGGTAATGACTTACCAGGGCCAGAAGCATCCAAAGCTGCCCTCTGCCCCATTTCTCAACCTCATATGCATTCAGAAGCCAGTGGAGGTGGAAAGGGGCTGGAGGCGAATGTTGCTTGGGGGTCCTCTGGGGAAACTAAGCCCCAAGCTGCGAAAGCCAAGGGGGCTGGTGCACTGCTGTGCATCTGTGTGGGGAAGACAGAGCAAGAGAGCGGGTGGGGGGGCACTCATGAAACAGAAACGAGCAGCTAGGACGGGTGGAGGATGGGTGGAGCACGTGTGTGCTGAGGGTGTGGGGTGAGAGATGGTGATCCTGGACACAAGAGGGGGCACCTTGTATTTTGGCCTCCCCAGCTTGCCATTCTGTGAAATGGGTGTTTTGCGACTTGAGATTACTGCTGGGGCATCCCCTTGGAGAATATCTGAGGGCCCAGCGACCTTGGACTTCCTTCTTTCGGAACACAGGCAGGACTTTCAAATTAGTATCCTATTCAAGCTGCTGAAATGCCACAAAGTCCTTGTTTCGTTTCTCGGTTGGTGTATCTTCCGAGCCGTGCCTGGTAGAACTTTTGAGAATTGTGTCCGTGATGCTGATGTTCCAGGGTATTGTGGTACCCCCAGAAAGGTGCACTCCAGCCACAAACCCTTGGAAGGACTCTTCGCCAGAGTAGCTGAGAAAGTCCCGGTGAGATGGCAAGAAAATGTTATTGCAACTGGACAAATACAGCACTTACATCCAGCAGGTGAGGGGGAGGCCAGGCTTGTAGAGGGCAAACTTTCAAGGATAACCAAGGCACCCACCCCACTGACAGAAAAGTTGACACTGGCTGAATTTCTAGGTGATTTATGGCTTCTCTGGCACAAACACACATGGGGTTGACAAGACCAAGGAGTCTTGGGACGGCACCATCGCAAACACCAGTCGACAGGCTCTTGAAGTCCTCGTTCTGCAGCAGTAAGCCCAGGAAGACAGACCAGGCCAAACTCTTTCTCAAGAGGTGGCAGAACGGGAAATGACCTGCTACCAATGGCTCCCAGATTCGTTATCCCATGTGGGGGGGGGGGCAGAGAAACATTGCCAAAACTGCTACACAGTCCACACCAAGGAAGGCAACACCAAGGAAAATGACTATCCCAAACCTGCCACGGATGCTGGATTTTGGAACCACATCATCCTGGTTGACCGGTGGAAACAACTCCGCCAGGTTTCCAACATTTAATAGGCAAACCTTCCTCAAATTTTGCTGGAAGAGTGAAGGCAACATTTGTGTACACACTCACACACGCACACACGCACGCAGGATCTCTGCAGCCATACACTCAGTGCTGGTCAATTTATTATGCAATGCATCTATCACTTCACGTAGACTTCCTAATGTATACCTTGAATTGGCTTCAACCAAAATTCTGCCTCAGGACAGACAATCGGTCCGTCTTGACTTTGCTGAGTTTCATCCTTCTCCAGCCTTGCATTTGTTGTGTCCCATTTCCAGTTTGCAACATTTTTAAGTATTTGCACTTGTTCACGTTTCCATGTGTGTTTCTCCTAAAATATGCATTTTTGAAAGCCATTTTCCAGCACAAAGTCTGTTCTTGTCCATTCCACTGTTTTTGCACATTTGGCAAATATCCCCATGTTGTGTATATTCCCCCCCCCCCACAGTGTGTGCATTTTTGTGAACCGTTTTTGGCTAGTGAAATAAATGCATTGCAAAATTCAGGAAAGAGCAGCAATGGAAATCGAGCTGCATCTCGGCTCACATACTGCTTTCGAAGTGTGAATTAAGTAAGTTCACATTAAAATGAGAACCAAATGAATTTCCCCCCTTGCTCACTGCCCACACGCTGTTGTTTAATTTTCACTAAGGTTACATCAGATCACAAGTATGTGATAGACAACTTCTCCGCAGACCATCAGCAGACTGGGTAAGAGACCACACAGTTGGAGCTCTCCTGACATGCTGGCTTTCTATCTGCAAGGCTTTGTTTGCTTATTTATTTAGGAACATTCAGTCACGTAAGCCCACGCTTCCTGTCTAGAACAGTGCTGACACATCTACTGAGAACTAGGTTTTTGAAATGTTATGTTAAGGGCTAGAAACTTGGTGGGTTTTTTTAAGAGGCTGTAAGGGAGCTGAGATTGCTTCTTAGGGGACTGAATGCTGTGGTCTGTTTCCTTTTTCTGTGCTGGAGTGGAATCGAGGGACACACAGTTGCAGCTTTGCATCCTTGGGAATTGTATACGTTGGGTGGTACAGCGCTGCTCAGCGTAGCCCCTGAGCTTATGGCAAAAGCGGGGCTCAGCAGCGGTGCGTTGTCATGTGGGCAAGGAGGGGGCGCTTGCTAGGAAGGTGCCGGACTGGGCTGGCCTGGCCAGGTGTCCTTTTCTACAGTCCTCTATTTGCAAGAGAGGTTGTTTGAGCCGATGGTTCCGTCTTCCTGGCAGAGAGCAGCAGTGACTTGAAATGACTTCTGATGAAAGCGAAAGATGACTGGAGCAGGGCTGGAGCTGAACATCCAGAAAACAAAAATCATGACTACAGGAGAATTACACAACTTTACTGTCAACAATGTAGAAATCAAAATGGTGAAAGATTTTGTGTACTTTGGCTCAGCCGTCCTTTCAAAGGAAGACTGCAGCCAAGAAATCCGAAGACGGCTGAGTCTTGGAAAGGACGGGAAAGGATTGTCAAGCTTCAGTGGAAGGACTAGAAAAGATCATAAAGCGTAAGGATTTTACACTGGAGACAAAGGCCAAGATCATTCACACAAATTGATATCCGATCACCACGCATGGCTGTGAAAGCTGGACAGTGAGGAAAGCTGCCAGGGAGAAAATCGATGCATTTGAAACGTGGTGCTGAAGGAGAGCTTTATGAATTGCTTGGACCACCAGAAAGATGAACAAGGGAGTCCTG
This sequence comes from Varanus salvator macromaculatus, assembly GCA_023646645.1. Taxonomy (NCBI): domain Eukaryota; kingdom Metazoa; phylum Chordata; class Lepidosauria; order Squamata; family Varanidae; genus Varanus; species Varanus salvator. The sequence continues at coordinate 5,464,473 of JAIXND010000800.1, read as the reverse complement.
GATCAGACCAAGCCAGAGCTTTCCCTACCAGCAAAAGGGACAAAGCTGAGGCACATCCTGAGAAGGTCAGAAGACTCCCTGGAGAAGAGCCTCATGCTAGGGAAAGTGGAAGGCAGAAGAAGGACAGGGCACCCAAACAGGGGATGGGTGGACTCCGTCTTGGAAGCCTCGGCCTTGAATTGACAAGAGTCCATCAGGGCTGGCACAGATGGGACATCTTGGAGGGCTTTTGTTCATAGGGTTTCCATGAGTTGGAGATGAGTTGATGGGACGCAACAACGGCAACCATTTATATCCCACCTTTCTTCCTCTTGGAAGGAACCCAAGGGCTTAAAACATTCTCTTCTTCATTTTAACCACAGAACAACAGCGCTGTGAGGTAGACCTGAGCGGAGTGGCTGTGACTAGCCCGACGTCACCCAAGGGCTGGGGGAGGACTTCAGCTGGATTTTCTGAGTCCCAGTCAGCGCTCTTAAGTGCACCATACTGGTCCTTGTTGCCACTGTCAGGGCTGCCAGTTTTTCCGAAACCATCCAAGAATCCCGGGGAACCATAAATATTGACCAGGTCATCAGTTTTCACAGAATGGATCCTGTTTGTTCAGCTTTGAAAAATCTGAGCAAACAGGATCTGTAAATGTTCTCAGAGGGCCTTGGCAAAGGAGATAGGTGTTGAAGGAAGTGCTACATCAAAAAAAGGAAACCCAGAGCCTGCCTTCTCTCCAGTTTACCCTCACAACAACCCTGCAGGGTAGATTAGGCCGAGAGCCCAGATTGGACCAAATTCACCCAGTGGGCTTCACGGTCAAGTGGAAAGTAGAACCTGGATCTCCCCAGTCCCTGCCCAACACTTGACCTACAACACCAGTGTGATTTTCCGTCTCACGATGTTCCCAAGCAATGTGCCCACAGGGAATGGAGTTCAGCACTACGGACAGTTCCAAGAAAGCTTTGAACAAAAGCTTCAGTGGGTAGAGAGTCCCATACGCACGAGGTTCACCGGCCTCCCTTTCAGCCCTTCCAGGGCTAGCAAACGAAATCTGAAAGACAAGGCTGTCTGAGCTTTTTGTCATCCTGAAGCTTAGATCACCTCTGAACAGCTTCATTTCATTCAGCCACTGAGGCTAATTTCTCTGGCTCAGAGTAAGATTCAAGGGCAAATACTGGGAAAGGAAACCTGTTGAGGCTTCTTTGTGATAACAATTGAAAGCCTTGTGGCATCTCTACGTACATTACTCTTTTCCAGGAACGTAAAGAAGCGTGACCTGGAACCCAGGTCAGAAGCGTGCAGGAACTTAAAGAAGCTTCCACACAACAACCCTTGGAACAAGTCCAAGGTCACTGCGGGCTTTGTGGCTGAAGCACTCCTGAACTGATGGACTAAGCCGGGGTGCAGAACCTCAGTTCAAACCCAGGGTCACTTTGAGCCCCACCCACTCCTGGACCGCAGCCCTCCAGGGCTTCTCTGAAATGGAAGGAGGCCCTCTGGTGGAGAGGAGGTCTTCAGCCCCTTCCACGCACTACATCCGCTTAGGGGTAGCCTAAGTTAAATCGTAACTTCAATATTTTGTAAGTCCACTTATAAATACACCATGGTATCTTTACAAGCCTTAAAAGAATTCCCTTGGATGGAAAGCAGAGACATTCCCCGGCCAAAGCTGAGAAGTTTTATGCTCTCTGGGAAAGTGTTTCCTTTAAGTTGAAGCCAGCTGGCAACAAGGCAACCTGCACAAAATGCAACAAGGAAACCCGCAACAACACGACCCGCAACTATCTGAACAGGTTCTGCTTGTGTCCTGGGTTCCAGATGGATATCCCCTCTAAGCAGGCACTTCCCCCACCCCCAGTCCCCAAATCTCTGTCCCTTCTGCACCCAACAGGCCACTATTCCATGGCCTCTTATGAATCCCCCAAAAGGTGGACACCAAAGAACTTTGCCTGTGAGGTGGTGTAGAAATGTGGAAAAACCCAGTAATGACACATTCAAGTGTATAGGGATAGATGCAAATAGAGGTGATGGTTTGAATCCAGACAGAACTCCATCCGTCCTTCCAAAGTGGAGGCGACCTACTCAGCCTGCTGCCTGGGTGTTTACTTTTCCAGGGAACAATTCGCTGCATTCTTCCTCCTTAAACTAGAATTGGGCAGCGGGACTGCCTTCTAAACCGAGGACTGTCCTCTGTAAAAAAGGAGATGTGGCTGTCCTACGTGTGGTCTTAGTTATACCCTTCTGGGATTCTCGCTTTCCCTCTTCTGGGAATCTCAGGGCTCCCTGGAGCATGCTGACAGCCCCCTCGGGTTTTTTGGCTTTTCCAGTTCGGCTGCAAAGTCCTCGGCGCTCCCGCACTGAGTTCGCCATTTGAAGAAGCGCTAATTATTTCTGTTTTGTTTCCCAAAAGGAAGCGTTCCTTCTGAGTCTTCTTTGCATGATGTGAAAGGCTGTTCTGATAAATCGATCCAGCTCTGACGTTTCCCTGGGTTTACTCGCTCTTTGCAGCTGAATTTGGGATCCGGGTCCGCCAGGGGAGACCTCCCTGCGAGGTAGGGGAGAGCCCTCTCCCTGCGGCTGATTTAGGTCCATTTGCCTCCAGCTTTATGAGCAAAGGAGACTCATCCTGTTATGGTGCTGTCTGCCAGCTCGGAGCAAGAAGACAGGGACTCGCTCCCACAAAGAAATGTTTTGGAAACCTGGCCCTTGCTCCCTGCCGCGTCTGGCATGGGGACGGTTCGGCTCGGCTGCAACAGGAAATGCTGATCAAAGCCGGGCTTGTTTTCCAACACAGCCTGTTATCTCTCGGCTGCCTTCTTTGTTGTCAGGGCCCAACGGGAGGATTCATTTAGGGCTGCTGCTGAGCCTCTGGCACTCGGTCTCACCTGTGCACAACAGGTAGTACCTGCAGCAAGCTGAGGAAAACCATCAGCTGAAATGGTGAGCAGAAATAACGGATCGTGTTTAACAGCGATGAGGACTTAAAAATAGCAGGGAAATGGGATTATTCGTGACGTTGGTTGTCCGTTCCCGAAGCTGATGTTTAGTGGTGGGCAAAGGGCACTCCCAAATGCAGCCCTCCTGGGCTTCAAGCCCACTGAGCTGACCGGGCATGATGGGAATTGTAGGCCAGGACACGGAGGGATCCAGGTTGGGGTGGGCTTCTCCTGGGGCCTCCCTGTGCCTTCTGCTTCGCAGGCCACCGGTTCGTCCTGCCCATCTCCTGCTGGAAACTGCTCCAGGTAGGACCGCCGCTGCTCCATCCATCCAGCCTTCCTCACACACACACCCTGTGCCTCACCCTCGTCTCTTCCTAGGCCTCCCTTGCTGCGACTTGTTCAGGTGAGTGCAACAGAACCGCTTCAGGTAACATTCCTGCCCTCAAATATTTCTGCAACGTACCTTGTGGGTGGAGGGAGGGGTGGGGAAAGGTGGGGGGAGAAATACCTCTCTGACTAATTCCGTACAAATAGGCTAATATGCTAAGGAATGCTATTATGAGCTGGGGGAACGCGCATGAGAACCCAAATTTGGAATGTCTGTCGCAAACAGGACTGGCGGGCACTAAGCGACAGGTAAACCATGGAACCGAGTTCGAGAGGGTCCTGCTCTAAGTTGTAGCCGGGATTCCAGAAAGCTACCACCAGACACGAGGTTTTGTAGTAGGAGTCACTGGCAGGGTCTCTGGTGCCCCTCAGGAAGTGTGGTGGGCTTCATGGCTGCTGGTCTCTGGCGCCCACCACATCAATTTCCCAAAAGGCCTTGATTCTAGTGTCCTTCCGGGGCATTGTGGGAAATTCACAGCAGACACAGGGAAGGCAGGGCTTCTGAGTGCCCTGGACTGATGAATAGTTGGTTTAAATTCTCCTCTTCCACACTGATCTCTATAGAACTGCCCTGCTTGCTAAAAAGCCACCACAGATCAGGCACAACAGTTCTGAGTCTTAAAGCCCAGCTCAGCAACCCGGCCCCTGGTTTAGGTGTGCCATTTATTCCGGCAGGTTGGATGTGTTCCTCAGGCACATGACTCTGGTCTAATCTGGTTTGCCTGGATGCCGGGACATACACAGCTTTGAGACAGCTCTCTGGTCTTAATAGACCTGGATATATGGCGGGGGGTGGAGAACTGGATCCCGGCCAGTTGTCTAGCAAGAAATCATCCCATGATTGTGGCCAAGGAGGAGGGCAACAGGCATGATGGACGTGCCCTTCTCACTGAGGGGCTGGATTTTACCTGCCAGGCTGCAGCTGTGGGTTCACATGGTGGAACGAAACCCTTAAACCCAGCCCTGCCTGCTTTTAGTAAATGAGCAGAGCAGTGAAAAAGTTGGACAAGGGACCTTCTTTCTCACATGTTACTCTTGTACATGCAAAGATATTTTATTATTTTATTTTATTATTTATTTGCATTAAGCCCCTGTCTTCCTTTGCGGCCAGTTAACCATTCCATTGAAAACTAGACCCAGATCCTCACATGTGAAGTAGAATCCCGGTATGGTGCAGAGGTCAAGAGTGTGGGACTGGGACCAGGGAGATCCTGGTTTTAGTCCCCACTCAGTCATGGAGCTCTCTGGGTCACTTTGGACCAATCAGACTCTCAACCCAACCTACCTCACAGGGTTGTTGTTGTGAGGATAAGATTGAGAGCCGCAGGGGGAGAATGATGTAGGTTGCCTTGAGTTCCTCGAAGGGAAAAAAGAAGGGATATAAATTTAATAAATAAATGAAGACAGGCCAGTCAGCTTGAGGAGCCAAGATTTATCCATGGGCCAGTTGCCCCACTGCATTACCTGACGACTGCAGGGGCTATCAAGCCCACCTGTGGTGCCCCATCACCTTGGATGCCAGTCCAGCAGCGCCCTCTACTGGCATGTTTTTGCAGTGAGGCAGCGAGAAGGTCTGCCAGCAAGATTCCCTGACTGGACACCTGTGCCTTGCAGGAGAAGCATCTTCTATTCCAGGAAGAGAAGGGAAGTGGACCCGGACAATGAAGCCATCAGCAAGATGGCCGTGGCTCTGGACTTATTCCAAGGTGAAGTCTCATCTCTCCGTAGCTCCCAGGTTGGTGACCTGTAAGTGCCCTTCCTGCTCAATCGGAGGATGGTTGGGATCCAGATGTGGCCTGGAATCCTTCATTGCTGCTGGGGCTCCACCACCCCACAGCTTCTCCTTCTGGCTTTGCAGTTGCGATGGAGGGTGCATGGTCCCAAACTTGGGGCGTTCTTCTTTGGCTTTCCCTCCCATGTTCCTTGGACGCTGGACACCCGCCCACCCTGCATCACCTCTGTTTTGGTTGTGCAGGTATCTTGCCAGGGAGCTGGAGCCTTGGAGAAGCCCCAGAAGCATCTTCATTGGGCCTCTTGACAAAGAGGCTCCCAGGAAGGCGAGGTCTAGCAGAGCCCCAGCGTGACTTGGCGCTGTGCCGCCTGGGTTCGCACTCCCCTGGCCGTGCCGATCAGCCATCAACACAGGAACTGGGGTAATCCTTCTGCAATTTCAAGGAAGGAGTCTGGGGGTTTCTCGACCTGTCCCATGTCAGCCGACTCTCTTGCAGGCACTCCTAAGCTGCCCAACAGATAACTGGTCCAGCCGAAATTCCAGGAAGCCTGAACATTTTAAAACATAGATCTCATTCACGGGTTTTGTAACCGGAGAGCCAGCTCTGGAGCCAGCCGGGATTAGCAGAAGTTGTTCGTTTCACCTGCCTCACTCCGCCAGTGGAAGGGTCAGTGGGAGATGTCAGGAGCAAACAATGTGGGGCTGTGCTGGTCAGACCTGCACCTGCAGGATGGCAAGAGTAGACCCACTGAGAGCAACGCGGGCGCGGTTTCATTTCCATCCGAAACACATCCTCACCCCGGCAGCAGGGAGCGCTACACCTGGGTTGTTCCAGGTAGACCTGGGAATGAAAGCGGCAGTTGTTCCAAGCATGCATTTCATAGAAACAGAATAGTAGGACTGGAAGGGGCCATGAAGGTCATCCAGTCCACCCCCCTGCTGTTGCAGGACACCAAGTCACACCATCCCACTCAGAGGGCTGTCCAGTTTCACCTTGGATGCCTCCAGTGAGGGAGAGCCCCCCACCTCAACAGGCAGCCAGTCCCACTCTCATCTTGCTCTGACCCAGAGGAAGCTTTTCCTGATGTCCAGCCTGAATCTGGGTTGTTGCAGAATCTGGGTTGTCACATTTCAAGGCCAGGGAGGCTCAGATTCTTCAGCTGGGGAGGATGGGCCCTGGGACACAGGGCCTCCAGAGTCTGAGATGGAGGAAGCAGGAGGGCATAGCTCAAGGTTGCCCTCTCCAGGTGTGCAGGTGGACTCAGAGAATAGCCAGGATCTGCAACTTCTGGGAGGGGGTGTGGATCAGGGGTTCCAGGAGCCAGCTGAGCCTGGCATGAGGCAGTGTCTGAAGAGAAGCATCAATAGGAGGGGTGGCACATGGCTAGGGGGCTTGTCCGCCTCCACAGGGGCCATCCCAAGCGATGGGGCTCAGGGTTACCCAAAGGAAGGGCTCTCAGGAGTCGTTGCTAGGTTGGCTTCAACGAACCTCTCTGTGCATGCCCAGAGACTCATTCTTCGTTGGTTCTGCTTACTGTGCTTTATTGCTGGAGTATAAAGAGCTTTTGCCAGTATGTTGTTTTGAAAGTGCGAAGGGGGAAGCCTCACTCCGGACAGGTAGCAGTGGTGGCTGGGAGATACATCTGGACAACTTCATTTATCCCGAACAATAGCCCTGCCTGCCAGAAGGCCTGGAAAGCCGTTCCCAGTCCAAGCAAACCGTGCCAGGTGATGCAACAGAAGCTCATTTCCTGACCTGGCCAGCCAAAAACTTCTCCAGCGACAAAGCGGGGTGTGACGTCTCTCTGCCCAAGTCCCTTGGAAAGGCTCAGCCAGTTAGAGGTTTGTTGCTGTTGGCGGGTGCACTCAAGTCATCCCTAGGAATGTCTTCCAAAATGCCCAGTCCATGACAGCCCTGCTCAGCTCCTGTGGCTCCAAGGCTGAGGCTTCCTAGATGGAGTCCGTCCATCTCCTAGGTGGTCCTCCTCCTCCTCCTCCTCCTCTTCTGGCTTCGATTTTCCCTTGCATGAAGGTCTTCTCCAAGGAGTCTGGCCTTCGCAGGACATGACCGGCTTTGTCATTTTTGTCTCCAGGGAGAGCTCTGGCTCGGTTTGACCTGGAACCCTCTTGTCTGTCTTTCTGCCAGTCCAAGGTACTAATAAGAACATGAGAAAAGCCATGCTGGATCGGACATCTGCTCCAGCACTCCACACGCACGGTGGCAAAGCAGCTGCCCACAGGATCCCTCCCGCAGGATGGGTGCAAGGCCTCCTCCTGCCCAGCCCCTCAGCAGCCGGTGTGTGCAGGCAGCCCCCCTCTGCGGAAGGAGGTAGCCCATGGCCAGCAAGGCTAGTGGCCACGGGTGGCCTCCTCCCTCACGAATCTGGCCATCACTACTTCTTCTCGAAGCAAGTGTGTATGAAGATAGCATGAAGAAGGGCTCCTATCTCTCTGACACCTTCCAGCAATCGGCGTCATGGGACGCCCCGGGGTTCAAGTGCAATGGGAGAGGGGGGAAAGCGTCACACCACACATCACTTCCAACACATCTCTTACGTCTCCCTTTACTCATCTTTGTTCTCAGCTGAACAGTCCCGGTTGTAGCTGCTCCAGCCCCTTGACAATTTTTGTTGCCCTTCTCTGTGCTTTTTCCAACGGAACAATGCCCCTCTTCAGGCACAGCAACCACACTAAAGATTTGCACAAGGGAAGTAAGACTTTGGCCACCCTGTTCTGCATTCCGCTTCCAATCCTACCTAGCATGCAGCTTGCCCTCTTCACAGCAGCCGGACACTGGCCAACATTTTCATCGAGTTGTTCACTGTCACCCCAAGAACCTTTCCTGCTCCATCATGGCTGGCTCAGATCCCATCAGCTGGGATTGGGACTCGAAACTGGGGCTTTCTGCCATTTTGGGGCTTATTTGCCATTTTGATGCCTGTACTCCCAGCTGGGAGACATCCCTTTTGAATCTAGCTGCAAGCACCTTTGAACGGGCATTTGGAGCAGAAGGGCATGTGTTTGCAGGACAGACAGATGTGCACTCAACATCTGGGAGAGGAATGAGGTGTAATCCCCCATTTTAAAACAAAATGATCTGATTCACACTTCCTAACCTAACATCCAAATGAGAATACCTCTATACTTCAGTTTTCCCATGTCCCTGGAATTTCCAATGACACTCTGCAATGAAATTTGCAATTTCCTAATTAAAAAGGGGAGGGCATTAGGGAAAAGAGGATATGAAAGGGAAACATTGTGCAAAACACACAGAATTCATATATGTTTTGGAGAGAGATGTTTACACAGACTTTTAAAAATTACAATCTGCTGTGGAAATGAGATAGAAGGAACATGCACTTGGGAGATATATGTATAAACACTATGGAAGTGAAGTGGGCAGACTCATCCGTACGCTTGAGCTCAGCGTGTGTGGAGGCGTCTGATCGTGTGCTTCAAAGCAGACGGGTCCAGTGGAGATCGTACGACCGGGTGGCAGATGCAGTTAAACTGCCTTTCCTCCCCACGCGACCACTCCAGACTCCGAGAGAGACGCCTTGTCCTAGAAGGACAACAGTGCAGAGAAATCCGAAGCCAGGCTAGATTGATAACACTCATGGAGAGAAACAAAATACCAGCCCCAGCCCATCCCATAGCAAGGAGATTCCAGACCCGGAAAGCAAGCAAACAATTCTTGAGGCTCCTATCAGCCAGACACATGTGCGGTTGGTGAGCAGGAGCAAAAGGGAGCAAGGGAATGAAACAGCGCGAAGGAGATGCAAAATTAAGCCATATCGAAACATAGAAACAGAGCGAGTCAGAAGGGGCCTCCTGGGCCATCTAGTCTGACCCCCGGCTCCAGTTGGCTCCACTCATGACATGTCTATCATGTGCACATCCAGCCTGTCCTTGAACACCCTCACCGATGGGGCCTCAACCACCTCCTGTGGAAGTCCATTCCATACTCTAGGGATCCTAACCATCAGGAAGTACTTCCTGGCACCCTCCCTAAATCTTGGTACCCTGAGCTTGGCTCCGTTGGAGCATGTCCTGCCCTCCACTGCAGGGGGGAAAAGGTCATGGCCCACCACTGCATGGCACCCGCTCACGTACCTGTATGTCGCTAACAGGTCCCCTCTGAGTCTCCTCTCCTCCAGGCTGAAGAGACCCAGCTCCCTCAGCCTCTCCTCACATGGCTTCCCCTGCAAACCAGCCACCATCCCAATGTCCCTTCGCTGCACCGATTCCAACCTTGCTGGTTGCATGCAACCCAGTGTGGTGATCTAACACTCACATGTTGTTTGAAGGAGAGATTTGATGATCTTCAGATGTTTATCCAGATGTTCACCTACTTCAGTCTTCCCAAACTGGAGCCCACCTCACTGGGGATGATGGCAGCTGTACTTCAACTCGTCTGGAAGACACCAAGTTGCAAAAGACTACCATAGATGTTGGAGAGGAAAAAAGGCAGTGAAAGGAAGAAGGCAGGTGACCTTCTGTCACTAATTCTGCTTACATGGGTGATCACTGAGAAGATGAGTGATCACTTACTGGCTCTGCGTTGGGCTGCCTGAGGACTTTGGACATCATGAGTTCCATTACAGACTGATTTGCAAGACTAGGTACCCGACACAGTTCCTGGCTAAGAGAAAAAGTATCAAAATGCATTTTGAAATGCATGTTTTGAGACAAAATAGGGGGGTGAATATGGATTTCAGTGGCTCTGCTTGTAGTTATTATTTTACAAAGCTCATGTGATGGCGAGTTCATCAGATGGTGGTGATGTCCTAGCCAGCTACCCCAACTGGATCGAGATGTCTCCTGAGCAGGAGAAGGGCCACAGGGCACCACCCTCTGAAAGCATCTTCCCTGGAGGGAATCGCTTCCAGGTTAGGCCTGGACCTTCCTCAGCACTGCACTAAGCTTTTGCTTTGCTGCTCTGACTTGCTCGTCCTCGCTCGGGCATCTCCGCCACACAGAGGAGATGTGCTCACCTGGCACTCACTTCCAGACTATGGATCAGGGATTGCTCTTTGAACCTCTTTGAGAAAGATGCACATTGCTTTGGCCCTGAGGCAGAGGCTTGTTCAGGATCCTCCAAACTTCAGGTGTCTTCTCAGCGAAAGACTACAGGACGGTTGCCTCAGAAGGCTACCAGAGGCGGTTTACCGCCATCCAGGATCCATCTCCGCAAGGATGCTTGCCGTGGGTGGAATTTCTTCCCACCAGTCACTTGGAGGTCTCAGCTTTTCTTTCTTCGCATGTTGGAGATTGTACTGTCTCTGTTGACTTGCTAGTGGAGTGAGGTCAAAGGATCTTGAGGGAAGTGCCCCAGTGCAACACGAATAGGGAATATCCAGCCTGTGGACCAAACGTATCCAACCAGTCCAGGAAGGCCGTAGGAGAGGTCTTCTCCAAAGAGCTGAGAGCAGGGTGGGTGAGACCCACTCCCATCTGAGCTGGAAGGGTCTCCATGAAACTGTGGAAGCCGCATACTTACGCAGCCATCTTCACCTCTCCATCAAAACATCTCAGGGAGGTGTGTTTGGAGCCCAACCTCAAATTCAGGGTTGGATCTACCACCTTAGAACGGGGCTGGCACAGCCTCACGTGGGTTTTCTCAGGTCTGAGGAGGTGTCTGACATCCTTCCTCCCAGGGGTCTTTCTTCTCTCCTTGTAGGTGTTCTTGTTTCTACCCATGGTTTCTACCCATGGATAACAATGCTGGTTTGGGACTTGGGCAATCCATGTTGGAGTTTGGGCCAGTCCCAGACTCTTGTCCCAACCTACCTCACAGGGTTGTTGTTGTGAGGATAAGACTGAGAGGAGGAGGAGGAGAATTAGGTAAATGACTTTGTGTTCCTTGAAAAGAAAAAAGGTGAGTCATAAATAAAATATAGTGTTGTTGTTTATTTTATTTCTGTAGTACCCCATAGTCAAAGATTTCTGGGCAACAATTTCTCAAAAATACCAAAAAGAGAGAAGAGAAGAGAAGAGAAG
>JAIXND010000800.1:5430640-5453417 GCA_023646645.1 Varanus salvator macromaculatus | reverse complement strand
GGTGGGCCCTGAGCCCCTCCAGTGCTTTGTGACGCTTGGGCCGGTTCCCCAGACTGGAGGGGCTCCTGGCAGATTGTCCCGCACGGTCCTGGTCCTTCGTCCCCGGCCACCCCGGCCCATGGGTTGGGTTTGTCAATGGGGCTGCCAGCCGCCACTTCCCACATGCCCTGGAGCACCACTGTACTTCCTGTCGCACAGGGATGGATGTGGGCCATCGTTAAAGAACAGCTCCTTGTACCTGTTGCATGGTATCCAGGAGGTGCCTTGTGTGTCGTTTGTTGTGTATGGTTGCTTTGTTCTTTTGCTTTTTTGTAAGCTGTCGAGGGACGTGTAGTATTGGATGGCACATAAAAACTTCAAATTAATTAATTAAAATAAACTAAACCTTAAACAAGCATGTCACGGAGAAACCTGAGCAGCCTTGGGTGCCAGGAGAGGTCTAAAGCACCACTCTTGCCCCAAGGAGCTTCAACAGCAATGGCCACCATCAATGGCCGTATTAATCGGCGGCGTTTGTAGCTCTCTCGCCATCCAGGGTGCCCACGGCGCCATTCGCGTGCCTCCAACCTGCTCATCCCATCCTTCCGACATGCCGAGAGGCTGGGCTGAGGAGACCATCACCCAGCTGAGAAGCGATCCAAGCCAGCTCCTCCCTGGTCCTAGGCCAACGCTCTAACCACTACACCGCACAGCTGTCTAGCCCACCCGATACCCCGACCTGGAGAAGAAACAGCTGCCGTCTGCCCCTGGACGGATTGCAGCTATTTTGGGCGCCGCGGGGGGACAGGAAAGGGCGAGCGTGTCTGCTTGCCGGGGGGCCGGGCTCTGCGGTGGGCAGCCGACCTGGGCTGTGGCACTCTGCTGCTCCCAGGGCAAAAGTTCAGCCGCTCTGGATCCCTCGGCCGGTGGCTCCCAGTGCCAGATGCGCTCGGACGCCCTCCTGCCTCCCCGCTCTCCGAGCAGAGCCTCCAGCCCAGCCCGGCTGCATTCACTTCATATTTCGGAGCATTTTCTCGAGAAATCCTGCTGACAGATGAAGAACAGGAAAGCAGCCAGCTTCCCACGGAACAATAGCTCCATGCAGAGCGTCTCTCTGCCCAACCTGGCCCTGGGAGGGGCTGCCCGGGGGCACTGACAGCAGCAACCGCCTCCCTGGGTCCCTGCCAAGGCACAGGTGCTGGTGACAGGACCGGCCTTCTGGTCAGTCCGGCTTGCTTTATGCCCCTGGCGCAGAGCCAGCCGGCGGCTGGAAGCGTTAACCTGTTGTGTGCTGCAGATGGGGGTTTGTTTGGGTTTGGCCTGGAGCTTGGGAAGGACGTCCGCAGGAAGCCCGGGGCAGCTGTCCCAGGCGAGAGCCAGAGGGCTCGCGGGGGGACGCGCCAGGCAGCCGCTTGCGGGGGAGCCCGGCTGAAATCGGGGTGCCTGCTGCCTGAGACTGGGAGAGCAAGAGGGTAACACGGGGTAAAAGGGGGCGAAGCCCAGCCATGGAGGAGCAGTCTGTTATTAGGGGCAAGGGCCTTCAAGCCCTGCCTGTCGGTGGGACAAGGTCCTCCGTCGCAAGGCTGCAGGTGGGCCTGGAGGCTGCACGGGGCAGAGCCCTCTCCTGGCAGCCCTCTCCTCGCTCTGTGTAACGGCACATCGGCCTTGGGTGGGAGAGCTTTAGACCACCCCGAGGTGCCCCACAGGTGGATGCTGGGCCTCCAGCTAGCAGAGCCAGGGCTGGATTGCAAGGCCAACACTGGGCTTCGGCTGCCTCACACGCTTCCCACGGTAACACGGAATGCTGCACCCTTACGACGCGGCCCTCCGAGGGGCCCAGGCTGTCCGGCAGTGGTGCAGAGCCATCAGCCGGCTCGCTCGCCCTGTCCTCTCGGGTCGTGGGCTCCGTGGCACGGGCCCTCGGGGCACGGGGGACCCCGCTGTTGAGATCTCCAGGCAGGGCGATCGCGCTGGCCAGAGCTGCCCCGTGTCCTGCGCTGCCTGGAAGGAAGAAGGAATTGTGTTCCAGGCACCGCTGCCAAGCTAGGATAGAGGACAGCTGGCAGCCAGTCTCCCCGGCCGTGCTATTTCACGCCTCATCACAGGTCGCAGCCACAGCCGTTTGGCTGGCTCCGGGAGCGGCCAGGCATGCGGGCCCAGAGAAAGGACGAGCGAGAGGGACGGAGAGACCCAGCTCTGTGGAGTGGGCAGGTTTCACCAGAAACTGGCGCCCTCTCCATGCATGGAGAATGTGCTCTGGAGACAAGGCTGCCAATGCTGGGTGGAAAACCTCCAGCGACTTCGGGGATCTGGGCTGCGGGGAGAGAAATTCCGGCTCAGCAGAACGGCTTGGGCGTGGAGGGTTCCGGCGCCAGATGCCTTTCATAAGAAGAAATGCGAAATTATTTCAAGTGCTTTAGTTCAGGGGCGGAGGAAGTGAGAATCATGCGGAGATGTGATGCAGGGAGGAGCTAGTCTTGGACTTCTGGATGCTGTTGGACGACAGCTCCATGGTCCGATGGCCAGTAACGGGGGGGATTGGCTATCTAGAGGGCTACAATTACAAAGGGTGGGGTTCCCTCTTCCGTATTTCTTCTCTTGCAACATTAGTGCTCCTTGCCACAGGTCTCAGCTGGGAGAGATCAATGGAACCTTCATGTACAAAGACAGGATATCTGTGAAGGACACATGCTGGGACGAAGAACAGGTGGGACCTGGCTGTCCCCTGCTGGAGACTGAATGCAGGGCTAGATCTTTGATCTGATCTAGATCGCTTGTCCTGCCTTGGTGCGCCCAGGGACTGGGTCCCCCACAATGTGGTCGGAGTGGATGAGATGGGAAGGAAAACTAGGAAGCCGCTGTGTGGCGACTTGCACCCTGGGCTTCTCTAGAAAGCATGGGGCATTTGTACCACCCACTGGGCAAAATCGAATATGAAAAATTCAAGGTTCCACAGGTTAAAATGGCGTGAAACTGCATTAAACATGATTCATGATCAAACTACCAGGGCCTGATTAAAAAACATCTCAAAAGCCCTGTCATAAGCTGTCCAGTCCCTGGGAACAGAATCAAGTCTTAATCAAGTGCCAAACAGATGGCAGCACCAGCTCCATGGGCGACAGAACTCAGTTCTAACTGGGGCCACCACTGAGAAGGCCTTCCTGGCCACCGGACTTCCTTCAGGCATACAGAAAATCGCATTCCCTCAGCAAGCGCTGGGCCTGCAGCACCGCATCCCAGCATTTCCAGCATCACTCCACATGCTACGCACTTGGATCCTTTCCACTGTGTCCAGATATTCCCTGCATATCTTTGACAACAGCACAACAGCAGGTATTACAGATTCCCCGGATGTGAAGCAGATTGCAAATTGCCTTTTAAAAGAAAAAGCAAAAAAAAAAAGCCTGGAGCAAGCACAGCACCGGGGCCTTTCTCCCTTCGTGACGCCCTGATCTTAGGGGATACGAGCTCCTGGATTCAGGTGGGTGGCTTGCCAAGGGGCCTCGCAGCTTCAGGCTGGCCAGGCTGAATTCCATGCACAAGCCCGGCGGCCCGGCGGGTTTCAGTGGCCGGGCGCTGCCAACAAGCTCGGCAGCCCTCCAGTTCAGCCTGAGCAGGCAGGGTGGGGCTTGGCACGGCTACCTTGCCCCCCAGCCCGCTGCTTGGCGTTGCATTGCTGAGATTCAGCCCCCTGTAAGTGGAGCCCTGCTCTGACACCAGACCCCACTGGGCTCCCGAGGGGGGCCTGGCCGAGCCGCTGAGCGCTCCTCTCTGTCGCCCGGGGAGCTGGAAGGTGCCACGTCATGTGGGGGACTCAAGTTGCAGGTGCACCAGAGCCAGAAATAGCCCCCGGAGCCGCGCTAGGAGCGGGACGAGGGACGGAGCGCCCGGCAGCTCTCACTTGGGGCTGAGTGGACATCAGATGTTCGGCAACCCTGGGGGCCGGGGTGGGGGAGGGCGGGGGAGGCTTTCATGTGGCTTGCAAGACTGGAAACACACACACACACACACACACACACACACACGACAAATCAGGTTTGTCTCCCACGCTGAAAGAAAAACGCTTCTTCAGGATAAAAAACAACATTCAAGTGCGTTCCTTGATAGTGTCGGGAAAATTCAGATAAATCCTGGCAGGAAAAGGTTGCTTATATGTGCCTTTGTGTTCTAAAATCAAACCTGCACCCCTTTCTCAGGAGGCACCCAAAATGCCAAGCCAGGTCACTGTTTAGTGCTGCTCTTACTTTAAGCAGATGGATTTCTTAACTGGACTGAGAAGCTGCTGGAGGCGAACACTATCAGTGAGGAAATACCTGTGTTCTCATCAGCCGCAGAAAAACGGACACAGCGCTGCCCATTTGCTTCTGACTGGACCCACCGAAACATCCAGTCCCACAGTTGTCAAACCAGATTTCCTGAATGGTTCCTCCATCAGACACATTTGCACAGGATCCAGACCGCAAAGAGGTCTATGCAATTGACAGGTCAAAGCAGCCCGTCATGTTTTCCATACCATTGCTACCAGTATGTCTGACTTCTAATGTTCAGAGCATTGTGTCATGCCTAAAGACATCAGGATGCTATTGCGCTGAGATTATCTGGAAACTTCACACCATGTATTGGTGGACGTGACTAGCAGGTTATCAAAGTGTCTGTACATGGGCCGTGATTTTGTAGTTGAGTTTGCTTCTGCCCCGGAATATATTATCGTTAGTGACTGCAGGGGTCCTGAGTCAAGAAGACTGTGGAGGTTCAAGGCGAGAGGGGTCTTTCCTGACTGAACCTTTTTATCCTTGTTGTGGCTGCCATCAAAGCTTCCCGACAGTATTCCGATCAGCCCACTGAAATGCCACAACAAGGCCTTTCCAGGCGTGTGTGAAGTCAAACGGATCTGGGCAACACCTTGCAGCTATCAGCCAGTTTGCTTTTCAGCCACTGCCCCAGAGGTTGTGTTATCAGCAGCATTGCAGGCAAAGACAAAGACACAGCAAAAGGGCAGCTGCTCCGGAGACGCTCGCTGGTTCCCACCGTTTCCACTCCACCCATGGAGGAACCTCTGGGAACTCGTGCGAAACCAGCGTGGGGACTGCCGGAACAACGCGGCTTAGGGCAGGAGCGCCATCCTTGTGTGGTGGGGCGTTTGGAGAGCCTGGATCTGGTGCGGGGGCTCACCGTGATGCTTTGCGGTGACGTGGGGGCAAGGCATGTGTTCCCCCCATAAAAACCTGATCTGTTGGGACACACTGCTGCAGGTCAACACACCTCGCTGGCTGCTGGTTCCCACCCTCTGGTGAGTTTACCTGAGAGGAACTCCGTTTCCAAAATTCAGAAGGACCTTTTGGAAGCCATTTTAATGCCCTCAGAATCAGGGGGGATCCTCAGGCATCCTGATGACCTCTGAGGACAGCATCCTCGGTCTCACGGCAGTCCACATGGTCACTTGGTTGCCCGTCCTTCATCGAGATGCATAGCCAGAAAGAATGAAGGGAATTTAAATAGAAATACCGCCATGCCAAACACTTGCCGCTCAGTCTGCTACTGATGGGGGTCATTTTGGATCGGCAGCTTTAAAGCTTCTCAGCTCCCCTTTCTCAAGGACTTCGGGTTGGACAGCTCTTAGAAGAGAGGACTGTCCCCTGTAAGGACCACCCACCCCAGCCCGGAAACCCTTGCTGTGGGGGAGGGGTGGGCTTCCCTTCAGTTTTCTGCTTCTTCTTTTCCTTGCGACTGTTTCCCATCCCTCCCAAGGGTCACGCTCCGTGTTACATGCGTCATATAGCACGGTGCTGAGGTGCAGAGGTCTCTTTACCCTAGTGTAACTACATGCTGCGCCGATTCAGAGCAGGACCAGCACATCTCCAGACGGAAGACCAATCCTTCTACGATTTGGCCAAGCAGCGGGATTAAGGGACGGAACTGGTTCACCTGCTGCCCCGATGGGCACGGCTGGAATTCCAGGGATGCAAAGAGAAGCCACCCAAAATTGCACAAACTTAATGAAGACGCTCGGGCTTTGTGGTGCAAGCAACGTGTCGTTTGGCCCAGGAAGTGGGCTGCGTGTTTGTGTGTGTGGGAATCCTCTTGTTAGCCCCTCGATTGCAGCCAGCAGGTACACGTGAATCCCGGGAATGTTGCACAGCAAGAGCCCGGAGCTGCGGCCTTTTCCCAAGTGTGGGAGGGACAGCAGGGTAGCCCCCTGCCCCCGAGACAGGATTAGGCCGAAGACACTCCGAGGGGGCTTTTGCGGAAGTCCTGAGCTGCAGCGGCTGTGATTGCCGTCTGCGCCTTGGGAAGGCACTGTGGCACTGGCCCGACACCCGCCCCCAGGGAGCCATGGTCTGTGATGCCATTTGCCATCCGAAGAGGCCCAAGGCCGCTGTGCCGCCTCCGGTCACTGACACCCCTGCGTGGAACGAGGCCGGCCTCTGCCTGCTGCTGCTGCTGCTGCTGCTTCGGAGAGACTCTGCCTGCCTGCTCCGCAAGGCTCTGTTTGAGGATCGGCTCGGTCCTTCTTTCCATCGACTTTGTTAAGCCCCAGAATGGGCCAGTGTGGCGTAGCAGTTCAGAGCGTGGGACTGGGACTCAGGCGATCTGGGTTCGAGTCCCCGCTCAGCCATGGAGCCAACTGGGTGGCTTTGGGCCAGTCGTAGGCTCTCGGCCCAGCCTACCTCACAGGGTTGTTATTGTGGGGATAAGATGGAGGAGGAGGAGGATGTAAGCTGCCTTGAGCCCTTTGTAGGAAAAAGGCAGGATATAAATTGAAGTATGAATGAATGAATGAATAAATAAATAAAATAAACTGAGAAACCTGTTTGCAGCTATTCACAAGTGCTCCGGACACATGGAGGGCCTTTCCCTCGATACTCAGGAACTCCACGCAGAGTTGTGCTGCAGGAAACAAGGAATCAACAGAAGGATTAGATACTGCAAGGCCAGTTCTGAGGGCAGCTTTTCACATTTTATTTATTTATTTAAATATTTATATGCCGCCCCTTGCAGCAGCCTCGTCATCGTGTATTGATGACAATGTAAAGCAAAACTCTGGAATTGAGCATAGGAGAGCTTTAGGTTTGAGGGCGTCCCTTGAGTGGAAAGGTGGAGGGGCTTTTCAGTGGTGGCCCCGCGATGCTGCAGTGGTTTTTCTGCAGGGACCTGCCTGGTGCCAACATGGTCACCTTTTTGGCATCTGCCAAAATCTGCCCTCTATTCTCAGGCATTTAGTGGCATAAGACAGATTCTGTTTGCTATTTTAACTAAGTCCGCTTTTTAATGGAAAAGTTTTAGACGTTCACTTTTTTTGTATTTTGGATTTTTTAGCTGTTTTAAATTTGCACACTGGAACCCGGAGGAGGGCTTTCTCTGTGGTGGCGCCCCGACTATGGAATGCACTCCTCAGAGAGGTCCGCCTGGCGCCATCACTATATGTTTTTCGGCACCAGGTTAAGACCTTTTTATTTAAGCAATATTTTAATATGTTTTAATAGTGTATTTTATTGTTGCACTTTATTAACTTGCAGCCAGAGTGGGTCAATTTACTTATGTTGCAAGCTGTCCAGAGACACAAGTAATTGGACGGCATACAAATTTTATAAATAAATAAATAAATTGTATACTGTGCCTTAGTGTAATTGTATTTTTATTGTGTCTTTGATACTTGGGTCATTGTTGTCAACCATCCAGATATCTTCAGCTATTGGACCACATAGAAATGACATTAATGAACGAACAAACGTTTTAGAGGGGCACCAATTAAGAAATGCTATCAGTTATTAAAGTACTAAATCTTGTCCAACCACATGCTGCCAAACACTGTCTCCTTACACTTGTGTCCCTGAGATTTGTCTCTAACGTCATTCCAATGCCCCGCCTAACTTTTAGATCAAGCGTTGGAGCAATGAGTACACAATTGGACCCCCAGAGATGCCTTGATCCTTCTTCTTCTAAATGCCTCCCCCCATCTTCCCCAGTCCCTGTGCTGCCCCTCTTCCACCGAGAGACACTGGCCAAGAACACATTTTTAGCATTGCTGGAAGAAGCCAGAAAATAGCCAGAATTGTTGGGATGCATACGTGTGTGTGTGTGTGTGTGTGTGTGTGTTGTGCGCATGGACATCTCCCTGTGTCATGTACGTGCGCATCTGTGCCCATGTATGCCCATCCGTGGCCCCGGCCCCATCACATGCTGCCCTCAGGTTCCCCTTTGATCTCTTCAATGGGTCAAGCATTAATGTCCATATAAACTAAAGGGTAAGTTATATTTTTCCAAACATCTCAGGTGTCCCGATCCGTAGCTTTGAAAATGATTAAACCCTAAAACCCTCTGAGCTCAAATTCTCTGTGTTGGTTTCCTTACATTACAGTTTAAATCCCTTCCTTTAAGTCTTCAGTCCAGACGTTCAAGGATTAAATTCCTTTCCAAGACATGCCCACACATTTTCTCCAGAGTTTTAAACTCCCTAGTTCAGTGCCTGGGTTTGTATTCCTTAGGTTTTCAAACCCTTTCACTGAAGTGCAAATACTTTTGTCTTCACACCCCAAAGAATTTGGCCAGGAGAGACATAGCTGAAACCTCAAGAATGACAACGCTGGGACAGGTATGCCGTTACTACGCGAACTTTCAGAAAGAAAGACTCTGGAGCCAGCAGGACAAAGCCACGAAGAAGCATGACAGAAAGGCGCTGGCGCTTGTTGTTGGACTTCAGGGTGGAAGCCTGGGATCCTGTAGCTGGAACCCCCTCTATGGCCACTGAGAGACTAGCAAGTGGGGGAGACATCCAGACACTCAATGTCCACTCCAGGACTTGTCAGGGAACCCCAGAATCTTTCTTTCCTCCCATTTTTAAACTGAGCCAAGCCGAGCCCCAAGCCACTTAAAAACACAGTCTCGCTTCCTACAGCTGAATGCTGCCTATTCCAGTATGTTTGCACCAGGCAGAGAAGCAAACTGTTTACGGCATCAGTTGCAAGGGTACCATGATTTGAAATGCAAAACTGCACGGCCTTGGAAGATTTCTTTTTTTTAGCTCAGTTTTGCCTGTTTCTGTGGCACAGTGTCAGGGAGGTAGAAAGAGGACTAAGCATGGTGTGGTGAAGATGGGCCAGGATAAGAAGAGGAAGTTTAATTGTGTGCTGTCTAAAGGTTGCAACTCCAACCTTGCACTGAGTCCAAGGTAGAGATGCAAAGATTTGGCTGCACCCAGACTCTCTCGGGCTCACTGGACTTCTCAGCCCTGCCCGGGAGCTGAGCTGAGCTGAGATTAAGTTTGTGAATGCTCAGGAATGCTAGCAGCTTCGTTGTGCAAAATATTCAAAGTATGTAATCTTTGTGCAAAACATGGCAACATACATTATTCTTGGCATGAAGTTTGAAAATCTACGAGTCACATGTGGAGAAGCAGAATTCTGCTGGAACTCATTTCCTGCTGTATGTCCATACAAAATGTTTAGCGCAAGGCGGATTAAACTGGTCTATGGACTTAATAGCACTATTGAGAGTAAACCCTTAAACTTGTTCTCCCATTACCATTCTGCCATAATGGGACCCATAGCGAACTAACCCACAGCACCTGCAGGGAATTCAGACTCCATCACTGGGCCAATGTTTTGCAATATCCATTCAGAGGTGGGCCACTTCCAAATCCACTGTGCCCACCGCCCTCCCATTGTGTTGGCAAATAATTCAATGACAAGGGATGCCTCCCGCCCCAGCGATTTCCTTTTCGAACAAGGGATGCTTTTTAAATTGCAAATCACGCTCCAGGGATACTTTGGGGTACCTGATGGTGGCAGGGCCACGGAATCAGCAAATGGGCAGGTGGAGGCAAAGCCTGGAGCAGCCCGTGGGACCCTTGCTGTTCCTCGCCTGCCCACGCCAGGTAGTTTCACAACCGGATCACTGGCCGTGCACGCAACGCGAGGCCCCCCTAGAAGTCTCCCATCCAGCTTGTCATTAGTTTGGGTCTGTTTGTGAGGCACCAACTGGCTTCAAAGCTCGGTAATTGTGGGAGCAAAGGGGGTGGCAGGTTTGGGCAAATGTTCCCATGAACTACTGGCTGCATTGGAGGTGCCGACTCAGACGCAGAAAGGGAGGGATGTCTCAGTGATATTGAAAGCTTGGGCTCACACAAAGGTCTGGGATGCGACAGGAGCAGCAGGAGGAGGCAATTATCTCAAGGCCGGATGACATTGCTTAAAATGAAGGTGAAAAGCCATTTGTATTGCTACAGCAAGAACGATACAAGGCAATGAAGGAGCAGCCAAATGGAATGTTGTACTTTGCTTTTTCGTCCTGCAAGGAACCTGGGGTGGCTTACACGGAGTCCTCTTTTTCCAGTTATATCATGGGTGAGGGCCAAAACACTGAAGGGAGATCCCGAGAAAGCAGGGATTGTATGGGCTGGCCATTCCCAGATCTGGGAATTGGACTGTTTGTCTGTTCTGGATGGAGTCTGCAGCTGGGAAGTTCCCCTAGATCCCTCTATGATGCTGGTGGTCCAAGTGACCTTGGGTGACCTTCCTCTTCTGCTGCTGCTTTCGACTTCCTAGTAGTTTGGTCTTCACCTGTGAGTCTTGCCATCCTAGGATGTGTCCAAAGTACAAGAGCCACAGTAGGGTCATTTGTGGGAACGTAAAATCAGGCAAAATTAGACTATGTGCAATTTTGGGAATGTTGTCCATGGATGCGACTATGTCACACATGGAATGCCTTAAGGCTTTCTGACATTGTTTCTGCTTCTGCAAGCTTGGCACGGTGCATGTGGCATTCGGTATCTGGCAGCGTGTTTCTGATGTTTTGGTTTTTGATGCCAGCCAAAGTCAAAGTTACCGAGACGGGCCGATCAAACAGCCAGGTCAGGTGTCACAACCATAATTCACATTTCAGATGTGAATATCCACATCCCCGAACTGAGCAGCAAAAGGCAGAATGGGAGCCAAGTTTGATTATTTACAAATATCTCATTTCAGCTTTGTTCTGCCTAAATAATTTTGGAATAACACATGTACACAGGCCCTCCGTCTGCCCCCAGGCATCAAAACTCGAGGCTTACATGGGACAATTGTGGATTTACAGTATTAGGCACACATACCAGCTCCTAAAATCTGGGAAGCAATGCATCATGGTGATTTCTCTTGCCCTTCCCATCATGCACCAGGACCAAAAGGACAGTAAACAACAGACTCTTTATCAACAGTGGGAATGCCTTGCCCAAGTGTCTGGTTCTCTGACAACAAGCTTTTTCTGGCATTTTCTACATTTCCGAACAAAAATGCCAAAAACTCGGAAAATGCAAGCTAACTGTGCATTAAGAACCACAAATAACCCTTGACGATCCTTCATGAGAACTTCCAGCCAGGGGTATCACTGCAGCTGGAGTCTTTCTCCGGCTTGCCAACCTCAAATATTTCCAAAACATGACTCAACAGCCCTCCCCATCTCTCCCCAAATTGGCCGAAACAATAAGGCTCACACATGAAGAGGGTTTCTGTTTTACCCCTGCTTTTTAGGGCCATGGGCAGCTGTACCTGGACACTGGCCAGAAGGTAGTCCTAGATGCATCCGTCAAGAAAGCATTGCTCGGCGCCTGAGGGACGGCAGTTCCTTCTGCTTGTTCCAGGCCCGGCCCATATACTGCCTTCCTGCAGCTCTGCCAATAGCAGAGGGAAATCTCACCCGCCCGTAACTCCATTCTGTACCTGAAGGGCCTCCGAGGCTTGGCACACACCTGTCCCATTGGCTGAGTAGGTGCTAGGACTTCTAGTAGTGGCTGGAAGAGTCAGTAGCTGGAACTTCAGACCAAGCACCAGTCAGGATCAGAGCGCAAATCAGAAGCAACGCCAGAGGATAAGGCTGAAGCCTTATTCGGCCGAAGCTCTTTGGAGCTGAGGCCGAAGAACAAGGCCAACCGAATGAGTCTTTGCTTAGATCTTGATGTTTCCGCAGAGTCCATGGAGCCTGGACAGCTTTATCTATGTCTTTGCCCAGGAGGAACCAATTGCTGGACCTGGAAATCGCAATGGTGTGATTTACAATATTGGACAAAGGTCAACCAGTCCTGATACTGGGACAGGCCTGAGCTTCCACGGATGACATTTTCCTATCGGACTGTTTTTGAAGACGTTCAGCAGGTGGTCGATTTTGTAAACATCTCCACCTCCCTTCCCCGTCCCAATGAGAAGATGCACCTTCCTTAATTGACGGCTCTCTGGATGGTTTGGATTAGTGCTCCCAGCATTCTTCACCTTTGCCCCTGCTCACTGAGGCTAATGGGACTTAAAGTGTGCAAAGTCTGGAGGACACCCTGTTGGGGGAAGGCTGGAGTAGATTGATGATTTTCTTATTGGCTAATTGGGATCTCTGATGTTCCTAACAGGCATGACCTGGAATTCCTCCAAGAGAAGGCTGGCCCACATTGGAGCAACGTCCCTGAAATATGAAGTTTCCTACAGCTACTGGACATTCCCATGCATTTCCCCAGGGAACCATCAGGCACACAGTATAAACAGTCCAGTGCCCCCTATGTCAGGGACAGAGAAACATAATGAGTTAGAAGGGGCCTCCCTGGCCATCTAGTCTGACCCCCAGCTCCAGTGGGTTCCACTCATGGAATACCCAACATGTGGTTGACCAATCTTTTCTTGAATACCCTCACTGACAGGACCTGCACCACCTTCTGTGGTATCTGCAGTTGGGGGAAACTCCAACACATACAAAAGCATCTGAAAAGCTGACCAGGGGCAAGCGGAGAAATCGACTGGAATGTTCTCAATGGAAGCACCTCACACTCCCACATTCTGTTGCAGGGTCACGAGTATAATAACAATACCCTTCAGAACAAGCAAATGACCTTTGCTTGCACCATGTACTTGGGATTCAGGGGAATGAACTGCGGATGTGAACAACTCAGCTTGAATGGGCTGGAGTGTCCAAGCTGAAATATGTGTTATGCTGAGTTTCACGCACTGAAAATTCTCCAGAAGACAAATGAGTGAGCCAATGGTCCAGCTGCTTATGACAGCTTCCTACCATGCCATCTTCTCCTTCGGCTGCCTATGCCAGGTTTTGATCCTGTGACCATCTGCATAAAAAGCACATACTCCCTTGATGACCTCATTGGCTGGAATTTGATGGCAAAACTGTTGTTGTTACGTGCAGTCAACTCATCTCCAACTTATGGTGATCCCATGAATGAGAGCCCTCCGTGACAGCCCTGCTCAGCTCCTGCAGATCCAAGAAGACGATCGTCCTCCTCCTCTTCCTCTTCCTCCTCCTCCTCTTCTTCTTTTTCCTTCGACTTTCCCTTGCAGGATTGTCTTCTCCAGGGAATCTTGCCTTCCCACCATGTGTCCAAAATACAGCGTCCTCACCTTGGTCATTTTTGCTTCCAGAGAAAGTTCTGCCTTGCATTGATCTAGGAGCCACTTGCTTGTCTTTCTGCCAGCCCAGGGTTTTCACAAACTAGTTTCCAAATGCTTGCTCCACTCGCAGAATTCCTAGCGGAGGCTCCTCTGAGCAATTCCATGGCTGCATCGAACCTGTACGGGGAGAAATGCGAGCATGGGTGGCTTTAAGAGGAAGCCTCCTCTTTGACAGCGGAGCGTGACTTTTCTTGCTCTCCAGAGCTTGGAGGCACTTTTGGTCTTTCATCACTTAGCAACAGGTGAAGCTGCGGAGAAGCTGCTGGCCAAGAACTCCATCTAGTGCCCTGTGGTGATGTAGGTGAGCTGGTGGGAGGGTCTTGGAGACCCTTGGGCTGTGATCCACCTATATATCAAGCCAAAAAAGCCCCCCCCCCAGTGACCTTTGACTCTACAGCCTTACCAAGCAAAATCTCTTGTCAGTCCTTCTCCCTCCTGTGCAGCCCCTTTTGCAGAAACCCTTGAAAAGCTTGCAGGGGTGCAGTTCCTGTAATTTCTCTTCTGTCCCTTCCTGTCCCTATCACATTTTAATGCAAACTTATCTAATACTGACTTCCCAAATCAATAGGCCAATTGAAACACATTTGCAGTTTAATAAGCTGGTTCTTCCAAGTTCCGCAATGCAATTCTGTCATTACTTCTCTTGCTGGCACTGGTGCTGGTATAAGGAGGTAGATCCAGGTGCAGCCACAGAGGAAGGGGAGGGC
The DNA here is from genome assembly GCA_023646645.1 of Varanus salvator macromaculatus. NCBI lineage: Eukaryota > Metazoa > Chordata > Lepidosauria > Squamata > Varanidae > Varanus > Varanus salvator. The sequence goes on along the minus strand of JAIXND010000800.1, from coordinate 5,439,316 downwards.
ATCTGACAGACCATCGGAAATGCACCCCACACATTTTGCAGCCTTGGTTTATATCAAGGGACATGGGTGGCGCAGAGGGGTTAAACCGCTGAGCTGCTGGCCCGTTAATCGGAAGGTCGGCGGTTCGAATCCACGCGACAGGGTGAGCACCCACTTTGGTGGGAGAGGTAACAGTGCTCCATGCAGCTCGGTGTTTAGTCATGCCGGCCACGTGACCATGGAAGCATCTTTGGACCACACTGGCTCGTCGGCTTAGAAACAGAGATGAGCAGTGCCCCCAGAGTCAGGTATGAGTAGCACACATGCATGGGAGAAACTTTACCCTCTGATGCAGTTTAGGATGGCACTCCTGGGTCCCCACCTCTCCTCCATACACTGACTAGACTGGTAATGCAACATTCCTGACCTTTGGAAGCAATGGGAGGAAAAACATGCTTTTCGTGGGAAAAATGGAATGTTTCAGAAAAAGCAGGAAAATGCAATATTAGCACCCTTTGCGGCACAAAACGATAGCAATAGTTGTCTCTTTTGTTTATTTATTATTTCTCGCCATGTTCATACCCTATTTCTTTTTCCTCTTGGAAGAAGTCCAAGGAAGCTTTCCTGGCCTTCCTCCAATCTACAGGGTGATCGACGGGAGTTGGATGGTTTTGAAAAAAACAGTACTCCGTAGATGTTCAACTCAAAACTACTTTAATTCTACAGAAACAGAGTTACTTTGAGTTACTTATTCAGTTATGAAAAATAATGTCATTGAGATGAAGACCATCCTCTTGAATCCAGCTTTCAGTTCTTCGCTCGAAATTGTCCGTCACTCGGGCCAACAGCTGTCGATCAATCGTGCGTGTGGAGCCTGGTGCTTTCTTCTTCATAATGTTTCCGGTTGTTCTGAAATGTTCGACGTACCTGAGGATCGTGCTGGGACTGGGAATGGCCCCATGTCGACCAACACTGAACTCGATGAGATAGCTGCTGTATTACTGTGAAATACCCACCATGTCGAACAAAGCTGTCGCAAGCAAACAAACGATGTTGTAACGTCCACTGCTCCATTGTGACTGAATTGGCATTGGCACGGGGGGGGGGGGGGGAGAGATGCCTAGCTTGTCCCCCTCCCATCACCGCTTACCGTGTTCTGCCTGCTCTAAAAACATCCGACTCCCATCTCTCAACCTGTATTTGATCCTCACAACAGGAACGCTGCAAGGTAGGTTAGCTGAGAATGAGTGTCTGGCCCAAAGTCACCTGGTGCTTCACAGCTGAGTGGGGACTGGAGCCTGGATCTTCCAAGTCCCAGTCAGACCTCACAACCACTACTGCACAGTGGCTCACTGTTATCTAGACTAAATACTTACTTCCAGAGTGGTATAAGGGTTCATGGAATATTACTCAGGTTTGGAGTCTATTAAGAAACCTGGCATTGGCTCCCAGGCTCACCTCGTGCTCTAGGGCTTCCTATTAATAGATCCAGAGCAGAAGCTCTTGTTTTGTTTGGGATAAAGCAGAAAACTTGGCCGGAGTCTTTTGGTCACTGCGTGGGCCTTTGAATTTCCTTATCAGAGAGGGCAGCTCTGCAGGCAGGGACTGGCTAATGGCACCGTGTGATCTCTTGTGGAAGGTGGGCAAACAGGATGGAGACTCCTTAATCATGCCGGATGTGCGAAGTGGCTGGGAAGAAGCGAGGAGAGGAACCGAAGCGGAGCGCTGCACGCTGCAGAAGACGTGTGTGGACAGAGTGGCCCAAAGAGTCATCAGTGGAGGCTTCTGTTGGGAGTGGTGAGCTAGGAAATCGGCAAGGAGCAATGCGATAGGGACGGAAGAGGTGTTCCCAGAAGGTATCAAGCCATCTAACATTTCTCTCTCTCTCTCTCTCTCTCTCTCTCTCTCTGCAGCCCAAACCTGCTTTCAATAAATCGTTTAGGGCACTGATCGTGGTCAAAGCATACCGTCTACAGGTATGTGGAATGGACTAGTCTCCCAAGAAAAGAAAACAAGGACATTGTGGAATTTCTGCACTGGGTATTGGGGAGATATCCCGTCCCCCAGAAGGTGGTGCCCGGGAAGTAAATGTCTACCTCCTGGGAATTATGCTCTGGGTTGCTGCAGAGTCCTGTTACGTTCCGCAGGCTTTTTAATATCTATTTAGACTCAATGGTCAAGGTATGGGCAGAAGATTTATTTCTTATTGATTTATTTTCTGTCCTGCCCAACAGCCAAAGCTCTCTGGGTGGTTCACAACAGCATATAAAAACAATATAAAATTTGCCGTTAATACAGATTAGCCATACAACATTTAAAGCCAAATAAAAACAGGAAAAAGCTCTGCAGTAGAGAATGGTCTTTACGTGGCACTGAAATGATAGTAAAGTTGGCACCAAGCAGAGCTCAGGGGGAAGCTTGTTCCATAACTGGGGGCCACCACGGAAAAGGCCCTGCTCCTTGTTGCCAGGATCCAAGCCTCCCTGGTGGCGACCAGAGGAAGGCCCAGAACTTGATCATAGTGTTCAGGAAGAAGAGTTCCACCCAGTGTTGTGCTCCCAAGCAAATGACCCACAAACCTTTTTATTTAAGTCTTATTTTAATTGTTAGTTAGTCTTTGTCTTTCGTTTATTTATGTGTGTTTGTTGTTTGTTGTATTTGGTTTTGTTGTGTATATTTGGTTTAAGTTGATTTTGTTTATTTTAATTTATTTAGTTTTGTTTATGTTTATTTAATGAGACTTTTTGTTGTTGTTGCCGAGATGCACCGTGGGGTGGGGGGGAGGGATAAATTTATATGTTTTATCAATCACTGTATTTTAATTATGTTGTTAGCTGCCCCGAGGCTTTGTTGCGATGGGGCGGCCTACAAATGCTTTAATAAATAAATAAGTAAATAAAACCCCTGTTTTTCTGTGAGATGATGCTGCGGCAAAAACCAGAGTGAGAAATCAGTAATGAATGAGGGCATATAAGCTACATTTAGCCGAGGTGGACCATCTGTGGGTAGTTGATCTGACCTGCAGGATGATTTTCATCCTGTTCTGGGTGGGGTGCCTCTCCCTCCAAGGATGTGGCGTGCCGTCCGAGGGCTCAGTTAATCCAGGCCCATCCTTGGAGGCACGAGTGGCTTCCAACAAAGCACCTTTCATCACCTGATCCCTCTGTGGCGGTTACAGCCACCCCTGGACAGAGGTCACCTGGCCGCAGAACCCACACTTTGGAAATGTCCTCTTTGGAGTTGCCTTTGAAGATTGTTTGGAAATTCCAGGCTCCTGACAGAGACTTGTATCACCAACTCATAGAATTGTATAGTTGGAAGGGATGTTTAAGATCATCTAATCCAGGGTGCAAAGGCGGTAGATTCCCAGATGTTTTGGACTCATACCACCTGCCAGCACAACCAGTGGTCAGGAAGGCTGGGAGCTGAAGTCCAAGACACAGATCCCCAGTGGGTAGTTATTCACCCTCTGCTAAAGGTTTCTAGGGAAGGAGAGCCACAACCTCCTGAGGTGCTGTGTTCTGCAGTCGAACTGTTCCTCGATTTTTAGCCCAAATTTGCTTCCCCATAATTCCCATGCCCTGGTTCTAGTCCTACTCGCTGGAACAAGAGGGGATACATCTGCCCCATCTTTGGCATGACACACTCCCTGTAGTCCACTCCCCCTCTTAATCATCTCTTCTCCAGGCTGAAAATTTCGTTGCAAATACATCTGTTTCCAAGCATAATGCAAGGAGTGGGAGAGGGAAACGAGAATGGGGAAAAACCTCAGAATTGCTCTCAGAAACATTCCTTCATTTTGAGGACGGAGATATTCCGTCCCATCTCAAGGGAGAGTAGATAATTAATTGGAGCCAACCCGACCTGAACACAAGAGGGTCTCACCCATGAACTTCAGGGCACAGACGGTTATTTTTCAGCCTCCGTATTCTCACATCCATTAGTCAACTCTGCTGATAGCATTATTATGGGATGAGGAGATGTTTTGCTTGAACACCTGGAAGCAAAAGGAACAAAGTATCTTTGCCTTTAAATTATGTGAGGTGTAAAGGTAGAGCAAAGACCTCAGCCTGCGTAAGATGGAGGAAGCAACAGTTGGGTTCACGCTGGGATCCTTGGGGGGAGATAAGGTGCAGCAAGTGGGCAAAAGCGACCCCCCCCCCCACTGCAGTGCAATGCTGGAGGGCACACCTTGGTACGGGCAGGCCATGTTCCCCGGGTGAGGTTTCCAGCTGATACTGTATTCTCACTTCTCCCCCAGTTCTCAGGCAGGCTGCGTGGGCACGGCCACCGCCTCCCTGCTTGCTATCAGCTCTGGGCGATAGAACAGGCTTCCTGTTTGGGAAGAAGCATTTTCCTAATCATCTGTGAAAGAGATCAGAACTAAACAGCTCTGCACAGCCCTTGCTAGCGGCTCCTCTTGTCTGCCTCCCACATTATTCCCATCTGCCCCTCCACAGCGGTGTAATAGCTGATCCCGAAGTTGACTTTGTGGGTGCAGGTGTGCCTAGCAAAATGGGCTTGTGGGTGGACTAGCAACTCTAAGCTTACTGCCCTGCACAACAAACAAGCCAATTATTTTCTGTTATTCAGATCAGCCCGGGCTCCTTCTCTTTTTTCTTTCCTTCCTTCCCTATTCCTCTTATTCTCCTGGACACACTGTCCCTCCCTCCCTCCAAGAATCATTACCTTGGAAGGGACCATTTAGGCCATCAAATTCAACCTCCCATTGAGCACAGGAATCCAATCTAAAGCATTCCTCATGGATGGCTCTCTACTCTTGCACTGAATACATCCAGAAAAGCTTCCTCACTGTCAGAGCAGCATGACCATGGAACCGGCTGCCTGGAGAGGTGGTGGGCGCTCCCACACTGGAGACATCCAAAAAGAAACTGGACAGCCACCTGAGTGGGATGGTGTGACTTGGTGTCCTGCAACAGCAGGGGGGTGGACTCGATGGCCTTCATGGCCCCTTTCAACTCTTCTAGTCTATGATTCCATGAAAGCTTCCAGCTCCACGGCAGCTGGCCCCAGGGTCTGACCACTCCAACCATTGGGAAGTTTTTCCTGATGCTCAACCAAAATGCACAACAAGTCAAGCATCTTGAGTTCAGCCTTCTTGAACGACGAAGCACAGGCCGTGTTCCTCTTCTGTATGGCAGTCCTGGAGGTACTTTAAAAGTGCTGTTCAGCCCTCTCTCAATCTGCTCTTCCCAAGACTAAGCATGAATCTTAGCTTAGGCTCATGTCTATTCATCTCCTTCAGTCTTTGCTTATAGGACTTGGCTTCTAGTCCCCTTGACCAGCTCTGAGTCAAGTGGAACTGTTGCTTCGTGTAACTTAGAAACTATCCTTCTCTCAATGCACCCTAAAATTGCATTTTCCATTTTTGCAGCCACAACACAGAGTTACTCGTATTCAGTTTGCGCTTGATTAAACCCTGAGATCCCTTTCAAATCAGAGAGCTCTCATCTCACAATCTGTGCATCGAATTTCCTAAAGGAAGAACTTGGCACTCCTGTTCCTTACATCCCGTTCCTTTCCCCACCCATCAGTTTGCATTTTGCTTCTGCCTTCTAATGTAGTCTCTATCTCACCCAGCTTTGTGCCAGCTTTCCCCCAACATGTCCCTCAAGTCATTAATAAAAATGATCAGCAAACACAGCCACCCTTCTCTTCCTTTTCCGGCCGGGAGTGGTTCCACCCCGTCTGATCTTCAAGGGCTCCAGCAACTTGACTCTTCTCCAACAAGGCCTGTGGTAGAACCTCCCCTGGAGGCTGAGAGTTACTGGCCAGCGAAAGCCTCACCATGTTTTCTGAGCTGCCCTGGCACAGCACGCCTCCTAGATCCCTTCCTCGCTGAGACATCGATCCAGTCGTTCCGCCACTCATTCCCCCTCCACAATGGTCCTTCAAGCACCTTCTTTGGTCTGCCCGGCCACTCTGCTTCCTTTCTTCTTCCTTGGAGAATGGCCACTCGCCATCCGGACCGTCTACCTTTTCTTCTGTGTATTTCTGTGTACCCCCATACGATCTTCACGCAGAAAAAACAAACACACTTTTTACAATGCAAGTCACCATTGCTGAAGCACATCCATCCGTATTCTTTTCCTTCCTGTTTGTTATCAATGTTTGCTCTTCCTGTTCAGTCATTCTGCAGTCCCTCTCTCTCTGTATCTCCCCCATCTTTCTCTTCCATCTCCTGTCCCGTCCCGTCCCTCCCTCCTCTCCTCTCCTCTCCTCTCCTCTCCTCTCCTCTCCTCTCCTCTCCTCTCCTGCTTTAATTTCTTCTTGCTTAGAGCAATAGCCACCACTGGGGTTGATGGGATGCAGACCAGTTTGCTGCAAGCAAAGCCATTTGCTGGCCAACGTTGTCCTGGGCATGTTCTACCTTAAGCAGGCCATTAAGATGAACAAAGCTGGTCGTTGTCACACCTGGTTCTGAGCTGGGAGAACAGGTGTGCAGCCTCCGCCAGCCCTGGAAAGCTCCACCAGACCCTCCATTTAGAAACTTATACTGCTACACGTATATTGTTAGTAATGCCTTCAAGACCAGTTCAGTGCACCTCTGATTATGGCAGGGTGGTGTTTTTGTACGCGTTTCTTTTGTTCTGCTCTCTTGCTTTTTTCTGTATATGCATTTGTGGTTCTGTTCTCATTTGCATTCTCAGCGGTTCTTTGCTGATGTTTGGTTTTGCTGGAAGATTGTAAAAATCAAATCAAATTTTTAAATATTAAAAAAAGAAATGGCTTGGCCACAAAGCTTTCAGCTAAGGAAGCCAGTGATGGGCTTTGCACAACACACTGCGGGGAGCGGGGAGGGGGCTTTGCGTTTTGTCTGAACGCCCTGCTTCCCTGGGAGAAGGTTATAGGCTGCACAAGCACCTCCAGCTTAAAGTATTCCCTAAACACACAAAACACAGTAAATCACCTGGTACACACAGCAGCTCTGAGCAACATTTTTAGAAAAGTAAAAAGTCTCCTTTGGCTTTATCAGAGGGCCATAGGCAGCTTTTGACAAGGCTAAACTGCATCCCTCCAGCGACTAGCATATCTTCAAGAAGCAACAGACAGGCCATTCAATTGCCGGCATGACTTCTTAATTTTTAAAAAATTACAAGGAAAATGGGATAGGCAACACTGCCAAGCCAAGCAACCACAAGCACGCTGAAAAGAAAAGGGGGGGGGGGAGCTTCAGCGACCGCAACAGATTAAAAATAATAGCTAGAAAAAGAAAGAAAGAAAGAAGTGACCAAACAGACCCCATTGTTTGGTCTAGACTGTTGTTTTTTAATTGTGTGGTGTTTACTGGCCCCAGTCAGTGTAAGCAAACAGAAGAAGACAGTAGGCCAAAGGTCTGGCTTGGTCATTTAAGGTCACCCAGGGAAAACGGGAATTAAACTCCCCCTGGAGAAGCCCACTGGTCGGGCTCAGCGCATCCTGCATTCCAGACCTTCCCCTGAGCGGAGGGTTGGACTAGAGAACCTCGCAGGCTTCTCCCAGTTCTCTGGCTCCGCTGCTGAGAGTGGGCGGGATGTGCTTTTCTGGGTTGCAGGGAAGAGGTTTCTTCATGCCCTCCCTGGAGGCACGGGGAGCTGTGCCTGAGACGCAGGGCCTTGGCAGTGCGCAGGATAGCGGGTCTCCCTGGGCCGTCCCCACCTGCCATCCAAGGTGGGGCCTCCTCCAGACCGTGGCCGCCTCTTGCAGTGCATCCTTGTGGCCTGCCATTCCGAGTCTCCACGTGGAGGTGTGTGTGCGTGTGCATGTGTGGGGGGCTGTTCAGGATCTGGAAGAGGGGCGAGTTGAGGGGGGAGCAGGTTTAAGGCTTTGGCAGGGAGAGAACTGCAGGGGCCGGAGCTCATGTTGAACGGATGGGTGGAGCGGACGGAAGGTGGCAGAGGGAGCAGGAGAGCTGCGCAGGCGTCCCTGGAAAAGGCATGCAACGACACGAACAAACCACACCAGAATTCTGCAATGAGCGAAGCTGGATTCTGCAGCCACGAACTAACCGGGGCTTTGCGTAAAACTTTGCACAAGGGTACGGGGGGGGGGGGGGGCGGGGGCAAAGTGTAGTCCTGAAGCAGAGAGAGACTACAGTAAATGCAGGCCTCTTCACATTCCTTTCCCAGCTCCAAATCCCCTTCTGAATAAGAGGAATTAATCTTCTAGATCAGGGATGGATCCTAGACAGGTCTGAGCTGCAATCTTTCAAGCGAGAATGGAAAGATTACCCTTCAGCAGCTGCCGCACAAACACAAGTGCAGCATGTTGCCCATTCGAAGGTGCGACGGCGCAGTAGCTACGCCTGTTGAAAGTGAGGGGTGACGAAAAGGCGGCGGCGCTAATAGGGTGGGTCAGACGTTTGATCTGTGAGGTCTTGTATGGGGAAGACCCAAACGCTGAGCCCTATTCAGCTCCCTGGAAAGCACATCTTTGCAACCTGCCGCAAAGTGGGGGTGTGTTAGGCAGAGCGACAGTTTCCAGCAGCCCTCAGGCAATTCCGAAAGGTGCCGATGGCTTAGAGGGAATTAAATAGCTGAATTTGGCACTTCTGCCGCAGAAAACAGACCTCTGGCTTCAGCAAGTCAACTCTTTGTGGAGGCCTTTAAAGATGTCCCTGCTTCTTCTTCTTCTTCTTCTTCTTCTTCTTCTTCTTCTTCTTCTTCTTCTTCTTCTTCTTCTTCTTCTTCTTCTTCT
>JAIXND010000800.1:5377573-5430630 GCA_023646645.1 Varanus salvator macromaculatus | reverse complement strand
CTGCTGCTGCTGCTGCTGCTGCTGCTGCTGCTGCTGCTGCTGCTGCTGCTTCATTATAATCTGAATAAAAGGAGGATCACTCTCTCAAGAAACTTTGCAGAACAAAAGAATGTTTAAAAAATAAAGAAGGAAAATGTGTGGATCGGATCAACTTTGAAATCTGTTTTCCCAGCCGTGATACCTAGACATTCACAGCCACCCGTCTAAAGTCACTGCACTGGCTTTCTGTCCAAGTCCATCTCTATTGCAAGGTATTGTCTGTAAGGTCCGTATTTCTGCATCAGTCCTTGCCCAAGATCTCTCCTCCTCTTGCCCTACCGACCCCCATGGAAGAAAATCTTCTGCTTCTTTCCCTTCTCTTTTGCTACTAACCTCCCAGAATGCATGCACAAGGCCATCTCTCTCACTTCCTTCAATCCATCCTTCAAATCCACAATTTCCATTAACTGCTAGCTGATTCTGATGGAAGCTTCAGTCCAACAAACTTTGCAGAGCCTCATGTCTCCTGGGGCTGCCGTAAATCCTCCTTACCCACAGCAGTTATTCAATTATCAGTCTGGATCTTAGTATTTTAAATGTTTGCAGCTCTTCCCACCAGATGAAGCAGTTTCCAACGACTCTCACAGCCTGTCCAGAAATCCATGATTAACGTAACAGGAGAAAAACTCCAGATCAATATAATCACAGTCAGCAGAATAGTGCAAATAACAAGCAACATCGTCAAGTCAATAAACATGAAATGTTTTCATCCACAGATCTGCAAAATCCACCTCTGCTCTCAGCCTAGAAAGAACATCACAAAAGCGGACCATGATCAGTGGACTGCAACCGATGTCCAAAAGCCTGGGAAGATAATGTTTTTGCGTTGCATTGAAAGCTTGACGGTGCTGGTACCAAGAAGTTTTGGGGGAGAACTGTCCATAAACATGGGACCATCACAGGAAAGGCTTGTTCCCAAGCCAACACTTCTTCAAGTTCTCCTAGAGGGAACACACAGTGACCACAGGGGCTGGGGGCGTTCATTCATGGAGAGGATGTTCTTGAGATGTTGGGTCCTCAGGCATAGAGGGTTTCATAAATGAAAATCATGACTTTGAATGTGGCCCTGAAAAGAATTTGCAACCCACACAAGTGAGCCAAGACTGAACTTAAAGGTTCATATCGTCTGGTTGCGGCGATCTAATCTCATGGTTTCCTGGGTGTGCTGAGTGAAATTGGTAGAAGCTGTAACTCCAAGGACAATGATGGACCCTGAACTGTGTGCCTGCTCTTTGAGGGGAGTTGCGGTCCCATCTGGAGCCTGATGCATTTCCTCCATCCCATTAGAGAAACTGCCCACCAGCAAAGCCTTGGTCTTGCCTGGTCTCAGCCTCAGTTCACTGGCTTTCATCCACTCCATTCATGTGGAAGACACCAATTCACAAAACTGATGAGATGAAAAGGAGACGTGAAGCTGTGTGTCATTTGCATAGTGTTGATAATGCACCCCAAAACTCTGGGTGACCCCACTCCATAATATCATGTCAATGTGAAACAGTATGTGGAAACATTGAACCATAGAAACAGAACGAGTCAGAAGGGGTCTCCTGGGCCATCTAGTCTGACCCCCGGCTCCAGCTGGCTCCACTCATGACATGCCTCCCATGTGCATGTCCAGCCTATCCTTGAGCACTCTCACTGATGGGGCCTCAACCACCTCCTGTGGAAGCCCAGATTGCTGAGCAATCATCCCCCCCCCCCGCAAGGATCACCCACTGGAAACGACAGGCCTAGAACTGCTGTGAAGCAATGCCTCAACTTCCCAACTGTAACACAGGTTTCTGGAATGCTGGCTTCTAATTCTGCCCCTTTGCTTATCTAGAATCAGGGAAGAGAGATGGCCGGGTGAATGTATCTACATCTGTGTAAGCAACTGTAACCTGGCCCAGTTCAGCCTTAATTTCTCTCTTGGCCCCTCAAGCCAAGGGCCCCTGTATCTGCTAACATCAGGGCCTGCTTTAAGCTGCCGGAGAAGCAGGCTTCTTGCTGAAAGGACCACGGGCCACACCACACACCCATGAGAAGCTTGTGGCTTTCACTGGAAGGGAGAGGCCCATGGCAAGCACGTTCCAGTCCGGTTGGTGTGAATTCACCTGCAAGGGAGTCAAGGACTCCTGTGGGCAGGAAGACTGCTCATGTATTGCTAAAAAGAAAACGGAAATGCAAAAAGAGGGCCAGATTTGTAGAAAGCGTGTATATACTAATGTATAGATAGGCAGCCAACTTTAAAAATAATGGTCAGATTTATGGGGAGATGCATCACCAAGGGAATGGGGGGAACTGTGACCAGGGTGTGGGTGCCCTCGTGGTCCTGGTGTTGCACTTCTATGGTTGTCTTCTTTGCAACCCCCTCTTCTCAGGGTCCTTTATCTTTCAGCTGGACTTGGGCCTCAAATGCAGAGAGGTCCCCAACCAGGACAAATAGCCACGCTTCTCCTGAGCTCTTCAACCCACCCAAGAAGCCACGCTGAGGCCCAACAGGGATGGAAAAGTTTGATGTGGGAAAAGGTCCTTGTAGTATCATAGAATCATAGAGTCGTGGAGTTGGAAGGGGCCATGGAGGCCATTGAGTCCAACCCCCTGCTGTGGCAGGACACCAAGTCACACCATCCCACTCAGAGGGCGGTCCAGTTTCACCTGGAATCTCTCCAATGTGGGAGGGCCCCCCACCTCTCCGGGCAGCTGGTTCCACTGTCATGTTGCTCTGAAAGTGAGGAAGCTTTTCCTGATGTCCAGCCTGAATCTGGGTTGCCGCCACTTGACCTTGATCTTCCTCTTTGTGGCAGCCTTGGAGGTCCTTCTGGAGGGATACCATGTCCCTGCTCAGTCTCCTCTTCCCAAGGCTGAACATGCCCAGTTCTCCCAGTCTCTCCTCACAGGGCAGCGTTTCCAGACCCTGGACCCTTTGTGCTGCCCTCCTCTGGACCCCGTGGGTTCCTGGGAAGGCAGCCGTTTCTTCAGAAAGTGCTGGGAGACTGTGGGAAGAGCTTGACCTGAATGCAGCAGGCACAGAATCTGCACTTGCAGGTTGGAGTCCAGGCTCCCGCCCAGGAGGAGATCAGCGCTGATCTTCGGAGGGCTGCTCCATCTTGCCTGGAGGGAAAGCGATGAACCGGAGACCCCGCTGCAGTGGGAGCTCCTCTCTGAGAGGGCTGTGGAAGTGCAGAGGCGCCTGCCAGAGGCTGGGGGACGTGGGTACCACCGTGGGGACAAGGACAAGCGAGAGGGTGGGGGCGAAGCAGACACGGCACCTGTAATAACAAGCTCTGGGCACTGGGCCTGACAGCAGGACGCAGGCCGAGCTGGAGTTACAGCTCCCGAGGGAGGGCTTGGTGGCTCCGTGCCCAGGAAACACCTCCGGAGCCAGCCGCCCGGCCCTCCTCCCCTGCTCTGCGGAGACAAGCAGGGGTCGACCGAACCCTCGCTCAGCCGCCCGCAGTGGCGGAGCTTTCTGTGCCTGCTCAGCTTGTAGGCTGCCCTGCCGGCTGCAAGCAGGCCGCGTTCGCCACCAAGGCGCCCTTCTGGAGGAGCCCAAAACAGGCACCGAACAGCCACGCAGAACCCAGCGGCTTGGGAATCTCAACTTCTGTGAAACACCCACGCCTTTCTACCCCTCACGGGGCCGAACTGCATGTTGTGCGAAATGTGCAATTAGCCCTTTGTCTGGCTAGCTTTGTGGAAGGGCAGGTTTGGGGGGCCCTCGATCATTCGGGATTAGGACCCATCAGGGAGAGGGAGGCGAACCGTGGCTCTCGCTGCAGCGCCGGTGCAGACTGCCCCTCAGCTGCTGTGAAGCAACGAAGCAACAAGCAGGCCACTGCTACTGCTTACAACAATAACCTTGTAAGTGTGGCTGAATTCTCCAAGGGGCGAGGGGACCGAAGCAAGGGAGACGAGAAGAACGCAAGATGGTTTTGTTGGTTAAAAAATGTAAAGGAAACCTTGTAAAACACGCTCAGAATTGGAGACGCAAAATCAATGCTATATTACATTTTGATCTTGCCTTTCCTCAGAGGAGCTCAGCATGGCTTGTGCAACGGCTTCGTCGAAAAGCGGGTAGAAATCCTTTGGAGAAGTCCTTTGGGTTTTCTCCTGGCATCCTGTCCTCTCTTTTGCCCAGTCATTCGGTGGGAAAACAGCCTGCTTTCTGGGCGTGGATTCTGGAATGTCGCATCATGCCGCCGAAGGAGGCTATCTCATCCACTGCTCCTTTTAGGACCGAGGTACCGCACGGTCTCCGACGGCTGTCCAACCTCTGCTAGAAGGCCTTCAAGAAGGAGCGAGTGACTCCTCCTTACTCCTCCCTGGGAACTCACTGCGCTGCTGTCTTGTCAGGTGTGCAGGATGCAGCTATCCGCATTCAAGCAATCCGACAGAGGGTTGGTGTTCGTACTGCAAAGGGCACAGAGATCAGGATGCACCTGATGCTTAATTGTGGCAGGTGTCTCAGACCGCCTCTTGAGGCACACAGGGTGGGCGCCCGGCTCGAGGGGCTCCCAGTCAAAGTGTCTTGTGATGCCACCACCCATCAAGTGGCCCTCAAGGAACTATCTGGCTGCACCGGCAACACATCAAGGATTTAATGATCTAGACACCCGATCTCCTGCAATGCAGCATGGTATTCATTGCAGGAAATTAAATACGTGGCTAGATCCAGCTACTCGGCATGCCAGGAAAGAGAAAGGGTGGGGGGTGGGCGGGTGGGGGGGCTCCAGTGGGTCCAGCCAGGGCCTGGAGCTTCAGCAGCCAGCCCGAGATGCCGTACGTTGAGGCTGGGACAGGTGACATATTGAGGTATTCCAGCTGGACTTTTTCCTGCACACCTGAAAGGCCCTGACAAAAGCAGTTCTAAGAAATAGGAAGCTCAGGACATGACCTGAAGATGTACAATTGCTGCTTCGTTATCTCTTAATCAAATTAGAAAATAGAATATGTGTCCCTTTGTCTGTCTGTCTGTCTGTCCGTCCACTGGTACCATCATGTCAATTCCTGAAATGGTCTACATACGAAGGGGATTTTAGGCATGTCCACCCCAGGACGCTTTCATTTTGAAAACAGGTGGGATAATGTAAATTAATTTCAGTCTGTCCAAATACTTGACAGTAACGCCTTCATCCACTAGGGGGAGGCTTCCCAACCAGCACATAGCTTTTGTGGTCTATACAGTTTGAAGGTGAGGAAAATTAGCTGGCTGAGGGATGGAGTTATGCATGTGCTCCTCCCTGGGGGAGCAGAGGAGAGAAGCCCCTTCCCCGGGGAGATCCTGGCAGGGGCAGTGCTAGGAAGGCACCACTTTCAGGGCTGAGGCAATGCATCCAAGTGGGACAGCTCTGCAGTTCCGCCTGAAGCCTTCGCTGTATCAAGCCAAGGGCTTCTCCCGTCCTGTGAAGCTGCATCTGTAAGCTAAATCACGGCACACGAAGCAGAAGCAAGGAGCAAGTTTTTGACAGCATCTGGTTCCGAGCGATCCAACCTCCTGTTTGTTTGTCTGGCGCGTGGGACAAGCCCCGAGCTTGGGAAGGGCAGCTTGGCTGATTTATAGCTTCCCATCTGCTTTGATCTCGATTCCTCCTTTGTCGCTGGGAGTACCTCCATGGGAGGAATGGATCCATTTCAGAAAGCATTGAACTCTTCGCCACTGGCTGCTTCCTGGATCTCGTTTGAAGTGTGCCTCCCACTCAAAACCCGCTCTTTAAAAACGTTGAAGCTGTGGAGCCTCCCACCGGTTCTTAACATCATGAGATGATCCATCATGCGTTAACCAAGCAAATCAAGCCAGGTGAAGCCACCCACAGGGACAGCCGTCTCCTGCCCCCGATCTGCGGATGCCAGAGTATTCCTCTAAAAGCAGGAAAGGACTTTTCCGAAAGGAGAAGGACTCTCCGGAGCAGTTTCGCTGCAATCGCAGGCCAGCCACCCCTCAGATCTCTCCCCCACACCGCTCTCTCTGCAGCCATGAGAACAAGCCCACTGAAAGTGGCCTTCCCCTTCAGGGCACGGCTGTGGGCTTAGCTGGTGTAAAGTCTGAGAAGTGCTTGGTAAGCTTGAAATGGGCTGTGTAAGTCCCGGGTGGACAGAAGGCAGGTCAGGATCGACTGGAAACTCTTGGGGTGGCTTGTAAGCCCCATTGCTCTATCTCTTTCTGTAGATCACGAGTCCTGAATGAATCTAGGGTTTTTTTAAATGACAAAATAAACAGCCAAAATAACCCCCAAATGCTCTCCTTTGGGGTCCCTTTACTAGGTTTCTGATAATGCAATAGACAATAAAAGCTAAATAAATCAACCCTCAATTAAAATTGTATTTATAAAAAGAAAACAGAAACCTGAAGCCCAGACAGAAGTATAGAAAAGCTGGGGGAAACAGATAGGATTGCAAAACTTTCCTGTAGATTTGCAAAGAGGGGCCTGTGATAGTTCATTCTGGAGGCATGGGGCCACCCCTTAGAAGACCCTTTCCATTGTGTGCTCCACCCAGCCTCACCCACTCTTGTTGTTGCAGGTGGGCCGTGGCCCCCAGGGCTGATCGGAGCATGCTTTTCCTAGCCCTCTCTGGAGAACTGATGCTTTCGAAACATGGTGCTGGAGGAGAATTTGGCAGATACCTGGACCAACAGAAAGGGGAACAGGTGAGTGTGAGATCGAATCAAGCCAGTACTTGCCCGAAAAATTAAACTGGCAAAACTGAAACTGTTGTCCCTTAGGCCCAACTTGAGAAAAATCGCCTCCCTGGAGAAGACAATCATGTGCGGGAAGGCAGAAGAAATCTAAGACAGAGGAAGGAAAAGATGACCTACTAAGAGATGGATGCAATCCATCACGGGAGCAGAGAGCTGCAAAAGGTGCACAGGGGGACGTCCGAAGGGTTGTGTGTGCATATGGGAAGAGTGTGTGGGGCAATACACCTTCCTCGCAAGGAAAGGCAGAAGTAATATGCTTTGTAGTCTAGGGAAAGTCAGTTTAGGAAGGGCAGGGGGCACATGACGTTAGTTCACACTGTAATATGAATGCTGCAGAAACTGGGTTGATGGCAGGTTTTTCTGCGTCTCTTCTAATGCCAGAACTGAAATTCACCCAACAAAGTTGATTTGTGGCAGCTTCAGGACAGGCAGGAGAGAATATTTCTTCACCGATGACTTCGTTAACTTTCGAAATTTGCTGCCATTGATGTGATGGTGGTTGTTGGCCTTGATGGCTTCACATTGACACTTGTGAGAGCGATTGTTTATCTGTATGCAACAGTGGGGTTTTAAAGGTAAGCTGTCCTAGAGGAGGACTGGCTCTACTGCTGGGGTAAGGGAGTCTACGGGTGGGTGAGGATTTCATGCAGGGTTTTTACAATATTGTTATTTTTATAAGAAGTTAGCTAAGATTGCAGAAGTCTTTCTAAACAAGATGGGAAGGAATGCTTTAAACAGAATGTAGGGGAAAGGAAGGATGGCAGAACTTTCTATCTAGGCAGGTGACTTCTTCTGTTCATCTCTTAAAGGTGGGAGGTGAATCCCTGTGTATTCATCTATGCTTGTGCCTGAGTGAAGTTCGCCTCCTCTTCTTCCCTTGACATCTTCAATAGCTCTCTGGTGTGGGAGAGCCCACCACCTCTCCAGGCAGCTGGCTCCCCTGTCGTATTGCTCTGACAGTCCGGAAATTTTTCCTCGTGTCTAGCCTGCACCTGGTGTACAGTAGTTCAAGTCCATGCTTCCGTGTCCTACCCTTGGGGTGAATGAGAAGTCTTTTCCTTCTTCTCTGTGGTACCTGCCGAAGTGCCTTTGAGGTCCCTACTAGTGCTATCATGTCACCTCACAGACTTCTTCTCTCAAGGCTGAACAGGCCCAGTTCTTTCAGCTGCTCATTGTATGACTTACTTTCCAGATCCTGTGCCATCTTCGTTGCCCTCCTCTAAATATTCTCCACACAATCAGCGTCCGTTTTTAAAACCTAGGTGCCCAAAATTGAACACTGAACGCCAGGTGAGAGCTAGTTCTCTCTCAGTTCCCTGGACTGTCCAATCTTGCCTCTCCTTGGAGTGATTGCCTGGGCTATTGTCCTCCAACCTCTTTGTAAGACTTTGCTTTCCGAACTGCACTTTTGCGTAAGCTTCTAATACTAGACTTTTCTTGTTCGCTTGCTTATTGCCTTTGCTAAACATAATACCCTGATTTAGCCACACGGTTGGACCTGGCCTTGTCAAAGTGGGACGGCTGTGAGGACGCAAGTGTGTGACTTATCCCTCTCTCTACTGTCGAAAGTACTTCTCTAGTCTTAAAGAGGCACTGAGGATCCCTTTTCCCTAATGCGATATTGCCATTTCTGCATTGATTTTTGGCTGTGCATTTCATGCGCTGGGGAGAAGGAGGGAATTTTTCTTAAGCTTTGTTCATCCTCAACCTGAAGAATTTTCCATAAAATTGCTTGCATGAAAAGTTGTATGAATATGATTTTAAATTACATTTATCCACTGCCCAACAGTCAAAATTCTTTCGGGTCAACTTTTCCGGAATCCATGTACTTTCGTGTGCTTTTTTGTCTGGGGAACTCCATCTGGAGATAGGCAGCTTTTGAAGAAAGCATGGCTTTTACTTTAGGTACAAAGTTAGATACATTTTTATAAAATGTGGAAATTAGGGATGCCCCCCTCCATTGCTAGCAGAAAAGGCAAGAGACACCCTCTCCTACTTGGGTCATTCATTGGATGACCCAAGCACACCCATTCCCAATTTTAACTAGGAGACAGGATAACATTTTGCATCTAGAACACCCATGGAGGAAGTAAGATAAGAACCAGGTGACCTGGATGTCCTTTGTCACAGGTTAGTCTTGTAACCACAACAGTACCACAATTTTCCAAGACACCCTTCTGACATGTTAGTCTCCACGTGAAGCACCTTAGCTGAGTGCAACATGAAAATGACATTTTTGCTGTGAGAGGACCTGGTTGTCCTCTTCTACTCCAGTGGGAAGGACTAAAATAAGTGAGTAGAAAGGTCTGGAAAGCAGATGTGGCTTTCATTACATGGCACTTCCTAACAGTGCATGGCGTCTGTCCAGAGTCATCTTTGGATTAAGGGACATCATCAAGATGTAGCTGAGAAATGGCTAAACGTTTATCTCAGCTGCGTGAAGAGAAATGTGGTAAGTGGGCAGAATCAGCAAACCATGAAAGGGCCTTGTAGGGCATATTTATTTATTTAGAGCATTTCTATGCCGCCCCATTCGCAAAAAGCATATGGTCCAAACTCTTGCTCAGCAAAGGAATTCCAGAGTTAGGGCTGCCCCAGTGGAGGGCTGAGTGGTCTTCACTTGAAGACCTCAGTGACGGAAAGGCCCAACCTAGGTAATGGTTTCCATTACTGAAAATGACCATCAAGGAGACCTTCCCAGTTTTTGACTGAAAACTGCCCTCCAGTAACCAAAAAACCATTAGGTTTGTTCCTGACCTCCCAGGAAGCAGAGAACAAGACTTGGCCTTGTTTAGTGTGACTGTTCCCCAGGCCTTTGTTAAGAACCTTCACATCTCAGCTCTCTTTTCAGGATAGTCCCATGTGAAAGTCCTTAGAGGAATCCAAACCTGCAGTATTTTCTAATCAGCCAAAGATCACTTCATGAGGTCAGAAAGTGGGACAGAGCAATGCTCTGTCAGAGGAAGGGGAAGCAATGCCAGGGTACTGCTCGGCCCATATGCATGGTTTGTACCTGTGGGGGCATGCATGCCACAAAAGGTGCCACCGCCAGTGATCCCCCTCCTGGCAATCGGAGGCCTCATTCCCTACCCCTTGAAGCCTCCAGAGAGTGGGTAGGAAATTATGTCCATACTCCAGTTTGGCTTCGCAATGAAAAACTCTGTTTCCTTTGGGGGAAAGAAATGGCGCCTCCTAGCAGGCAGTGTGAACATTGCAGCCACAAGGACACTGGTTCAGTTGTTGACAATGAACGTGAAAAGGGGCGGGGGGGGTCAGCAACCCCCCTCATATTTTCGAACAAAATAAATAAATGCATCTTTTTAAACACTGGCTTGACTCTGGATTGGAGACTAATGATGCCCTCCCTTTCTAATCTGGGTTCTTTCTCATTTCTCCAGGATTCATTTTTTCCCGTCCATTTTCCGCATCTGTCTGAGAATTATTCACACACACACATTTGCAGGTGCTTTTCGGCACACATGTCCCTAATGCACACATTTTGTAACAACTTTCCCCAGCAGAATGTGCTTTTGCATATCTTTTTCACAGAAAGATGTTTTCCATCATATTTGTGTTCCTATACACATCGTAGTGCGATCACAGAACCCCATTGGGATGTTTGGAGAGCTGCAGAGACTCAGGAGTAACGAAGATTCAGGCGTAGCTTGGGAAGTGCAGATGGGATGCATCTGCCCGGAAATGCGAACAGAACACATTTCTCCGTGTTCCTGCTGGAACTTGCGGCGAACGCCTTTCCTTTCCTGCTCTGTCCTTTTCGCTCTTGACTGGCCTGTTGCAAGAGCACCTTTAGGAGAGCAGGAAGTTGCTCACGCATGACCCATCTGGTCCTCCCAAGACCAAACTCCGGGGAATTGCAGGAACTCACTAAACAGGCGAATTGGGCTCCAAAGCTTCTGGGAAACATTTTGCCTTATACGGACGGATGTGAGAAGGAACTCTTGAACTCTTGTTACGTGGGTATGGCGGAGGGGGAGGCGAGAGAGAGGAGGACCTCAGGCAAATGAAATGCCTCTTAAGCCACCTCTCTCCGTTAAAAAAAAGGCGGGGGGATAGAGGCAGCCATTCTGCTTGTAAACCAGCCAAGAATAATTTGTGGCAGGAAAGTTTGAGCATTTGTAAAAATAGGTTTTTTAAATATTTAAGAACTTCAGAGTGTTTTAGCATGAACCTAAACAGAATTAGACATTTCGAAAGCAAACGAACCCCCAGTGGCCTCGGCACGTGGCATTTCTGGATATGTGTTGGAATCCACTGGTTTATTAAGCACCCTCCCGAACTGGGGAGCCTTTGCTGGTTCACTTGTTAACACATTACGGTCTCACCACCGTGGGCAGCGTAACCTTAGGCCCGTCTACACAGAAGTAGCAGAAGCTCATAGAGCTGGAAGGGATCCCAAAGGTCAGCTAGTCCAACCCCCTGCTGACACAGGAAAGCTTCTTGGACAGGATCCTTGATGGGTAGCTATTCAGCCTCTGCTCGAACACTTCTGGTGATGGCTGCTCTTGCAGACTCAAGGCTCTTGCAGACTCAAGGCTTCCTTGATGGTCCATCCATCTCTTATCTGCCTTCCCTTGCTTCTCCTGGCCTATCTGTGAGTCTGGGCTTTCCAGGATGGCCCCGAAGTATGTTGTGTCCTCAGGCTTGCCATTTTTGCTTCCAGAGCAAGTTCTGGCTTCAATGGATCTAGGATCTACCTGTTTGTCTTCCTGCAGGTTGAGAGTATTCCCCAAACTCTCCTCCAGTGCTACATCTCAAATCCATCCATGTTCTCCTTGCCCATGTTCTTCTCTCCAGATCTCACATCATCATTATTATCATTATTACTATTATCACAATTATTATTATACCACATTTATATCCTGCCTTTTTTCCTCTTGTGAAAAACTCAAGGCACTTTGCATCGCTCCATTCGTAGCTCCTAACAACCTGTGAGGTTACGCTAAGGGCAAGTGACCAGCTGGAAGCCACCCAGTGAGTTTCATGGCCGAGTGGGGACTACAACCCGGGTCTCCCGGGTCCACATCCAGCACTCTACCTACCACATCGCACTGGCTCCCCACATGCAGAATATTTGCTTATTTATTTGGCACGTGGCGTAATGTTGCCAGGGAGTCTGCAGTGTTTCCGACCCAGTAGCTGTACCGGCACCTGGAGTCCTTTATTGTGCCAGTGCTCCATGTGGGCTGAATTTGCTTGGCCAGCAACCTGCTTGCCAAAGTCAGTTCTTTCGGGGCTTTTCTTCACTGATCCTCCGCTGAGCGCATCCAGATAGGTCCAGCACTGGCACTGGCTTGCATTGTGAACGAAGTCAGCAGGTTTTCCACTGCCAAATGGTGGTCTCTATTTATCTGCTCACAGGTGATATTTTAATTGTTATTTATTTATTGAAACTTTTGTATGCCGTCCTTTATATAAATATCTCAGGATGGCTTACAGCAATTTAAAAAACAATTTAAAACATTTAATAACATCCTGCAACAGATTAAAACAGCAGTACTGTGTGAAACGATAAGCAAACATCAAATAAGGAGTTTGATATGCTTTCGAACTGCGAGGTGGGCAGAAACTAGGGTGGACGATGGGAGATTGAACTGCGAGGTGAGCAGAAGCTAGGGGTAGACGATGGGAGATTGAACTGCAGGATGGGCAGAAGCTAGGGTGGACGACGGGAGATCACTCTGTCCTCTGATGCTGGGCTCCATCTGCAGAGTGCCGACCACTTCTGAGCGATGGTTCCAGCATCCTTAAGCAGCTGCGCCACTGAGTCCCCACACAGAGCAAAGGGAGGGCAGGACCTACAGGAAACACATGTCCATCAAGATTCTGTTCCCCGATGTGTTTGTATTTTTTTGCTAGATGTTTGGAGGGTCGATTTCCCCCTTTGAACAATAATCTGTGATCCCTCCTGGTCTGCTGGTTTGCCCTCTCGATTCCTACCAAGTGCACTGATTTGGGGAAGGAGCACGGGGTGCTTTCCCAAAAAGGGGCTCTCATCCCACCTCCAGAGGTCACAGAACAGCCCTGCACTGGGGCATGCTGGAGAAGACAAGGCATGCTCACCAGTAACGGCCATGGCCCTGCTCGCTCATTTCCCCCAAGACTGACGGGTGGGCCATGAATGGACCAGAGGGCCATGGCTTCCCTGCTTTTCCTAATGCACAGACCCTACAGAAGGGGCCACGCATGGAGCCGATGTGGAAGGGAGGGGTTGTCTATTGCAGGCCACACATACTTGGAGGTGACCTATCAAGATGGCACGGCCATGATGGACCAGCTTCCTCCTGAGCAAGAGAGGGAGAGGCACCCGTCTCCCTCTTCGCTTCTGCCCCCCTTTTCTCGCTCTCCTTCTGGAACCCCCGTCTCTCTTGCCCTCTCCCTCCCTCCCCACGCTGCCTGGGGAGGGGGCAGATCGCATTTTGCCAGCCATCTGAAATGGCCCCTTGCGGGGGCATTTGAGGTCAAGCTCGGCCATGCCCCTTCCCGCAGGGGTGACACACGAGGTCCTGCAGTCTGTGCTGTGGATCACTGGAAAACGAGTCCAAGGAATGAGTCGGAATTCTGGGTGGGTGGACACCTTCTGCAGTCCCAGGCACCCTCTAGCGCCCCATCTGCCAATCCTAACAAAGCTCTCCAGGGGTTCTGATGTGGACCATGGGAAGAGCCCCAAAGCATCGGTCACGGGAGTCCTAAAAGCAGTTTTGGAGGTCAGCATGTGGGAGAGATGGACAAAGACCGAGCAGAACATTTTGTGAGAGGCCTGTGGAAAGCTCTTGTGCATAGCACCACCTAGGTCCGGAACATGGCACACATGCATACATATCACTTTGGGTGGCGTTCTTGGACCCACCAGAGGCCAGCGGACAGAACCAGCTGAGCAGCTGTGCATTACACCAACGTGTGTCCAAACCCGGCCAGGTTATTTTCTGCAATACTGGCCGGTTTGCAAGCACAAGCTAATTCCATCTGGTTTCTGGCCCTGTCAGGGCAGGTGCAGGACTGCATGAGAATTCATGCGCATTTGGTGTGCTTGGGAAGTTGCACAGGTTGTCGCAAACCCTTTCTATGAACATGGGGAATTTCAGTGTGTCCTAAAGTGCATGCTCACCTTAAAAAGACAAGTGGGCGAACTGTGCTGCGAAATTTGGAGACGTGGGAAAAGCATGTGTTGCTGCTTGTGAACTAACTCAGAAAGTGCTGAGCTTTCTAGGAAAAAGCGAGCCACGAAAACTTTAGCCCTCGTGCCTAACCATACCAGTATAAAACCAGTTTGAGTCGGTTTCATTGGATCTGAATACACAAGGGGAATGAGCGTAGAAAAGTCGTCCCATCCACCGCCATGAAGGAGCATCCTTCCTTACCAGAAGGTTGTACTGGGAGAGATGAGAAGTGGAATCAGCCCATTTCATCAGCCCGGTTGAAAGAATAAACCGGGCTGATGAACCACTTTTAATATTGTGTATTGATTTTAGTGCCATGTTTTTTGTGAGCCGCCCCGAGGCTTGTGTGCAAGGGGCGGCATACAAATATGTTAATAAAATAAATAAATAAACAAACCCCAAGGATGGGTCAAATCTTGACAACAACTAAAAGATGAAGGGAAAAAACATACAATGGTTTGTTTATCACCAACTGGTTTCAAGCTTGAAAGGGGAAATACAATCAGGGAAAGGTACTGTAGGAGATTTGACAGATTTTGAAAAGTTGATTACACAACAAAAAGATCATTTATTAGAAAGACTTCACGCACAGTTACTATAACATGGCACTGAAAACCAGCAAGGCAAGAAATGTATGACAATTTGGAAGCGATATCTTGAAGAAGAAATATCACCTTGCCAATGGGAAGACATTAAATTCACAGCTAGCCAAGCCTTAAGAGAAAATTGGTATAAGATGTTTTACCGGTGGTATATTGCACCAAAAGATATAGAAAAAATAGACAGGAACTACAATGGAAAATGTTGGAAATGCAACAGGGTGGAGGGGGCTTTGTACCATATGTGGTGGACTTGTGAAACAATTAGAAGATTTTGGAAATTGATACATGCGGAAATACCCCCCTCCCAAAACTAAATTTCCGATGACTCCTAAGAATATGCTTTTGAATATAATGCCAGAGACTTTTTCAAAGAAAATGTCAGAGCTATTTAAATATATGATAACTGAAGCAAGAATTACAATTGCCTTTAAATGGAAAACACCAGAATTCCCAACAATTGAAGATTGGAAAAATAAGTCGGGAGAGGACGCAGTGATGGCAAAATTAACCAACTACGTAAATAGAAGTCCAATGGAAGAATTTAATAACTCATGCAAAATCTATTATACCAGTACAATTAATAGAATGTAAAGAAATCATTTTAAAAAGTAGTTGGAAATTTATAATTGATCTGAAGTGAATGGAAAATTTGTCAATATACAGTATAATAACTCCCCTTTTTTCTGAATTTCCATAGAGTATTGAATGACAGAAAGGTCATATTCAGTCTCTTTGAAATTGTGGGCTTGAATGTATTGGTTATACTTGTTCTAAATCCCTTAGCAACTTTATTTTACACTTTCTTCTCTCTGTATTCTATTATGTCAAGAAAATAATACAAATAATGCTAAAAAGAAAGAAAGAACAAACTATTTTGCCCCCTTACCTCTGTGCTCCTTTTTTCTGTATCTACTCCCCTTTCTAGATTGTAAGGCTGTGGGCAGGATCTGTCTGGCTTTTCTGATTACATACCAGTTGCCCCGGCAACCATTCTGGCTAAGGAGCAGGATAATAATAATTTAAATACATAGATATATCCATACAAATAAAGAATTCCCCGGAAGCTTATAAAATGCAGTTCCCCGGGCAGAATGCCTGGGCAATGAAGCCACTTGCAGACCTTCTGGATATTCCTCTCCATCTGGGCACACAAGCAGGAAGAAGAACGCACGAGGAACTTGGAGCATTTGCTGGGAAGAGGCCTGATCACTAGGGCAACCCCTAAAAAGCATTAAAGTAATTCCTGGGGAGGCCTGCCAATGGCTGCTGGCCATGCGACCTCAGTGGGACCTGCTGGATTCCTCTACGTGCCAGATGCTGTTGATAAACAAAGGGGAAGCCATCTCCTCCACGCTCCAACTTCGAACTTCCAGGCATTTGGCTGCGTGGTCACTGCTGGGCCGAGGAATACTGGGCTGGGGGGACCATGGACCACATGGACAGTTGCGGGTTCAATCCTTGGCTTCTCCTTCAGGGCTAGGAAAGGCCCTTTTCCAGGAACGGGTGACACTGTCATCTCAGTTTCATTTGACGTGGGTTGGCCAGGATCTGCCTAGTTTTATTTCAGCGATTCTGCTTTCTGAGGAAGGGCTATAGCCCTGTGGGAAGGAAGCAGATCTACATGTGGAAAGACCCAGGTTTGGCATTTCCTGGTATTGCTGTGGAAACCTCCAGCCTGGAACCTCTCAGAACGCCTGCCAGCCAGTGTGGACAAAGGTGGAGCCTCCGCTATCTCTTCTGAGGAGGTGCAGTGGAGCTGGCCTTCAGCAGCATCTTACAGGAGACAGAAAATGCCTCGGATTAGGGCCAAGCAGAGAAACGAACGTCTTCATCATTTCCATATGACACCGTAATGCCTGGATATTAGAGTGGGAGGAAAGGCAGGCAAATTTCATAAAAGCATCTTAACATCTTCAAAGTCTTCTGAGGCTTTGTGGAAGTGGGGGACAGCTTTGCTACAGGGTGTCGCTCCGGCAAGAGGGGGAGAGAGAAGCAGCGGGGTTCCTACAGTGCCAAAAGCAAAATCCTTGCTTAGCTCCCTGGATACAGAGGCGTTCCTTGGTTGGCCACACATTTTTCACCTGGTATCGCACAAGCAGGAGCAGGAAATGGTTTCAGTCTCCTTTTTGCTCCAGTCCTGGCCACCGGCAACTGTGCCAAGTCATTTCAGAGGTGCTGCGTTCCTTCCTTTGCTTGGGTTAACCAAGGAAAGGGAGCTTGGGGAGCTTGCCATCCAGGATCCCCCCGAGAGAGAGAGAAGGGGGGGACCCACACACTCATTACATTTTGCTTTGACGCTCCATGAGAAAGAGGGGTCTGCTCCATGGCTTCCAAGCTTCACCATGGTTTCTCTGTTGTCCAGACCTGGCGCTGTGGCTTCCATGTGGCACACAGCCGCCACAGAGTCCCCAGGGAAGAGTGTCAGCCACTCCACTGCGGAAGCTGCTCTAGCCCTCCAGTCAGTGTGTGTGAATCCAGCGCTTTCGAGAGAGAGAGAGAGCTGATCTCCTGGACCTCTGCGGGGCCACGGCCCGGCTGATGGTTCTGCGCAGTTACAGCCTCTTTCCCCTGCTGCTTCTTGAGCAGCAAATGGAGCAAGGAATCGCTGCCACTGCTGTGTGTGCTTCCTTTTCCCTCCGGAAGGGTGTAAATTGCGCTCAGAGGGGTGAAGCAAGCAAAGGGGCAGGCGTGAGAGGAGTCCCTCCAAAAAGCTTCTCCCCCCAGGGACCTCTCAGAAGCTGGACGCAACATGGCTCAGGACTCACACAAAGGCCCCCACCTTCTAGCTTGTCTCACAGTTCTCCAGTTCTCCGGTAAATCCTCTCCAAGCCTCTCTCCCAGGAAAGCCTGATCGAGGAAAGAGATCCATGAGAGAGACACCCTGGGCCAGCGAGGCAGGTGGCAATGGAGGGAGGGCTGGTGGATCCACCCGGTGCTCGGGCTCGGAGAAGCCTGCAGAGTTGGGGCCGGTCTCCAGGGAGACCCTCCTCCCACCATTGCCATGGAGATGCAGGCAAGAGCTGCACCTTCGTTGCTGGGCATGTTTGACGCATCGTCCACAGGCTCTTGCTTTTTGCTGCGGTTTAATGCAGGAGGATGTGCCCCAGCCCCTTCTGTGTGTAGCATCATTAACTGTAACAGGTCTCCTTTAAGGCGCCTGCGCCTGCTTTTTCTGCTCTCCTTTGTCTTCTGTCACCTTCTTTCTTTCCCTTCCCCTTGCCTTGTTCCGACAGCTACTTTTAAATGGATACCCCACTTCTCTCTTCTCCCCATCCTGTGCTCTCCGCCTTTCACATGCCGTCACCCCTAGGAGCAAGGCCAACGTATAAATCCATTGTTTGCTTAACATGAAACAAATGTGTCTATTTTCCTGTGTCAAATACTGGAGGAAAAAATGACTTTTTTGCTTCCCATTCCAGTGGGGGTGAAAGCGAGCACTGCTGGGTTCTTAGAAAGGGTAACACCACTTTGGAGCCGACCTGGAAGAAAGAAATAGGAAGGGCAAGTGGATCTACCGTGAGTTGTATCCCAGTCTTCGCAGGTTGCTGTGAAGAACAAGCCATCAGGTGGGCTGCTTGTCACACCCCTTCTGTCTTCAAGGCTAGTGCTGCTGCGTTGATGGCAAAAGGTTCCCGTGAAAGTCTTGCTGAAGAGCAATCAGCATGGTTCTCTAAAGAGAACTCTGGCCACCTAATGAGAGGGAAGGACTCCCTGGAGAAGAGCCTGATGCTGGAAACGATTGAGGGCGAAAGAAGGAGGGGATGGCAGAGGATGAGGTGGCTGGAGGGGATCACTAGGGCAGTCGGAGTGAGCTTAGCTGGACTCTGGGGGATGGTGAGGACAGGGAGGCCTGGAGGAGTGTTGTCCATGGGGGTCTCAATGGGTCGGACATGACTTCGCGACTAACAACAACAACAACAACTAAAGAGAACTCCTGTCTCCATATTCTTGCCAGAGTTCTTGCCAACAAACACATGGACAGTGGTGTTCCGATAGAATTCCTTCATTCAGGCTTCCAAAAATAGTTTTGGCGAACTCATAACACCACAGGAAAAGGGGTGCCAGATAAGACCAAGGGCCTCCCTGGTCCAGCCAAAGACATCTCAGCAAACTTAGCAGCCATGGGAAAAAAAGGAGAGGCCCTTTTGTAAATAGAAGGTGGACAGTAGGAACAGATGGTCAGTTCTAACAAGGGTATGAACAACAGCTTCCTCAAGGCTCTGTACTGGGAGCAGTATATCTTAATTGACTTGCTTATGATCTGGAGCTAAGCTGAGACGGAGCAGTATTTGTGGACACACAATTAAAACAAAGTACAGCGAAGAAATCCCCAAAGATCTCTCCAAGCTGGGTGACTGGGCAATGGAGCGCAATGCAAGCAATTGTGAAGTATTGACTGCACCGATTTTTATATGTATTGACATATATTGATGGGCCCAAGGTCATGGTAGGGATGAATCAGATATATATTTGGTCCAGATTTGTAGGTGAATGTACTGCACGCTTCCCTCCCAAATTTATATTTGAATTGGGGTGCACGCGTGGGCTGAAATACAGGCTCTTCAGAATGTTGCCCTGCAGTTTGCTACTTCAATGTGTACACAAAAAGGCATTGTGGGAAAGCACACAGGAAATCACACATATTGCGGGGAAGCATGAACAAAAAGGACAACATCTTAGCTTGCGAGAACACACATTCTGGAAAAGGTCATTGCTCAAATGCTCTTTTGGGGGACGTGTACAAGGAAATAGGTAATAGATGCTCATGTTTGTGTGGGCATTTTGCTGAACTGGGAGACCGGTATGGAACCGGGCTGAAGTAAAGGAGTCAGGAAACTGAGAAATGGAGTGAAAGGATAATCCAGGTCTGCCAGTGCTTAGTTGGCAGTGATCGACTAGAAGAGGAACCCTGGAATTATGCATAGGCTAATGAAAGCTTCAACTTCAGTGCTGTCCAGGTGGCCGTAAGACAGGCTGGAGCTTGCATTTTGACCTTGGAAACATGTTCTGAGGTTGGAGCAGGATCTTCTTGCTTTGGCACTCCCTCCACCCTCCGTTGGATGGCCACAATCCTCTGAATTCATGCTCAGCGGTGCTTTTAGTGAGCAGCAACGGCTAAGATCATGCTGCCTTGATGCAGAATGGCAGTGCCTAAAGGAAACCTCTTGGCCGTTTTACTTACTGCACCTCAAAACTATGTTATCGAACTGGCAACCCAAACGATCAAGGGCCCCAGGGTAGCTCTTCTTTGAGGGGGGGTTACAAAGTTTGGGTTTTCTCTGCTTCGGTCAAAGGCAAGTAAGAGGGAATATGATATACGAAATGATGCCACGGTGAGAAGAAAGTGGAGAGTGGAGAGTGGAGAGTTTCGCCCTCTTGCATGATACTGGAGCATTGGACCATTCCATGAAGCTGAACAGTGGGAGATTCAGGACCAAGAAAAAGGGGAACATGCACACAGCACACAGTTCAGCTCTAGAACCACCAGATGGAGTGGTGGCCATTAACTTGGAGTGCTTTAGAGAAGCAAGAGTCATTCATGGAGGGTTAAGGCTTCCAAGGGCTACCAGTCATAATGGCTCTCTGCTACCTCCAGTAGCCGAGGAAATACGTTTCCAAATTGCAGTTGCTGGGAATGTGACTGGGTGGCGCTATTGCGTTCATGTGTGGGCTTTCCTGGAGCACTTTGTTAGCTTCTGGGGGATCAGAGACCTGGACTAGAGAGCTCCTTGGTCCCAGAATGGCTTGTCTTACATCCTTAATCTGGGAGGAGGGTCTGCATTCGAGCAGCTCAATTCCCCCAGTTCCAACTGTACAAGCCAAGCCCATTTCCACATTATCCCCTCAAGGAGCAGCTTGCAGAATAAAAATGCCAACTGGCTCTTGAGGGAATACAAGCCTCAGGTGTCAAAACAGAACAGTTAAGCTCCATGTCCCAAGGTTTATTAAGGTCAGGGACGAGAAATGCAGAGTTTTAGGAAGGGACCACAAAAGAAAACGAGTAAGTTTGTTTCGACGTAGCCTGTCCTTGGATGCTTCTGAATCGGGGTTGTGAATGTACATGTGGTCAGCGCTGGTCAGCCGCATCGGCTCATGCCAGCGGGGAGGACCAGTGGCCATGCTCGGAGGGAGAACAACCTCATCTTGTTCTCATAGGTTCTGGGTATGGGGGGAGACGGAGAGGCGGAAGACGATCCTCCAATCAGTACGGACGCAGGGAGCTTGTGGTAAACATGTAGGCAGGAAGTGCTGGTTGGCCAAACTTATTAAGGAAAGTACACTTCGGATGCCAGCTAGCAGGTATGCTGCCATGGCAGGGCCAGGTACATCGAGCTCTTAAAGAGACAGGCACCCGCAGCGCAAGCACTCTTCCCAGCAGCCTCTCCTGCATTCAAACGCCTCCCTTAATGAGCGAAACCGTGAGCAGCCTCCCTGCTCACCCCTTCATTAAACCTCCCCCTGTTCATTAAAAAGCTGCCAGATAAAGCAGTCCCCCCCCCCCCGTATGAATGCACCCCACGGGACCACCAAGAATTCACCCGCCAGGAAATTCTCCCGGCTTGGGCATCTGTGGTTCAGGGGGTCCTCGCCCTGCTTTTCTTTCCTCGCGAGCAGCTGAGCTATCTGTGGGGCACAGGGACTCATAAGAACGTTTTCACACTCCCTCCGTCTCTCCTACGGTCCTTCTGCTGGGATCGTGTTACTCGCCTCCGAAAGCTGCCCACCTCTCGGGTGCGATTCACACAAGCGTGCCGGCGGCGGCCCTCCACGGCTGGGCCCGTGGGCCTCCCCGCCCCTTCCTGGACCCACGAGGTGTTGAGTCTGATGGCGAGTCACCAGGCCCGTGGGGGGAGAGGGCGGACGGGTCTGCGGCAGCTGCACTAGTGACAGGTTGGTGCCTTCGGCCGATCGCCGCGCTCGGTTCCAGGGGAAGCTGGATCTGCTGAAAGGCTCGCCGGGTCCCCCACCCCCGTCTACCGAGGGCTATAAATCTGGCAGTGCAAAGGCCGTTCCCTGCTTTGTTTCCTCATCAACTAGGCCTGCTGTTTTTCTTGGAGGGCCCGACCGGCATAGCCTTCTCTCAAGCACCTGCTTCTCCGCTGTAAAGCACATTTCTCGGCGGCGCTGGAGACGGGATGCACATCGGGGACGTCTGCTCATGTTGCCTGGATGCTGAGATGCTTCCCCACACTCCTCCGAAAGGCTCTGGAATGAGTGGCTCTGCCCAGCCCGGGCCGGTCGCTCCATCTCCTTAATGTTCCCACCTTTGCTGCGTTCCATATTTTCTGGATTTGGCACAGGGGAGGAGACCCTCTGGGAGTGGAAAGTGGGTGACTGGCTCCAGCTTCACATCCCTTCAGCTCACTGGCACCTTCCCTCTGTGCATGTGCATGGATGCGTTAAGCCATTTTGGAGCAGAGCAGGTGCATGCGCACACGTGCTCCTTGGCCTGGAAAACGTGGGTGCAAAGCGCCATAGGTTAAGGCTGATTGTGAGGGCAATGCTTAGCCATACCTGGCACTCTGCTTCAATGTCGTAATTTTTGCTTCCAGAGCGCGTTTGGGCTCGCGTTGATCGAAAACCACTTCCAGTCCGGGGCATTTGCAAAACGCTCCTCCAGCACCATGTTCCGAACACATCCACCCCGCACCCCGCTCCCCCTACGTGTTTCACTGTGGAGCTTTCACACCCTTTACCTCGCACCCATTCACACTATTTCAAGCCTCCCCAAGGTTGGCACTCTGCAACTCCCGAAGTCACAGGCGTGCTAACGTCTCCAGGCGGTCGAAGTGGTGCGGTGGAGAGAGGCTTCCGGATCTGAAACTTCCCCAAGGCCATTTAAGGACACGCAGCCCTTCCAGCTAACTGCCTGCCTGTCTCTTTCCTCCTTTAGCTATTGGCTTTTTTGGTTCTATCAAAATAACCAAACCGCTGAATAGAGGGGAAGAAATGAAGACGTGAAGCCCAGAAGGATTTCTGCTTCAGCTCCTGAGCATCTGGATTTATCTTTGACCAAGTGGCACATCCTGCTGTCCTTTGAAGGCTGAGAAGAGATTGGCAGGATGGGTCCATCAGTCAGCTGGTGCTGGGTCTGCTTCCAAGGGGCTCAGTGCCAGCGCCATGGCTTTTAGCCTTTAAGCTCCACAATATTAGTCTGTCCCAGGAGGAAAGGAATAACACGCTGAAGAAGGGCTCTGTGTTTCTGCCTTGGAAATTGGAGTGTTTTCAGGAGTCCTCTCTATAAAAGGAGAGTAAAAGCAGGACATGGTGGAAGTGTCTGCGCTGGATTGGATCTCACATCGTGTGGGTTAGCCACTCGTGCTCTGGGATGGATGGGTGGACCATCTATTGCCGTCGGCGGAGGCTGGTCCCCTCACCTGGGTTCAACAGCTGGAGTGGACCAATGGTGGAGAAGCAGCCTCCTGTGCTCCACAATGCTCAGGACTAAATTATCTGCAGCGAGGGGAGTCGGGAGCCATGGGGCCAGCTGGGAGTCAGGCCCAAAGAGCAAGCTTCCCCACGTGGCAGGCCAACCGCTCCTGCAGGCTTCATCCACGGGTGAAGGAGCTCGGAGCCATCCAGGAGGGGAGAGAGGCTCTTGCTGCATCCATGAGTCCCACCCGTGCATTTTCCATCGCATCGGTCCCCAGCCTTCAGTGCCTTTTTGCTGCAAGACAGCATCCCGCCCCGGCTTGCCTCTCCTCCCTGCCGAAGCCCCCTCTGCCCGGCCCATCGCTCCTCAAGCGAGGCTTGCGGAGTGGAGAGAGCAGCTCCCTTGCCCCTCTGCAGGAGCTCCCGCTGCCCGTGTGAGCGTTATTGTTTGCTTGTTGAGGTGTGAATGAAGTAATGGACCTTCTCCGTCACTACATCCATCTCCGGCTGACAGCCTGCTTTAGACACATTGTGCTGCCCGATATAAGCCCCGTCACCTTGCCATCTCCGCGCAGGCAGCTTCCTCTGGGAACCGCGAATGGGGGCTCTCCCGGGCAATCGGCAAACCTTGTCCGCGGTTCATAAATCACGGCCGCTTTCATGGAAAACCTGGGGAGGAGAAAGGCAGTCTGACGCCTGTCCGTAGGCCACAGGAGCTGCGTCCGCCCCGGGGCCTTTACGGGAAAGGAGGACAGACCTGCTGGTGGGACGGGGAGACTGACTCCGCCGGCACGATGGCCCCCTCTGTTTAACGTTCCCACAATAGACCCTCCAGTGAGGCCCTGTGGGGGCAGAATCGTGCTTTTCTTGCACTGAAGGTCGGTTATGATGATGCTATTCGACGGGACCAGCCGCTCCGGTCTCTCTCTTTGTGTTCTTGGCACGTTGGGGTTGAGTAAAAGCTCCCGACATGTGAAAAGAACGCATGATGGAGCTGTGTGGGCTGCCCGGCTTCCTGCCACCCACAGTGCCGCTGGTCACGCCTTCTTTGTTGGCCGTGCGATTGGCGTGGGACGGTCCCATGAGAGGCTGGCATAAGTCCATGGAACAGCTGATATAAAGGCAGTGTGGAACAGAGGTTAGAGTCTTGGGCTAGGTAGCCAGGAGATCTGGGTTCTAGTCTCCACTCCATCATGGAACACCGTGGGAGACTTGGCCCAGTCATGGATGGTCGGCTTAACCTACTGCTCCACTTCCTGTAGCATTTGATGCATTTTGAGTGCCTCTTCTGCAACAGACACATTTTCCCAAGCAGCTTCACTATTTCCCTTGATGCGGTGTTTTCCCCAAACACGTGTATTTTGCTACAGAATCACACCTGATTCCTGGGGAAGGCGAATCCCTGGGGACCGCTGGAGCCAAGTGTCCTCTACCTTCCCTCTGTACATTCATCTCCGCTTCGTGACAAAAGGTGGAGCACACTTGTGGGAGAAGGCAGGTGGTGAAGTACGCTGGCCTTCATCAGTTCAGCATGCCTGCCAGAGGGTAAGTCAGCGATGACTCATTCTGCACTGATGCCAAATTATGTAAAAACAGAGGTAGAAGAATCTCTGTTCTTGGACGTCTCCTCTTTTTGGTCTTAAAGGCTGGACACAACCGTTGGAGATCTTTCATCAGTAATTATACATGACATTCATAAGCCGAAGACTAAGTGCATCTCTCTATTTTCCACCAAAGCTCAGGCAAAGGAGTGAAAGTGGGTTTGGGCAAGCACTGCGCTTTCTGAAAATCTCTGCTTTATATAATTTTTAAATACAGAGTTTCCAGCTCCCGAGGATGTGAAGATGTGAGAGCCAGTGTGGTGTTGTGGTTAAGAGCTGGGACTGGGACTCAGACGACCTGAGTTCGAGTCCCCGCTCGGCCATGGGGCCAACTGGGTGACTTTGGGCCAGTCACAGGCTCTCAGCCCAACCTACCTCACAGGGTTGCTGTTGTGAGGATAAGATGGAGGAGGAGATGTAAGCTGCCTTGAGCCCTTTGTCGGAAAAATGCAGGATATAAATCGCAATATAAATAAATATATAATAAATAAGATAGGTTGGTAAGTGCATGCAGAATGGCTGCTGAAAGTATGGGTATTGTGTTCTTGAAAGCTCTGCTCCTGCTCCAATTCCTAATCTGAGCAAATATATGCAAAATAAAGCACATTTTAAAAGTCTGCACAATAGATGGAAGGATTCAGAATTTAGCTTTTTGTGGCCTGGAGTTTAGGTTTATTTGGAGAAGTACCTCTTTGTGTAGCCCCACTCAGGTGAACACACATGGAACCCTCTTTAAGCCCTTCCCCCTCAGTTTGGGAAGACTGAGGATGGGATGGTTAGGAGCAGAGATGCTGGTGAATGACCCCGATCATCCTATGTCCACCTCTGTATGATGTTGGATATGTTTTGTTCGTGCGCCATCAAGCAATTCATGGCAACCCTATGAATGGTAGCCCCTCATGTCCTTGGCAGACCTTCTCAGCTCTTGACAGCTCAGCTCTCCAAGATGGACTCAGCGCTAAGGCTGTGGCTTCCTGGATGGAGTCCATCCATCTCATAGTTGGTCTTCCTTCTCTTCTTCTGCTTCCACTTTCTGAAGCACGATGGTCTTCTCCAGGGAGTCTCGCTGTCTCAGGAAGTGCCTGAAGCCTCCATTTCATCATTTTTGCCTCCAGGGCAAATTCTGGCTTGACTGGAATCCCTAACCAGAAGCAGATGGGAATCTTGGGGTCAGACTAGATGGCCCGGGAACCCTCTTCTGACTTGCTCTGTTTCTATGATTACCCTTCAAGGGCGTTGCATGCATGTGTGTGGGCGGGGGGAGGCAGGACCACCCCCAAAATGGGGCAAGACATTTGGCAGAGGCCAGGAGTCCCACGTGTGTGTGCTTTCCCCGCACGGCTCTCCGTCGCTTTCCGAGGCTGCCTCCGCTCCTTGCCCCGAAAGAGGATAATGGGAGGAATGACTGCATGGCATCTCCCACGGGGCTGCATCGCAGTGCAGGAAGTTGAGCAAACTCCAGTCTGCCGGAGAGATGACTGTACAGGACAGTCGTACATATTTCTTGTCGCTTTCCCAAGTATGGTAAGCACCAGAAACCTCTTGAATCCAAGCCACAAGAATGCCTCCAAAAGACTCTGCTGAATTTTGTTTCGAAAGCCATTCTTCCTCCATTCACTTGATGAGAAAGGTTGAAAAAAATGCAGAGGAAATTTTCAGCACAGCATGAATTCGGACCTCAGGCTGGAAGACGTTCCACGTCTCCAGGTTATAGAGTTCATTATCTATCCTGAGATGGCTCTCCGCTGCACCTCAGGGCTTCCCTTTGTTTCCTCTCTGGCTGCCCCCTTGGTGGAGTGTTTCTTTGAGTGGCTGTTCTGATGCTGGCATGAAGTGTCACAGGTGAGAGGCACCTGCCAGCCCTCCCACAATGCTCCGATCACCTGAAAGCTGCATCAGGCACCGAGCTGAGCAAGGGATCTGCATTCCAGCCACTGTTTCTGCCCTGTGGCTGTTGGCAGGCCTTCTCCTCCAGCCCCTCAGCATCAGCATGATATGTAGCCCTCATTAGAGGGGGATAAAGTCAGCAGTGATTCCACATGAGCGGCACAGCTTTGCTTGGATCTGACTTTTTTCAGGCTGAAAGTTGGGGAAAGCCCCGGGAGGCCGCCGTGCCGAACTCTGCAGTGTCTCTGATTTATTGAGTCCACTTGGACATTTTAAATACAGTATTAAATGCAATAAATGTAGATCATTTTGCTAAATATTCTGTGATTTATGGCTGCATCCCTTCCCCAGGGCAGAGTTCATAAATCCTCTATATAGAGCTGTTATAAAAGTATAATTGTTATGCAGTTAACAGAAAGAAACAGAAAGAGAAGGAGCAGACAAGGCAAAGAGGGGACAACGTGTGGGGCACAAATGGAATGGGGCAGCCTGCCAGAAGGACGGAGCAGCGCTTTGGAGAGCACGTGCTTGTGGCAAGGGGACCCATGGACAGCGGGAAGCGGGAGGTCCTTGCCAGCTCGTTTGGGCCAGAACTTGCCGGGTCTGCACCCCTCTGATCAGGCATGGATGCAACCACAATCTATGGCCGACTTCTCCAAGCTGGCAGTGCAATTGGCAAAGCCTTAAAGCATGAATGCCTGTCTTTGAAAGATCCACACTGAACGTGCCTGCTTCCCCAAGAGTGCACAAGAGCATTTTAACGGGAGAAAAAATGTTGATTCCAGGATTGGGTACAGTGGAGACAAACGTTTGGAAAAATGTGCACAAATGTGATTTGGTGTGGAAAGAAGCAGAAGTCTTCACACAAAGAATTTGGCGAACCTTGGTGAGTGGAGCTTTGCTGAGTCACACAGTCCTGGGCTCGGGACCAGCTCTTTGGATGACGAATGGCTGTAGGCTGCACCACTTCAGATGAGAGATGGACAAACCCGTTTCTATCCAGTCCTTGTCAGTTTTATATACATTCACTTATAAGGTAGTTCTCGCCTGTTTCTGTGAGAATGTTTCCAATGCCCCCAGTGAAAATGCAGTTATTTTTCTATGAACCCCTCCATATTTAATAGGATTTCTATACCGCTTGACATCCAGATAGATTCTGGAGCAGTGAACATGGAGGCTAAAGCTAGGGGTATGAAGATGAGGTCAGAACCCAGGCGAATGAGTTTCGGTCTTCCCACCAGAGCGAGATGAACCAGAGTGAAGCAGAATCTGGGACTGGTGTAGGTTTCCCTGGCAGAAAAATGCATGTTGGATTGCATGGCCGAAGGGCTGCTTCTTTAGTCAAGGTAGATCTTCCAAAACCTTCTTCAAGTGGCTGAGTGGACCAAGAGAGAGCAGTCCTTCCAACGGGAAGGCAAATCTCCTATTCTAAGCTGTCCATCCCCTAATGTTGGTAGAATCTAAGCTGGCAAAAGCAGACCAGAAAAGCGTTCCTTGGATCGTGTGCCATGAAAACATTGACCCAGAGTGAGGCAAGATCAGGTTCCAGTGGAGTCTCTCCTCGGTATTGACCTGAACCTGTGTGATTCCTTCTGCAGAGACAAAAGGGATTGGGGGACACAGTCTGCAACTTGTTAGCAGACCCGAGGTGCTTGCACTGCAGCTGAGGTGAAATTCTGCAGCAGGTGGTTTTTCTGAGAACGCCCCCCAGAATTCGCCTTCTCTCACTGCCCTACCAACAGGCAGCCGCTTTGCAGATTTGCAGAGGGCAAGTTGAAAGGATGGCCTGCTGCAGCCAGTGGTTAGGACTTGGCCACCTGGGGTGCCCGAGCTTTTCCGGGCAAACCAGTGTCCCTGGAGCAAGAAGGCCAGAGACCGTTGGTTATATAACGGTGCCAAGACAGCTGTTCGTTGGCATTGCATGGCCTCTCGATCCACTGGAATAAACACACAGAGCTGATGTTGCTTGAGGCAGAAGCTGCCGCTTGCTGGTGGCTCCCCATGTCTGTCACCACCAGATGTTTGGCTGGTGCGTGGCTTGGACTGGGTGCTTCTCAGCGCAAGGACCAGTCCTCCGGAGGGTTGCCCTTAGAAGAGCACCACCCTGTCCTGGTTTCCAGTAGCGGCCGGCCCGGCCTTGGCTGGACTTTGGAGGTGGCGGTCCCTCCCTAGAGCGTCAGGCCTTCTCTGTTGACATGGCAAGGATCCCAAAGAGCTGCCAGCTGCCATATCTGCAGCATTGATTTATGGGGCCTCGGGCAAATCCGGCCCTTGGAAGCCCATGCTGTTTCTCGCAGCCTAGGCCAGCTAGCAGCCCGGGTTATCACAACAGCTATAAATCCCCCGAATCCTGGATGGGAAATCTCATTATTTCTCTCCTCTCCGCCCCGCCATGGACCATGAGGCCTGGCACAGCTGTGGGGAAACAAGACTGATCCCGTCCAGCTCCAGCCAAGGCGTGTGAGTCATTCCTCCCGTGGGATTGTTGGCCCTGAGCTCAGAGGGAGACACGGCGCAGGGCTCCATCCATCATCTTCTTTAGCTCAGAGGACCAGGCGGCAGCCTGTGAATTCTCCCTGTGTTGCACCCATGTGCCAGCACAGTTCCTTTGGAGAGATGCAGAGTCACCTTGAAAAATGGCAGGCGTCTTGGAAAGGACACGCAAATGGCTCAGGGAGCCATGTGTCTTGGGTCAGACCGGAGGCCCGAAGGTCTGGGACTAGCTGTCGTGTTGTGAGAGGCATCCAGAAGAACGCAGCTCAGCTTAGGTCATTCTTCCGCTCTTGCAGCTCCCAAGAGGAATAGAGTCGGGGTTCTGCACTTTTGGACACCTGGGAAACTCCAGTAGGCTGATCCCAAATTGGCCACCAAGATACAGACACTCCCAGATGTTAGCAGCTTCTTTAGGCCTCTCTTCGCCCATTGGAGAAGGGGAGCATCATGGTTGGTCTTGCAACTCTGCCTTGGCAAGCCCTCTTCATTCCGATGGCCACTAAACAAGCCTTGCTCCACTCACTTGCTCAGTCACAGGTGGAAAAGGGTGGAGAAGAAGCAGGTTCTTGGTGGGGGCATCTGCACGGTTTCACTCCCTCCAAGTCTCTCAGGCACCACGGTTCATAACATTTAGCGACTGCCAAAACCACTCCCTTTTAAAAGAAGTACCTGGGGAATTACCCTGGCTCTCTACTGTTGCACAGGGCAGCTTTACCATGTGGAAATTGTTTTGTCGATAAGTCACATTCAGGGGGCGCTGGCACAGGGTTGCAAGAAAAGTCCACAGAACCTGCCCTCCGTTGTTCATGGGGTAGGGTTCCTCTTGTGCGCAGCCCTGAGAAGTGAGCTAAGCTGCATGCTGGCAGAAGGAAGCTCCCACAACTGGCAAGCTTCTTGTACATCATGAACCACGTGTGTCGCATTAGTGTGGAGTCAATTTAATGTGCCGCATTAGTGTGGAGTGAACCTTGGGCGTGCATGCTGGGAACTTGGACTCATGGCCTGGACAAACAGGGCCAGAGTCCAGGGAGCTGCGAAGGAATCCAATGGATTCCCACATGCAAAATGGATTCCTTGCACACACCCAGTGCTGGGTTTTCTATGGCATCAGCAGTGATTGGGACTGTCCTTTAATTTTTTAAAAGTCCTTTAATTTTTTAAAGGCGTATTAATAATGTTTCTTTGCCAGCAGCAAGAAACATCAGCTCTTACCTACAGCCAACAATGGGCAAGCACAATTTTTGCTTGTTTGTTTCCAAAAACTGGAATATATGCAAGCTTTGGAGTGCTAAAAACTAGGCATTATCAGGGGTCCAGGATCAATACCAACCTTTCTTGAGGGTGAGGAGTTTGCCCATCAATGTCTGTTCATATCACCCCCTCCCCCAAATACATACATTTTAATAGGAATCCTTTTTAACAGAAAAAATACTTTTAAGTGTATTCATAGGAGAAAATGTGGGAATTTAAAAACCAAGAAGCCAGAGAGAATGCCTTCTTAACTTCCATCAAAATCCCTACAGGTGTTTCTGCCTGAGCACAACCTCCGTGTGAGTCTCCGATTTTGCTCCAGGCACAAATTCCACTGTTTCGGGAGAGCATCCCACCCTGGCCTGAGAAAT
Organism: Varanus salvator macromaculatus; assembly: GCA_023646645.1. Classification (NCBI taxonomy): domain Eukaryota; kingdom Metazoa; phylum Chordata; class Lepidosauria; order Squamata; family Varanidae; genus Varanus; species Varanus salvator. The sequence continues at coordinate 5,400,156 of JAIXND010000800.1, read as the reverse complement.
AGTGCTAATCTGAGCAAAATATTTAATGCAAGCTCTCCTTGACTTTCAGTGTTATTGAGCCTGTATGTCAAATACTGTGCGGGGTAGCGGTTAGCATGTGGAAATATGGCTGCAGAAAACCAGCTCAGCTGTGAAGCCACTGGGTGACTTTGGGAAAAGTACTGCACTGAGTCACCTAACACTTGGGTGACTTCTCCTGGCCATCGCCTTGATCTCAGCAGGAATGTTGCCAAGGCCTCTGATGGCCAGACATCTGAGTTTAGGAGATGGAGCGCCTCCCCCAGCTGCAATTTACCCAGAACAGCTCTGGGGCCTGCCTCCAATCGCCACCAGCAAGGGAGACTTGGTTGGGGGCAGCACAGATGAGGGTCTTTCCAGTGGTGGCCCCAGAATTCTGGAATGACCCCCCCCCCCACTGGGCCCACCTGCTGCCAACCTAAGTATCCTTTTAGCACCAGGCTAAGAGCGCCCTCTATCACATGGCACTGAATTTGTTTGGGGTCTTTCTAGCTGCTTAAACAGAGTTTTAAATGAATCCATATAGCAGGTTGCAATTGGGTGTGTGTTTGAATCTGATTTTAAATTTAGTAGGATACATTGTTAAGGATACTTCTAATGTTAAATGTGTTTTTATGTTCCATTGTTGTGTGTTTTAAACTGCCCAGACAGCTCTGGCTATTGGGTGGTAAAGAAAGTAAACAAAATAATGAAATGAAACAATGGTACAAAGCGTTTGTGATTGTACGTGTACAAGCACACAGATCTTGGGACACACAAATCATTTGTCTCTTGAAGCTAAGAACAACTGATGCTGGTCAATGGATCACTGTGAATTTCATTAGAAGAAAGGGGAGACAAAAGCTCTGTATCAACTTTATTAAGTCCATGATGCATTTAAACCCTGCTTTTTTAATTTTAATGACCCATTGAAGCTGATAACCTTCCCCACATAACATGGAGTGTCCTTCATCCATCCATATCAAGAAACAATATGCCAGAAACAATCTTTGCCGAAATCCCACACTAACAAATCTTTGGAGAATTTCTGTGAACGCAAATTCTGCAATATTTCAGGAAAGGCCCCACACCCGTCCCACACACACAAATGCGCCATCTTAAAAGAAGGACAGAGAATCTGGGGAAGACCCCTTTGTGAGCTCTTGGTTTCAGCTCTCGTCCTCAGTCCTGATCCCGTGATGGCTCTATCCCCTTCACCAATTTGCTTCCCCTGCCGAGAGTTCTTTCACTTTCTTGCTCAGTATCTATTTTTAAAACAGGGGTTTTATTCTTAGTCATACCTCTCTTCCCCTCCTCCCTCCACCCCTTCCAACTGCAAATTTAACTCCTCCCCAGTTGGGAAGAGCTGCAGGGCCTGGTTACCGACTTCCCTGCCAAGTAATCTTTGGCTCAGGATAACCTGCCCCAGAAGCCTCTTTGCCCCATGAAAAGCTCCGATTCAGCAGCCCGGGCCCGGAGTACCTGACACCTCCAGGAATACAAAGGAGGCTTTCTCCCTTGCGAGGCTCCGGCAGCTCTGGGGAAAGCAGTCGGGACGAATCACAAAGCAACATCACGCTCGCAGGGGGGAAACGGAGCTGCAACAATGCAAGGCTTGTCCGCCGCGTGTGTTCCAGGTTGCTGAGCTCCTGGGCTCACACAAAGGGCTTACTGGGGATGACTCGTGGGGCATCGAGAAGCCTGAGAGCTGTTTTGCCCATCGTCCAGGTCTCTGGGCTTGAGCGGTGCTGAAGGGTTTGGGCCCACTTCCCCAGGTCTCCTGAAGGAGTGTGATTCTCTGGTGAGTGGCCAGAAGTGACATGGGCGTAGTCTATTTCTGTCGGCTTAAGAGCTTATGCTATTATCTCTGCAGCTGAGTTGGGAAGGCTCCACGCAGGAGGCACCAAGCACAGACCTGCCTTGGCTCTAAGCTGCAGAGCCACCGCTCCTCATCTCCTCCCCATCGCTCCAGGCCCCGCCCCATTTCAGGAGGCCCCACCCCTTGCTCCCAGGCACTGCCTCAGGAAGTGATCTAAAGGCTCCCTCTCCCTACAGGAGTTACCTGGGCCAGGATTCCAAGGGGAAACACACTTCGCAACTGGCTATAATTTGTAGGAAGAGTCCAAAGCGACCACGATGCTTGCAAGCTGGTTTCCAAAGAGATCACTTGCACCCGGTACCGGAAACTGTCCTGAAAGTGTTCCAAGAGCTGTGTGAGAAAGGTGTGATTTCAAGACCACTGAGTTGAACCCCATCCCAAGTCTTCCAGCATCTCCTGAAAAACAGTGGTCACAGTCAAGAGCATCTGAGCTTTCTGCAGCAGAAACCTAATTCCTACAGCATCCAGGAATGTCCTGTGAAGCATGGCTTGCGGATGCCCGTCTGTTCCCTAGGGCACTCTAGGAATACTAGCTCTGCACCCCAGACCTGCATTCTTAGAACCGAAAAGAACCCAAGAAATAGCTGGCTTTTCCAACGTGAACTGATGGTCGGGAAGGTGCAGCTGGGTCCAGGGGTCAGGAGGTGCAGAGACACTCTCCCTCTTGTGCACATTCATGCACACGCGTGTGAGGGAGACAGCCAGAACATGCTGAGTGACTGTGGCTGTGTGAGAATGGGGCCTGATATCACGTGATGATATCCACGGGTGTCTGGGACCAGATGTAGGAAGTGGTCCAAGGGGCCACAAAGGTGGCATTCCCCCGGGACAAAACCCAACTCCAGGCTCTACCCCAGCAGCAGTGTTTCTGGGCCTTTATCCCACAAGCTCCTCAAAGCAAAGGGAGCAGAAGGAGAAAGCAAAAGGAGCTCAAGAGGAGCTGAGGGATATTTTCTGCAGCTGCCCTGTGGCCCATGGAGATCAAGCGGAATTGGGCTGGTGAGCCAGCCAGGATGAAAAGCCTCAGAAATGGCCAGCTGGAAGAGGGCAAGATGTTTACTGAATGCAGAAATATATCTGGGGGGAAGGAGGCTAGCGGAGAAGAACGTTTTCCTTGAAAAAGGTGTTAATATTAGAAACAAAAATGCAGCTCCTCACGGATGCCAAGCTGCTGCATTCAGTGGAGCTTTTCTTACTATGCAGAAGTGACCAGGGGGCTGTTTACTCAAGGGAAAGGGTTGCCAGCAAATTACAGGAAAAGGTCATGTAACAGGCAGCTGCAGATAGTTCTGAAGTGGGCAGAAGTGGCACTCCTATGAGGATGGCAGGGAGATACACAGGAAGGAGAATTTTACCAAGGGTAGCTTCTTCCATCAAGCTTTGTGAACTTGGCAGGGAATGGAAGTTTCCATTTCTGTCCATTTTGGGAGTTTTCTTACAACCCAGTTGAGGCAAAAGGATACTCCAAATGCAACTCATTCAACAAACACAAGGAGTGTGGGCATGAAAGTCCAGAGAATGCCAAATGATAAGGTGGTGGAAAGACAGGAAAATGGAGACAAGGAGCACCTGATTGGCCTGGATTGGGGCCGGTGAACTTCAAGCCCATGGGATTGTTCTCCAAACCAGAACCGGAATTGCTCCTGGTCCTTCCACACAAAATTGTGGACTCTGAGTTAGGGATGGCAAATGTGTGCTAAAAGTTGAGATCTGCTCATCTAATTACAAGGCCTGTCAAGTATGGCAAGAAAGTTCTGCATTATTGCAAGATTACATCGGTGATATATAAATGCTTTTAGAAACTGCTGTAACACCATATTGTGTGTCATGGGAGCCAGCCTCACTAGGCTAGGCTCTCTTCTCCAATTGGCTGCTTCCTTGGGCCCTAATGCTGAACCAACGGTTGGTGCAGAGTTTCTGGAGCTGGTGCAGAGTGGCAGAAGTGGCCTTTCCATTTGCCAAAGCCAGATCTTCTTAGCCACCTGCCCTCCAAGCCACACTGCTTCCCTCCTGATCTCCTTCTCCTTGGACCCCCTTTCTAGATCCCCTTTCTTGATGCTTCTTAATAGCTTCCTAGTCTAGGACAAATATTTACTGAACGAATATCTATCGCTATGTCTGCATTTAGTACAATGAAAAAATGGCCTCAGTTGATTTGCTGGAGGCAGAAAGAAAATACCACCATGAGTGGAAAACAGATTGTATGCCAAGCTTTATTGCTTGATCAATCAAGAAGATGCTAAGGGAACAATCATACATGTGCTTAGACAGAAAGAGGTCCTACAACTACTAGTATTCACTAGCTGGGGAATGAGTGGAGTTGTAGGACTTCCCAGCCAAAACATGCACTGAATGTTGAATAACACCCTAAAAGGTTATGTGACATTATTTCCCATAGAAAGCAATGGGTTAAACCAGGCCATGCTCAGGAATGGTGGTGTTTAGATTCCTTAGTCATCTAGACAGGTCCAGGCACTCCTGATCTCATTATTAATAATGAAAATAATGTTTGCTGGATACCCATCCCTGATTGCTACACACATAGGCAGTAAGAATGTAAAGGTTCTGTCAGGGAGCCACCTCATTGGCTGATTTACTGCAAAGCACAGAGAGATCCACCAATGGGTCCAGGTCAGTCTTGCATCCATGCGGATCATGTCCATGCATCCTTACGCGCTAATAGCGTGCCCCTGGGAATCATGCACTTGCTTTCTCGTGCCTTTATAGTCAGACAAAGAGGGTCCATGAAAAGCTGGTCTGGGGACAGGGATGGTGGCAAATTGCAGGTAGACCAGATGCCCCCTGCTCCTCTCCAGTGGTTACCCTCCTAGTACCTGCAGTAACACATGGGGAGCTGAGAGCGATGGGCAACTGAGAGACTTTGCTTCCTGCAGTTGAGGTTGGGGAGAAGCAGGTACAAGTCTGGAACAGGCTGTGGCTGGAAAGCGCACCTAGGAATCCACTCCATTTGTTTGCGTTATCAACAAGCGTTCAAGAGATGCGGGGGAGAAAGCCCGGTGATGTTGGCGCATGCACGTGGACACATCTGCATGCATCCACCTTGGTGTGTTCCATCCCTGGGGAATGTGCTTACTTGAACCCGCCATCATGGAAAACCGCTCAGAAATGTAGCCACCTCCAACCCTTCCCTAAATGAGCATGCCCAAGAACAAGACAGCTTTGAATCTGGTTGGGGCCCAGCCACCACACAAAATATTCCCAGAAAACAAAAACAGCCCACACCACCGAGAGAAGATGCTTACCCAACCAAAGCTCGCTTGCTCGGGTGGTCTGGTCTTGAGGTTCGCCACAATCAGCTCTTGCTCCATTGAGAAGACGTGCTCAGAACTCTAAGAAGTGCTGAACACTCAAAACGCAGTGGCATTGAATGTCCACCTGAGTAGAAGATGCCTTTTGAGGGAGCCACGAGTGACCAATGGACAATCAGCAGAGGGGGGAGCCCACCAGGTGGCTGTGGAGAACATGTGGAAAGGTCTCAGCTATACCTGGTGAAGAGCAGGCCTGCAGGGGCCAAGCCAGTGCTGTGAGCGCCTCTCATTCAAACCTCACAGCCAGCATTCCTAGATAGCCTTAGAAAAACCCCTTCCTCTCAGCACTGAAGCTGACTGAGCTTGGAGGGTCTTCGGGGGGCTACTAGGGTTATTGCATAAAGTACTTCAAAGACTGAAAAGGCAGCATATGACGGATGACTTAAGGCACAGGTCTTTCAACCCTACCACAACCAGTGTTGCACAGTGTCATTTTTTGACTACCAAACTGGGATGCACACCCTGGGTAGTTTTAAACTTCTCATCCCTTTCTCTGACATTTAAATAAAAATCTGCTGTTTTCTCCCCTCTGTAAGCCTTTATCTGTCCATCTTCCCCCTCATTCCTAAAGACCAGCCTTAACAAAGTCTCTAAATCCTGCTGCAAAGAACACTTAAGACAAGGGCTAGGCAGGCTGGAAAATGATTGAAATCCTGCCATATTTTTGAAAGCGGGCTGCTTAAAAACAGATTAGTTCCAGAACTTCAAACCAACATAGAACTTTAGAGCTCTTTAAAGAAAGTGTTTTCTATTTTCATATTATTTCTCTGCTGCCGACGTGATGGTTGCATTATTCACTTCTAGCTTGGTCCCAATTGTGTGTCTTCCCCAAGGTTGGTTAGGACACTGGGAGAATGGAAGGCTGAAGTATAGATTGCTGTCCCCATGGCTCTATGGTGCAGGGCTCCCATATGGACCAGGAATTTAGGGTATAAGGTGTTTTCCAGATTCAGGCTGGGGCCTTGGTGCCTCCAGAAAGCCGCGTTATTTCTGCTCCTGCTGTGGCTGCATGGCAAGGATTGTTAGGAAGTCTCAGGTGTTCCTCCTCAGGTGTGAAGCTCTGCTCCTACATTGGACTTTTGGCACAAGGCCCATAATGCCCTGCAGCTGAGTCCTGGGTGGGGCTCAGGAAGCCTGGACCGTATGAAGTACCACTTTCAGCCTAGTGAGTACTGGGACGGCCATCGTTCTCCTACCTCCAACACCTTGCACCTTGTCTTCTTGTGATGGAACCTGTGCTTGATCCCCTCATCCCTTCCTGACTCTGATTTCAGGTTGCAGTTCTTCTTGACTGCTCTCTCCACTTTTGCTTAACTTCAGATATTGTACTGGAAAGTCCCTGCTGGCCTGGTCGAAGGGGCTTGGACTCCAAGTCTGCTTTCTTGTAGTGCCTTTGGTTCGTGGCGGCCTCTAGTTTGCTGTAGTGTCAAGTGCGGTTCTAGCAGCATCACTCTCTGCCTGGGGTGGCAGACTGGGAGCACACTGGGGATGGGCGCTCCCCGATCCCTGTTCCTGCGATGGCGTCTCGCTGCTGCATTCCTGGAGTGAGGCAGCAGCAAAAGCAGGTTATTCTGTATCTGTCGGGAGCTGGCGTTCCTCCTGCATGCATCCAAAAGCCGCAGACTCTGCCATTCTATGATCCTATGACTATTTTCCTTGTAAAGCATCCTTTATCGACCCAAAAGCACAAAACACCCAGAATGAATCTCTGAACAGGCACAGAGCGCTTTGTTGATCCCTGTCGAGTGCTCACCTCCAGGAACTCTCCTTAGGAGCCTGCCTGGGTCTCATGCCTTTGGGAGGAGCCTTCTGAAAGCGAGCATGTCCCCTCTCTGTGCGCTGATCCTCCCATTAGGCCATCTTCCCCTGCTGGTGATGCACCTTGAGGGCAAGAGCCGTGCCCCCGTCACCTGAGCCTGAGAAATTCCCCTGCCCTGAGTTCCATCCTGCGCACTGCGCATCTTGGTCATTCCCAGAGATTGCCTGCCTACCTGGGAGCCTGGCCTTGAGGCAAGTGCCTCCGCTTCTCTCACCTCAGAGTCTCAGCTTGGCCCACGTTCCTGGGCTCTCTGCAGCTCTGCTTCCCTTCCGGTTCTGAGTCCTCTGCAGTCCGGCCAGCAGTGCCTGGGAATGAGTGCCCAAGCTGCCCTCTCCCTCGCTCCCCACATCAGTGGTCACAAGTCGGCATGCAAGAGGAACCTGTGAATCCTACAGGGCTGGGGGGGGGGAGTGTTTGATCTGGCCCCAGCCACCCCTGTTTTAAAATATCTGACTTGGGCATCGGACTCCCTGGTTCCTGTTTGGCCACTGGGTGCTTGTTCTCATGCCTGCAGTTCAGAAGATCCAAGAATCAGAAAGTGAAGCAGATCAAAGTGGAGCTGGGGAGGATGGGACATGGCCAGACACTGAGATGAAGGAGGCTGATGTGCTTCCCAGGCGGGGGGGGGGGGGGCCCGGGTCGGGGCGGGGTGTCCCCGGGGCGGGGCAGGTTGCCTGCCATTGTGCACTCTGTGGAAATGGGTTGGGAGGCAGCAACAAAATTACCCACATTTATTACCCGCCTAAATTTTTTGACGCGCTCCGCTCAACCGCTGAGCCACTGTGCCGCAGGCCCATTCCGGAACCACACCGAGCCGTCGCCCGGCTTCCTTGCTCTGAGAGCGGATCCTGGTGCAAAGCGAGTGGCAATTAGCGAAGTGCTCGTTTGTGCAGTTGTTACTGTCTTGCATAATAGGACGGCATAATAGGACGGCATACTAAAGCTTTTAATAACTAAATAGGAGTCAGGCTGGCAGCAGGCTGTTTTGTTCTAGATTTGGGCAAGCTGCCCCTTGGCAAACACTTTCTGTTTTGGTTTGAAGGGAAGATCCTTTGCATCAGAGCAGGACCAACCCTGTTTTTCTCTGCTTACACCGGGAAGTCCTTTATACCGTAGCAAAGTCAAATGACTCTGATTTTGAGAAGTAGCATCTCAGTTATGTCTTCATTTACCCCACGGGGTCCGATTAGATCTGACATTGCAGATCTTCTAAATTTACCAAATTTGGGCAGGGTACGAAATGCTGCATCAGTTTCTCACCATTGTCGGGGGAGCAGCACAATGCGTCTTCTTTATTCAGAAGGGTTTTGCTTTGTACTGCAAGAGGCGGCAACTCTCAGCAGTTTTCCATCCTCAGCAATGAGGATGTGAGTGGGGGAAGTTCTGGATTCAGCTACAGGGAAGAAGCCGAGCTGGTGCTGTGCGAAACCCACCTTCCAATTTCAGGAATGTTCAGTTCTTCTCCCTTTGAAAGAGGCATTGGAGTTTCTGCCTTAGTCTGAGAGGCTTTATAATGCATTTTGGAGTCATGTTGGTGTTTTTTGGAGCTTACCTGCACTGCAGCCTGGGCGAGATGCTTCTGGTTAGCTGCCTCATCACATGCCTGCTTCATAGTCAGCTTGTGATCTACTCAGGGTACAATGCTCTGCATTCCTCACTGGAAGTTAAGGGCAGGGTGTTTTTGCCAGAATGCAAACAGGATTGTTCCCAAAGTCACCTGGACCCTTTTTACATGTACCACCACCAAGCCAGGTTTCCTGTATCCTAAGCTTGCTTTTGCTTTTGCTTTCACTTCCACCTTTGCTTGTATAATACCTAAACACAAGGTATTATAAAGCTTTCTGCATGTGGCTGCTAATTTGCTGCATCAGCTTTCAATTGCATTCAGAACCAACATCCTGTGAAGTAGGGAATGATGGTAGTGGTGGTGGTGGTGATGAAGTAAGTAAAGCAGTTTGAGGGCTGCACCACTTTGAAGGTTGCTATACCTGTCCTTTATACCTGTACTAGTTCCATTCCAGCGGAACTAGTCAGTGCTCAAATCTGATTGAAATGGAGAGAGAATAATACTGAAATGTCTTGGGGCAACTTCTCTTGGACTGTCTGCTCCCATACAAGCTCCACAGGGTTCTCAGACCTTCAAGGGAGGCCCTTTCCTTGTCCCTCCAATGTCTGAAGCACGCAGGAGTGCCCTTCTATCAAGCATGTTTCTGATTACCTGCCTATCCCTCTCCCACTGCTCATTTTCTGTTGTTGTTGTTGTTCAGTCATACCCAACTCTTCGCGACCTATGGACAACGTTCCTCCAGGCTCTCCTGTCCTCCACCATCCCTTGGAGTCCACCCAAGCCCACAGCCACCTCCCCAGTGACCCCATCCAGCCACCTCATCCTCTGCCGTCCCTTCTCCTTTTGCCTTCAATCGTTCCTGGCATGAGGGTCTTTTCCAAAGTTCATTTTCTACATGCAGGCAAATATTTATATCTTTATTTGGCAGTCATTCATAGAAACATAGAAACAGAGCGAGTCAGAAGGGGCATCCCGGGCCATCTAGTCTGACCTCCGGCACCAGCACTGTTCTGGCACCATTTGGGGCTGGGTCTCTTGGCCAGAGTTTGTCAATTTGTGGTTGTATTTATTGCTTTCTAAATACGATAATTTCATTGTTCCTATGTATAATTTTAAACCTGTAAACTTTCCAGATGGCCCAATAGGCTATGAGGTGGTATAAAAGTGTGGTGCTGGTGGTGGTGGTGATGGTGGTGATGATGATGATGATGATGATGATGGCAATAATAGCAACAACAGCAATCCCATCACAAGGGGTTCATGTAAGGAAGCTATCTCTGTGTTGAAATTCCTCTTGCTGGGTTTGGCCAGTGTTTTAGCCTGTTTAGATCCTCTTGGACCTTGATCCAATTTTTACCTGGCTTGCATGCATGAGAATATGGTCCAATTGGCTTCTATGTTCTGTGGTTCCCTTAAGTCTCCTCACCACAAAATTATGTGGTAGGTTCTATGCCACAGTTGCCAAGAGAAACACTGGAATAAGCTCACAGCACAGCTTTTGCCCTCCTGCCTCTCAATTCTCCCAAACACACCTTGCACCACCTCCCCACCTGTGGAAAATGACGTGCCCAAGAACTGAAATAAAAGGAGGTAGGGTCTGACCCTCCAAAACACAGAACCACACTTTTGCATCCAAGCAAAGATATGACTGGAGGGCAAGAACTTGGCTTGTCCCATGTCAGCATCCCAGTTTAAGTTTCCCTTAAGAGGTGAAATTAATCAGCCGGAGACAGGGCAAGCCTGGGGAACAGCAAGATGAACTGGCATATCGTGGCACCCATGGGAATCCTGCTGCTGCTGTGTCTTGCAGGACACGTTGCTCTTACAGGAAGGTTCACAAGGTGGCGAAACAGTGTAGCTCACGTCTCAAGGGCCAGTTGAATTGCACCCCCAGAGTGCTGTGTGGTTCCAGGGCTGCCGTGAGAAATCTTGGAGCACCTCTCTTGGTGTATCCATGCCTTTTTAGCTGGTCTAGCTGGTACCAGTCTCGCTTTAGCTTTTAAATCGTGCCTGGATTTCATGTATCAGAGCCATTTTGCGCTGCTGCTTATACCTGTGGCCTGAGCTTGAGTTGCAGAACTGAAAATGATGATAGCACATCTTCTTTCTGCATAAAGATTTTCTGGAGGGGGGATGTGCTGTGGGAACTGATGCTTCGTCTGGTTGCCCCCGCAGCTTGTACCCACCAAGGCAGGGGAAATCCTGGGCCAAAATCTGCCCTCCCGTTGCCTGAATGTTTTCATCCCCACAAAAGAGCCGACTCCCTTTCTGCATTTTTCTCAGAGCGCCTTATCATTAAGTCTGTCCTTGGGCTTTAATTAAAGTACGGGAAGCTGTGAAAGCTACTAGATGTTGCAGGAACGGTTGTGCAGTGAGAAATGGGACAATCGTGCCCACCTCCTACGCAGGCTAAACACAGGCAAGCCAGACATAACCCATGAGAATTTCTCCTCAATTTTTCAGCACTGAGTGTCCTTCCGAAAGCATTGCACCGTCCATGAAATGAGGGTGCTTAACAAAAATGTGGGAGAAATTTCTGCCATAGCACTAAATGCAAATGATGTGAAATTGGCAAAATGCAGGTGAAGAAGCTCTTGTCTGTTCTAGCAACTGCATTTGGCATCAGCTCAGGTACAGAGAGTCCTGAATGGAGGTGAATGGGGAGGTGGCCAGTGCAGGTGTTTAAAGTAAGGGCAGAACTCAGACATCTCTGGTGTGACTGGAGAGCAGCATCTTCTTCAGGTGTTCGGGAAGAGCAACTGTACCTGGCCATTGCATAATTCACTCTTCCTGGCTCCAGGTGCACTCTGGGCTGCCAGAGGTGCTGCAGCATCATGCACCACAGGTGTGGCAATGCACAGCACTGGCGTCACTCTTTCTGTCATGATTCGTTCTCTGTTCTGAATCAACCAACCCTGCAAGCAGCACACCACTTCTTTGCAGGTGGATAATCACAACCCTCAGCCATGAGCCACCCATTCTTGGCCTTGCTTCTGGTCTCTGTGTTTTCTGGCATCCCAGCAAATTAGAAAACATATTTCTTCCACTACCTCCTTTTGCTCTGTATTTGATGACCCTTGACTGTAACTAAATTACGGAAATTTATTGCACTTCTCTGTCACCTGCCTGGAAAATAACTTATCCTGCTGATAAACCTTGACATGTGAAGCTTCCTCCACCCACACGATTCTCACTGCCACCTGTGGAAGCAAAGCGGTCCTGGGACTCAGCACTCCTTCGGCTGATCTGTTGAGATAAGCGATCATTCCTCAGCCGGCCCTCACTCTGCGTATGCACTGCCAGGTATTAAAATTCCATTGCTTGCATCTCCTCAGCTTCCTCTCTCCCCCATCCTCCACCATGCAGCTGTGGAGTCTAGAAAGGACAGCCCGCCTGCCCTTCCCCGTGTTTCCCCCAGAAGCTGAGTTACAGCCAGCTGGGTGGGCAAATTTGGGAGTGTGAAGCTCATCTCTAGTGGATTTTATCGCCCTGTTGTCTTCTTTTTTCCCCCAACAGACCTGGCAGGTTGAAGGTTTCTTATCTTTAGCTCTGTTGTTTGGAGCTGTGCTCTGTTTCAGATTGTGTTTTATGATACCTGGCATGGTAGGAGGTGGTGAGAAGCAATTGTTGGGCTGGTGGTGGGGGGTGGGGGGGGGAGAAAGAGGAGCTGAGAGATGCAGAACATTGCAGATGGAGAAAAGACAGGCATTCGATGGTCTAAAGAGGACAGAGGTCATCAGATGCTCCGCCGCAGAAAGTTTCTTGGAAATATGTATTGCATGTCCTGATGCCACTCTCTTCCCAGAACTAACTCAAGGTTTACTTCTCAGAAGAGTTTTGAATGACACGTTGTCTCACCAGAGCAGCTTTGGGAAGAGAAGGGCCCAGCCAAGTCTCATCGAGAAAAATGTGATATGAAATCGTTCATCTGTTAGTGATTGGGAGTCAGCAAGCTGAACTTCAAGACTGCCCAATAAAACTGGCTTGGGGGAGAATTTCCTGAGTCCCAGATTAAGTGAATAAAGATGTTTCAAGGGCAGCCATTGGGTGGCTTCGCACACAACGCACTGTAGGTTTGGCCTTTTGTTGCTTAATAAAGAACAGCAGGAGTATCTCACCATTTTTTTATTTTTGCTTCTTTGACCAAAACATTCTTTCATTCACATTTGAATTCATTTCCTGTCACTGGCCAAGTGCTTTTGAGCTGATTTAGATGGAAGCCCCAACTTTGCAAGAGCGGTGCCTGCCCGGCACACTCTGAAGGACGGGCCAAGTGAGCGTGGAACTGGGCCTGCTGCAGCTCCATGTAGAGATGGCCTGCCCTGGTCACGAAAGGAGATCAAAAGGTAGTTTTTACAAGCTCGCGTATGGCCCATCTCACAATTCCATCTCGCAACTCTCCCCCGCATCATCCCATCTGAGAAAGACACACAATAATGTCAGGGCTGGGGATGTGAACCCCAGAGTCGTGGCGAGGAGCCAAGGTACAAAGCTAAGAGTCAGAGTTGAAGAAGACACCAAACAACCTGCGGACAGCACAGGAAGTTCCTCATAGCTCTTCTGACTGGGGAGATGCTGGTCCGTCAGATCTTACTGGAATTTTCCAAGACTGAATTCCTCGCAGAGCTGGACATGCCTGTTCTGTTTGATTTTTCTAACAATGCTGGGAGGGGGAACCTGCAGCCCACGCTGTGTCCCAAGTATCTAAGGTCACAAGGATTCTGCAACCTGCCCCCTCGATTTGGATCTGTCCATTTTGTCTGACCCTGCTAAGGATGGACAAGAATGTCCATCATGGTTTCTCTGTTCCTCATTTTTCGGACTTAAATTCAGTTCATTTTGAACCGTAACCTCATTAATTTCTCCAGTCTTATGCTCGGTTTGCCCTGGACATTGCAATTTTGTTTAAACAAAGTTTGCAGGAAAATTCTCATTTTGGAGAACATTTAATGCATGCATTTGAATACATTCTTACATAATAGTCACATTTTGGGCAAGTAGTTTTCCTCCTGAAATGCATTTTAACCACATTTCTCTAATGCATTTCTGTGCTTTCGAAAATCGTGAAATTTGGAGATGTGCGAATTTCGAAGGACAATTGAGATCTAGTTCCAAACTGGTTCACAGCTGTGACATTATTTTATTTATTTCATTTTCTATACTGCCCAATAGCCAATGGTCTCTAGGAAGCATTGAGAACAGTTCATACAATCAAATGCAAAAACCAACTGCAATCGAAGCAGAATAAAATTTCAGTAAAAAATTCAAAACAGAATTCAAAACAACTTGGAGAACGAAGGGCGAAACCCTTTGGCCTCCCATATCTTGGGAGCCAGAGAATTATTTGGTGTCCCAGTGCCAAGGTCTTGGGATCATTAAGCGGAGACCCTGAATGTAGATCCTTTGCCCTCCCCACCCTTTGTAGAAAGAACCTAGGCAGCCGTGCTACCAAAACTGAACTTGGGGAGGGCCAAAGGAGTCAGCAGGGGTGGAAGCTGATGACTTACCCATAATGCAAGCAGCACTCCTGCTTCTTCCCATTTTCTTCTGAAGCATTTCCCATAGAGGGCAAACAGGTGTTCAGAGCCTTATGGGTATCAAGGAAGAGGATGAGGGATCATAGCCTGGAACAAGTCCTGTGCAACTAGGTCTGCTAAAAGAAGAAAACAGTTCACATACCCCACCCCGTTAGCTCTTCTGAACAATCTTCAACGCTACAGTGCATTGCACCAATCAAATTTAGCGATTGCTCAAGTGTCCATTTCTGAAACCAGGCTGTCCTTGTCCAGGTAGGGGTGCAGTTGAGGATGGATGGAAAGGAGAAATATTGCTGCAGGTCATTCACATCTTGATGGCAACACATTCCAGAAGTTCCCCATTCAGAGGTTCCATACAGGTGTTGAGCAGATGTTGAGCAGCATGGGAGACAAAAGCAACTTCATGCTGGAGAACCCGCAGGACTTAGTAGTGTTCTCAAGCACTTTCTGGAGCTGGCCCTCCAAGTAGGAGTGGAACGTCTGCAAATTAGAGAAGTTTGCATTAAAATGTGAACTAAATGGATTTCTTTCCCATCCCTCGACTGTGCCCACTGCCAGCGTGGTTTCCCCAGAGGCCTTTGATGGTTCTTGTATGAATGAACTATTCCCCTTCCCACCAACATGTTCCTAAATCTGGGCCAAGCATCTGTGTACTCTTAGAGGCCTAAGGGCTGACCACTGTCAGAAACAGGAGACTGAGTTACATGAACCTCTGAGAAATCCAAAATGGGAAGGCTCATAGTGAGCAGCTTCTTCCTCTGTTCTCTTTATTTCTGTCCTCACTCGCCCCCATGGCTGTACTTCCACTGCTTGACACACAGACCATCCTCAGGAAATTTAAGTACAAAAAAGGAGAAGACATTGTCTAGTTTTGTTTTGTTTCTTTTCGCCCTCTTAACTACAGAATCATCGCTTTGGGCACCAGCATGCACAGTTTGGCAAAACTTTTCCAGGGAAAGGAAATGGCGCTGACATCCGACTGCAAGAATGTGGGGGGTACAGACTCGGGGGGGGTGCCTTTGGGATGACAGGAGAAGAGATGGGCTGGACAAGAACATCACAGCTTTTGGGCAAAATATCAGGAAATATTTGCATGCTTGCAGCTCTGTGGAACGTCTCCCAAGGCAGTGGGGGCTGGAGTGGGCTGGGGAGACTTCAGCTCTGCCGCTGAGTCATCTCAGGCGAAGCGCTTGATAACAGACGGGGTGGGGGGGATCCGTGCCTTGGCTTGGGCAGGGTCCTCAATGAGCTCACGGCCTTCTCCATCTGTAGCGCCCATGTGGCTTCTCCGCTCGGTGTGCCAAGTGAGCATCGCTACTCTCCGACTGACGCAGGGTGGAGGACAGAAAGAGTGGACGAATTGCTTTCCGTCCGAGGAAGAGGGAGAGCCAGTGCAAGCCCCTGGCCAAACTGTTTTGAGTCAGGCAGACACAGGAGATGTTTTGGCCAAGGGCCATCTCCTGCTCGTTTGCATTGGGAAGGAGTCTCAGTGATGCCATGGAACCATGTGGGCCTGGATCCCAGGAGATGATGCTCTGGAGCCTGTCTTAGTCACAAAGATCTTTGCTTGACCTTGGCTCCATGGCTGTCCCTTAGACCAGTCTAACAGTGGGTGCTGCTTGATGGGAACACCCAAGTCGGTGACAGGTTGAAGATCAGAGTGCCCGCTGATGTTCTCCAGATGTGTTGGGCTCCAACGCTCACCATCATTCCCACCTAGCATGCTTATAGGTCCAAATCTGCTGTAGGCAGCAGGTTGTGGAAGGTGAGCTTAGACAGTCCAGGGGTCATAAGTACCCCAGTAATACCTTCCATCCTTCCATCCAGTCTGCCACTGCCTGCCTCAAGAGAATCCTGGACAGAGCAGCCCTCCCAAACCCAGGACCTTCAGCATCTATTGCCCTACATGCTGCCCCAAAGCTGCAGTGACAATGTCAGGAGTGATGGGAGTTGTGGTCCAATGCATCTGGAGGGCACCATGTCAGGGAAAGTTGCTGCATTAGATGGTCTCCAAGGCACTTTCAACCTTATGATTCTAGGGGCTATAAAGATTTTCTGTCCAAGCCTGGAGCGTTGGAGGTGGGGGCTGGTCATGTCTCTTGCTTTGTTCCAGTTCTTGAGTACTTGTCCTGGATCTTGTTCTTGGATCCCAGTCTACTGCTGCGTGCAGCAAGTTTTAGCACATGGTGCTCTGTGTTTTTTGGGCAAAATAGGATATCCCTATTAGGTGAGTCTGCCAACCTTGCAGTTCGAAAGCATGCAAATAGATAAAAAGGAACCACTTCGGTGGGCAGGTAACAGCGTTCCGTGCACTTCGGTGTTTAGTCATGCCGGCCACATGCATGGAGACTGTCTGCGGACAAACGCTGGCTCCCTCGGCTAGGAAATGGAGATGAGCACCGCCCCCTGGAGTCAGGCATGACTGGACGTAACGTCAAGGGGAAACCTTTACCTTTACCTTTATTAGGTGAGTAGGATGAAATATATGGATCTGTACATTTTGAGAGCTGGCCTAGAAATAATATTACCCATGACAAAGTCAACCCCCTGATGTCCAGCATGACTCTTTGCACAGGCTTTGCACAGAAGAGGGGAGGAGTTCTGATTCCCCCACCATAATAGAGGTTGCCATTGGCAGGGTAAAAACCTCACAATGCTGCAGTCCAAACCCTGGGACAGAGGAAACTCTCTACTATTGCAATAGGTTCCCCTGACATGCCAAGCTGTGCCAGTTTCTTGTGCAGGATGGTCTGTTGTGCTGTCAGAATCCTGTTGTAGTATTTCAGCATGCTATGTCTGGTTTTCAGAAGCCATGGTAAGAAATGGTGGCTTCCACATCGCACCATGGTTTCTCTGCGTGTTCTAACCTGACATCGTGGTTTCCATGTTGCTTCCACAGATTCCTTGGTAAAGAGGGATGACTGGCATAGACCTGCTCCAGCCACCCAACCTGAGATTAGATCTCAGTGTGGTGGCTGGTGGGATACATGCCAATAGCAGAAGGAGGGTGGAAACTACACCGGCGTAGGAACAAATTAATTGTCTGCCAGGCACATCCAGGCAAAACACTCCACAGCATGGTAACCAGGCAGAGTTGCTTTTCATGATGTGTGAATGCAGCCTTGGAATCTAGGTCAAAAAGGGTGTACAAATGTAGCCATTGACAGCATGGCCGGAGGCTGGCCAATTAGGCCTTTGCATGCACAATGCTTCCTCTGCAGAGGTTCTGCTCACCACACCCAAGGTATCGATGACGATACTGCGAGGGGACGTGAAGGCGGCCTTCCCGAATGTTCTCTGAGCGCGTGTGATTTCGCCCAGTGCTTCCTGGATGGGGCTGGATGAGAAGGGCTGCTGATGCAGACACAGTCCTTGGCTGCGCCTTCCCTGTTGGCTTGAAGAGCTCTAAGATCATCTAGAACACGCTCTCCAGGGGCATGTTTGCGCTACGCAAAAGTCTGGCAGTCGGTGTGTTCCATCCACACTGGGCCACTCTCCTCACCACCCTGCTTGCTGATGCAATTTTTCTAACAATGTCTCGTGCTTCTCCAAAACTTGGGGTTCCTCCAAGTCATGCACAGACGCAAGCCTGGAAGCTGAGGAGAGTTTCCTTGGGGGGGCACTCCAGCGAGCCGAAGGCGCAACATTGCACGTGATGGGGTTCCCACAGCACTGGAAACATGCACGCTTTTCTGTAGCTGTTGGTGTGGAGTCTGCTGTGGTTGATGTGCCCAGATCTTGTGGGATGGGAGAGTTCTGAATAGCTGAGCTTTTTGAGATCTAACTTGCATTCACTAGAGAAGAGCCAGAACTTGGTATCCTACCGAAATACTGGACTTCATCAGCCAAGCTATACCAGCTGAGGATGATGGGAACATTAGTCCAACACATTTGGAGAGCCGGACTTTGGCAGGGGCTGGGGGAGAATTGAAAGGGGAGAAGAAAGCAAGGCAGCAGGTGTGGTTTTCATTGCCTGTGGATGGTGTGCTTTGGGAATCCAGTTGCTTTGGATTCCTATGCAAACCGGAAGGAGATGCTCACTGTGTTTCCTCTCAGGGCAGTGAGTCAAGGAGAAGACATCTGGAGGTGTTAGCCTCAGGAGATGGAAGCAGTTTCAGGGGTTGCCTGCCTCAGGATGAGGCCACAGAGCCCCCGAGAGTTCCGGGGAAGCCCCCAACTCACCTCCATCAACCGGGATCTGCTCGTCCGCTCCCGAGGCAGCCTAGCCTGGAACGGCAGATGCTACATGGATTCCTGCTGGTTCGAATTAGCGACTGAGGTTTCCTGGCAGCCTTGCTCTGATTAGCAGCTCTGCGCCCACATTGAGGAATTCTCACTCGCATTTTATTATCATATTTTGGGGCAGGTCCCAAGTAAATTAAGTTGCAATGCACGCTCCCAGGAGCCTGGCTAGAGTGACTGATTCCTGCATGGCCCACCCAAAACCCCTTGTTCCTTCTCACTGGGTGGGGTGATGTCTGTGTTTGTGGGTGGGGTGGGTTCACAATGGAAAGAAGCACAACCTAATGGGGCTTGTCCAGAATCCAGATTGACCACCCTTGTGGGGAGAAGGGTGGAGAGTCGGAAGGAATTTTGTGCTCGGTGTTCCGGAAAGTGGATGCATACCGATGTAAGAACTGCCTCAACGGGGTTAGATGAGACCCCTGTCAAAGTCATCCATCTGTCTTTCAGGCATGGACAGGCAGATGTTCTCAAGAAGTTCTCCAGGAGGGCTGGTGGGAATAGCTTTGTTGGTCTGGCATCGGCCAGAAAAAGCAGATGTGAGATCCTCACCTCCTCACGGGGGACCCCATTCAGCAAACGTTCCCTCCAACCCAAGCGCCACTCGCACTTTATCCCAGCATCCTGCCTCTCTTTCCAAGGGTCGCTCTCCTTGGACTTCTAGCCATGCCCAGTCTTTGATGGACTGGCCCTTTTGTGTGTGGGGCGAGGGGGAGACAAGGCTCCCCACCTTCATTTTTGTAAAAAATGTGCTTTTGCAGATCTTAGTGTTCCCCCAAACACGTCACTACTCATTTTGCAGCAGCCCCCACTGGGCTACAATCCTGGCAGCAGTTACTCCCAAGTTTGTTCTTAGGCAGAGTGACACACCACCCCTGAGTATCTCTTTCCCAACTGTCCTGGCTTGGATGCACTGAAAAACTTTGCTCCCGGGAACTTATCTCACTGATCCGTAAAGCCCTTTAAGGAGGTGCTGTCACTGCACCCATGAGTCCTCTTTCCTTACTAGTGGTCTGACACAAGCCAGAATTTATGCTACTCTTTCTGCTCTCTTGCCATGTATTTTATACCTCATGTTCTGTCTCTTCTTCCCAATAGCTGAATTTTGCCGGGTAGTTTGCAGAAATTCTGTAGCTCTGCAAGATCCCATTTCTCTTCCTTAATCATTTTGAGTTGTGGGGGTTTCCTCATGTGTGATTTTACAATCCCACCCCTGCATCAGTATTCTTCCTCCCCTGCTAACCCTTCTGTTGGAGGCGCATCATCCCAGCTTCTGGAGCTGGAGCTCCTCTTTTCTGGAATCTACCCACAAGGCCCTTTTTGGGAGATGTGGTTTGGTCCAGAATGGTGCTGTATGAACAAGACTGCCGTCCCAAAACCCTGTTTTTCTCCCAAGACAGGCCGGACATGTGAAGATGTGCCAGCGCAGCCCCCTGCCCTCCCAGAGCCCCCCATACTGAAGTGGCTTCTTGCAAAAAGCCCTCTGATAATAAGTCCCTTTCCAGATCTCCGGCCCAAGGATAAATTTCCCCTGGGCCCTCATCTGCTGCTCAGAGACACTGGGATTGGCTCTCTGAAGCTCCGTCCCCACACACGGACTCCCCACAAATCAGCTCTGTTGACAAAGCCAAAAATAACAGCTAATGCTTCTCTCCACGGTGAATGTGTCTCTCTCTGCTGCTCTGATCTCTCCCCCGTGACACTATCAATATTTAGAAATGTGGCACCTTCCCGGCCCTGGTGATTTATACGTGAACTGGGTTGTCAGGCAGAATTCCTTCGCCCCACTGTGGCTGCTACAGATGAGCAGTGTCTGTTAGCTTGGCTCCCCCAGGGAGAGGAGCTGGGAGGCACATGGAGAGGTTTCAGCAAAGCTGCTGCTATGGGAACCGGACTGTGCGAGGGGCTGCATGGCTCTCTCCAGGGAGCGGAGCAGCCAATTGTCCAGGCTCGCCTTGCCAGACGGGGGTCTTCTTGGCAGAGTAGCAGAAACACCCAGGACACTCTCCGGCCCTTTTCCTGCATGCGTAACATCCTGCAACCGGCACCCCCAGAAAGAACTGGAGAAGTCTCTTCCCTTCCTATTTTCGTGCAAACTTATCTAATGTGGCAGTTTCAGGCTCCTGTGCAAGCTGAAATGCAGCTTTTTGTTGGAATCCACACTTCTCCAAGGTCTGTAATGGCATTTTCAAACTGAGCAATGCATACGGAAGTGGGGAAATAACATCGACGTGCATTATAGTAGGAAAAGGATTAGTAAAAATATTTTATTAGGCAAACATACATTTGAAGACATTTGGCACTGTGCCCAAAATGCTTCTGAATTTCCATGCAAACATGTTTCAAAACTTTTCCAAACTTTGTTTTTACAGTTTGGAATGAAATGCACTGAAGAGTGCAGAAATCCTGAAAAGCTGAGAGGAACAAAATTTAATATTGGAAAAACGACAAACAGAGGGAAACAAAACCAGATGAATGGATGGATCCACTCATTCCTAGCTTGATGCGAGTGCCCAGTTAAAATGAGGATTGAATTTAGCAATCCCGTGACCCTCAAACTGGCCATCTGCAGCATTGCCAGATTTCTGACACTCTCCTTCTTCCCATAAACCTCTCCCCACTTTCTCACTTTCTGCCACTTATCCCTGGAGTTGCCTTCACGAATGTCTCCGTGCAACCATTTCTAACCAGTTTACTTCTGAAAGCTCACCCAGTCCAATAAGTCTTTGGAACAGCCCGGCCCCATCTTTGGCCTGCATATTGGAAGGAAGTCTCCTTCCATATGCACCTGCCCAGATTTTGAGATCGTCCATTGAGTTCCTTCTCCAGGTCCCTTGAAAGGGGCTAGAGCAGTGGCTCCCCAGCAAAGGAGATGTGCTTCGTGCCAACACTTCATCGATTTCAGTGCCAGGCCAAAACCATTTTATTCCCCCGATATTTTAATAGTTGAATGGTTTTTAACTGTCTATTTTTATATATGGAAGATTATGCCTTATCTAATGTGCTGCTAGGGTTTTTGTGTTCTGTAAGCCATCTAGAGATCCATCTCGGATATAAGATGGGATGAAAATGTGTTAAATAAAATGTTTTTAATGAATAACAAGTCTCAGTGTGCTATGGGAAGATGGAGACCAAGCTGGAGATCATCTTTTTACGTGGTTGAAAGTAGTGTAGAAGTACTCCCTTGGTGGGGGCAATTTGGAGATGGTGAAGGGTCACAAACCTTCTCACCATTATAGCGAAGGAAAAGACCAGTGCCACCATAGCTCTTCCATTTCATGATGGAGGGATGATGTGCCTCAGAGGCCTCACGGAGCGGGTCAAGTCCCTTTGCCCTATTACAAGACCTGGAGCTCAGTCCTTCACTATCGGCTTGTTCTGAGCATCTCTGGGTGCGTAGCATCACCGGTCCAATTATGGTGTCTCCTGCACACAGAGCTTCCATGCCCCCAGAGTGGACATCGAGGTGGCCCGGGGTGGGATCAGCCTTTGAAGTCTGATGTTCTACAACATGCAGACAATTCTTCGCCCTGTATGTAATCGACCCTCGCACAGACATGGTGTGCAGAGTTCCCCTCGAAATATGCATTTTTGTGTGCAACTTTTCA
Source organism: Varanus salvator macromaculatus (assembly GCA_023646645.1). Taxonomy (NCBI): domain Eukaryota; kingdom Metazoa; phylum Chordata; class Lepidosauria; order Squamata; family Varanidae; genus Varanus; species Varanus salvator. The sequence continues at coordinate 5,378,178 of JAIXND010000800.1, read as the reverse complement.
TCTGAGAACTACCTCCTGAAACTCAGAGAAGGGAGTGGTCCAAAGGAGAGCTGTGCTCCAGTCGGCATCTTTGTCTGGGAAGTGCTGGGTTGCCTAAACATGCAGACCAAGCAAAGCTGTCCCTCCTCTCTGCTTGGAAGCTCCAGGAGTTGCTCTTGGGAGGCAGCCATTTTCTGTGGTGACCCCCTCTTAGTTCCCCCCCTCAGTCCTTGGGCACACACAGGAGAGTCAGTGGAAGCGCTGGGGTCAGTGGTAAACCTTACTTGGCATTCCTCGGAACTCAAAAGGCCTCCCAAGCATAGTTCAGCACTACCATTCCCTTGGGCCTGGAGTCTGGGTCATGGTTGGACTTCTGCCTTTGTCCTTATGTTGCAATCTGGAGGTTCCAAGCACCGCTACTGAAGTCAGAGATGAGAGCACGGAGGAGGAGGAGGAGGAGCACTGTGTGTGGGCTGAGAACTTGCTGGGGCATTTTCCTGAGGTTTGCAGGGGAAGGGGAATGGCATTCAGAGTGGCTTCCCATGTTTGGCAGTGGTGGTGGATCAACTTCTCCTTCTCTTCTCCTTCTCCTTCTCCTTCTCCTTCTCCTTCTCCTTCTCCTTCTC
>JAIXND010000800.1:5335152-5377563 GCA_023646645.1 Varanus salvator macromaculatus | reverse complement strand
CTTCTCCTTCTCCTTCTCCTTCTCCTTCTCCTTCTCCTTCTCCTTCTCCTCCTCTTCTCCTTCTCCTTCTCTTCTCCTTCTCCTCCTTCTCCTTCTCCTTCTCCTTCTCAAGTCTATGCTGAGACTTCTCTCTTAAAGATCCTTTCTTCCCCTCAGATTTCCAGGGTTCCTTGGAGCGAAGGAATGTGTACTCAGACTAGTCCCACACCACATGCCTAAGTGCACCACTTAGTGGGGATGCTGCAATTGTGCTCACCTTCCCATAGGTGACTGGTCGGGCCCCGCATGCAAAGAACGCGAGGCTACTCTTGATCTGACCCAGCAGTCCTCTTCTTCTATCCATAAGTCCGCAGGGTAGCTGTGTGCCCTTTTCTTTTTGCTTGCTTGCTTTTTAATGGCATTTAGGATAGAAACAGATGTGGTGCAGCTTTAATTCAGGCTGCGTGTTTTGCTTGCTTGCTGTGAGCAGGTGACATTCTGCTCTAAAGCATCCTAAGGTGGTCAATCCACGCTTCCTTCCGTTGGGTGTACCTGGGCCCCGGGCCCCCAGGTGCTGCTTGCAGGCAGTTTTGCCTAATCAGGGCCTCCGCAAGCCCCAGTCCACTCTGCTCTACATAATCCAGCACTAGAGCAAGTAATCATTTTTGTGTTTTGGCTAGGAAAGGAGTGGAACACCAGAAACAACACCCCACCCAAAAGTCCTTTGAGGTCACCATGATCACTCAAGGATCCTGGTGCTACCCAAGTTCTTTTAAAAACACACACCAAAACTAGAGATACGAAGACTTGGGATTTCTTCCTTAGCCCTTTCTCTCTGTTTGAAGGCATGGATTAGTTTACTAAGGGCTTAAAATAAAAGTATGTACTTTGTAGAGATGTCCTCTAGATGGGGCAATGTCGTATCCCAGGAAAGGTTGACGTGTATTTTTGAGAGCTGGTTTATATATTCTATGAGAAACAGAATAATCCAGCCCACCCATGATTCATGGGGACTCTGAAACTCTGGCAAGACAAAACTGCACAGATTTCACAAATACAGGATATCTGAGCTTGTAGAAACAGGAAGGTACCTCAAGGGTTAGCTCTGATTTTCCTCTTCCTGCTTGGGAAGAATATCCATGAGTGCAGCGCAGGCATTCAGGTGCCCCCTAGCCTTGGTTTAAGACCCCCTAACAGCCTCTTAAACAACTGGTACCCTCAGGAAGTCCTTGCTGAAGTCGCGCCTAAATCCTCTATCTTGTAGACTGGGCTGGTTGGCTCAGGTCCTACCATCTGGAGCAACAGAAAACAAATATATTCCATCATTCCTGTGACAGCTGTTCAAATATGTGAAGTTGGCTATCAGCTTAGTTGCCTTGTTTCTAGTAGGAAGTGGGGCTGCACAGTGGGGGGATCGTGGAAGCTGGGGTACATCTAGCAGAAATGGCAGAAACTAATGTGTCGAGGATTCTATTCTGGCTGAATATAATGAGTCACTTTTGTGCATGTCAGCCAGTCCTCGACTTGTCTTTGACAAGCATCAAGAAGCTCAGATGGAACCATCTAAAGAGCATGGTGACTCCAAGTCTGGGTTGTAACATAACTAGTGAAAGGAACCAGTCTTTTGAGAACTAACATGAAACTGCAGCTTATGAATCAGCTATGGAGCCCAGTTAAGGCAACATTTTATGAAAGAGTTCAAACTGGAAGATTGATTCTTACACTGGTCCCATTTACTGGAATTTCAAAGGTCTCTTGTTTGAAGTTCTCTAGGCCTAGTTAGAACACTAGGATTTGTAGAACACCAGGTTTGAGATTTAGAAGTCCTTGCTTGACTATTCTCTCTCTCTCTCTCTCTCTTTCTCTCCCCACATTTGTATAACTTCTCATTAGATTCACCATCCAAAACCTGGCATTCAGCCTGTGTGCTTGCACAATTTGACTTTCTCTCATTGTCTTTTCTCCCCTCCAACCCATCTCTGAGAGCATCCTGAAAGCACCACAGATCTGCTCTGGTGGACCTCCCAACCTTCTACGGCAGATTTGGAAGGCATGTCAGGGGCCTCAGGAGGAATCCTTGTTGGAAGCAAGTCCATCAAACCCTTCCTGGATTTCTCCCATCATTCTTTGTACAAGGAGCAAGAAATACAATGGGAGCAAATATAACATAGCATTGCACTGCTGGGAAGCCCATTTGAAATCATGATTAGAGCTTGGGAAATAGGCTCGGAGAAGTCCAGGCTGAAATCATGTTCGTTTTACCTAACTTTCCTTTCAGGATTCTTATGACAGTAAAAGAGGAAGAGTTGTGAGCATCACATTGAGCTCTTGCTGGGAAGAAGGGCTTAAAACCCATGTCAAGACAAACAAGCGGGGTGTGTGTGTGTGTGTGTGTGCACGCGCCCCCCTTTATACTTCCAGTGCAAGGAAGAGATGTCAAAGGAAGGGCTTCCAATCTGTCTGCATGTGTGTGAGCTGACTAGGTATAATCCTGACCAACCTGGGCTTCAAAGGCAAAGTTTCTACTCTGTTCCCATTCCCTAGACAAAGAATGGAAAGGCAACTTGGAGGAGTCTGCAGAAGGAAAACCTGAGCCTACAGGTATGACAAGTGGGAATAAGACAGTAGTTAAGGTTGTAGTCCTGTGTAAACTTGCATGGCGCAAAGTCCAATTGGACTCAACGGGTCCTACTTTGAATACTCTCAATCTTACTCCTGCTACTCTCAACCTTGCCCCTGCCTTGAGGTGGTCCCAGACGGGCCAGACTGCGCTAAAGCCCCTTCCCCTCTGCAATGCAAGGATGTCAGTAGTGAACTTCTTGTGCACAACTGTTCACACACAATTGCAAATCACTTTGGATATTCCCAGGTGAGCCACAAAGCCTCGGGACTTTAGGTCTCTCCTCATGTTCTCTCCTTAACCTTAACTATGGAATGCACTCCCTAGAGAGGTCCGCCTGGCACCATCATTATATGCTTTTTGGCACCAGGTCAAGACCTTTTCATTTGACCAATATTTAAACATATAGTAATGTTAATTGTGTTAGATTTATTTAATTTATTTTAAATAGATTAGTTTTATGCTCAGTGTGGAACAGTTAAATTATTGTATTGAGGATTGAAATAATGTTGTAAGCCGTCCAGAGACGACAGTGATGGACGGCCTACAAATTTTCTAAATAAAATAAAAATAACCTAAATAAACCTTGGTGCAATGAAACTTTGAATAATTCTCAAGAGAGGGTCTTTTGTGCTGAGAGAGCTTCTTTCACCAACCCTAAAGACTGTGTAGGAGCATGTCATTACATTTCATTACAGAAAGGATATAGCCAGGTTGGAGTCAGTGCAGCGTAGGGCCACAAGGATGGTGGCTGGTTTGCAGGGGATGCCGTATGAGGTGAGACTGAGGGAACTGGGTCTCTTCAGCCTGGAGAAGAGGAGACTCAGAGGGGATATGTTGGCAACATACAGGTATGTGAGGGGCTGTCACATGGAGATGGGGAGAGGCCTGTTCTCCCCTGCAGAGGAAGGCAGGACGTGCTCCAATGGAGCCAAGCTCAGGGAGCCAAGGTTCAATTTGGATGCCAGGAAGCACTTCCTGACAGTTAGGACCCCGAGGGCATGGAATGGGCTTCCACGGGAGGTCGTTGAGGCCCCATCGGTGAGTGTGTTCAAAGACAGGCTGGACATGCACATGGTGGGCATGTCGTGAGCGGAGCCGGCTGGTGCCGGAGGTCAGACTAGATGGCGCAGGAGGCCCCTTCTGACTCGCTCTTTTTCTGTTTCTATGTTTCTATGTTTCTATGTCCAAGAAGGGGCACATCTCACCTCCAAAAGTTCCCCCATGGAAGACTAAGTCATTTTCTAACCTGCTATGCTCCCAATTTATACAATTGTGTCCCTTATATCAGTGCACTTCCTGTATCAACAAAGAAAAACATCATGTTGGCCCGATCTGAATGGTCTAAATCACATTGCTTTCACTCCATTGGCTCTTCCTTTTCCAGGAAAACCTGTATTGGTCTGGGACCACAGTGCACAGAAACATTGGCTTGCTGGACCCCTCCCAACCTTTGCTATTCAAAGAAAGTCCCAAGCAATAATGCACATGGTGCTTGCAATATAATGTACATTTCTGTCCCAGATATACATCAGTTGCATCAACCATAATATGCATTAGTTGCCGGTGTTTTGCAGGGTCTTGGTGTCACCTGGTGACCAAAAGTGGATTTGCATCCTTTTAGGGCTACCTCATAACCTGCATTTTGTCTTCCATACTTGGATTATTAAACCAGGTGATGAGGATAGGTCCGCACCTATGGAGGCAACAAACTTTGTGCGCTCTTTCAGTCATGTTAAGGGCTCCCCCTCTCCCAGTTTCTGGGTAGTTAGTGGTTTAGTGGTTCCGGAGGCGTTCCAGAATCACAGGATTGCCTCTTGCGGTATTTTCATTATTCGCCATTCAGTCGAAGCGTGGTGTTGGATGGGAGTTTGTGAGGCTGTGTGGCCCACCTCGCCCATGCTCATGGGGTGAGACGGTCAAGCTGACAGCCCCGCTGGACCAGGAGCTGGCCATGGTTGTCCCAGCCTGGAAGGCAGTTGGTGGAAGAGGACAGCCTTGCTGGAGGAGACACCTAGGATTGCCTCCATGGAGCTTCTTCTTTCTTTCATCAGCCTTATGGGGAAAGAAGAGGTGGGGAGAGAAACAGATAAATTGCAAAGGACTTGAAAGCTGTAGCAAAGAGCACTTGCTCAGATTCAGTGTATCTTCGTTGATCTGCTCTTGGTTAATTTGGGGAGCATAGAATGCCATTTGTGGACTGAGCATTTTATTGACTTTCTCCAAGGGCAGGATCAATTTGCCCTACAGTGTTTCAGGGGTGGGGTTCACCATTAGCAGTAATAGCACCATGTACAGCCTTTTTCCTTGCTCTGAAGAATTTGTCTTGTTGTTCTTGCATTGGGTTGGACGTACGGTGGCCATGTGTCCCCTTGGACAGAGACTGGTCTTCAGTTTGAAGACATCCTCTCTTAGAAAGGCTGGTTTCTTCAGGTACTGGTATGTATCTAACAGAAGACAAATGGCCCCCAAGGAAGCAAAAAGAATCCAAAATGTTTGGGGCAACCATAAAAGGCTTCCTATGAGTCCTTGAGACTCTTTTTCACTCTCTCTGCTTTTGTAAAGAGGGTCTTCAAGGAAAGGTGAGAACAAGAACTATCCCAGAAATGAAAGTATTCTGAGAAACTTTGGATGAGCTCAAGAGTAAACCCAGAACACAACGAAAGAAGAAAATCGGTGAGTCTGTTTCTTCTCCTCAGCAATGAAGAGAGAAATTGGCTTTTTTCAAATCAGGAGTGTTGAAAACTTTCCAGCTTGAAGGCCGAGTTTCATTTTGGAGAAGCTCCTGACCATGTGCCATAGCTTGGAGTGCAGGGCAGGGCCAGAAATACCCAAATGCCAGAAATATCAGCCTTATTTTAGTGTAAAACATTTCCTACCCTTAAGTCAGCCCTAGGAGAGGCATTTTCACCTTTTCTGATGGGAAAAGGCAACATGAAAGCCAGGAAACCGAGAGGAAGGGGGCATGGGGGCATTTTATTATTTTTTATTATATTGTATTTGTTTTAAATTATACCTGGAGATGGGCCAGTTTTAAAGTTTTAATGTTTAATTTAATTTTATTGTGTTGTGAGCCGCCCCGAGGCTTGTGGCAAGGGGCGGCCTATAAATTTGTAAATAAATAAAATAAATAAATAAAATGGCTGTTTGGGGATTTTTGGAGGGTCTAATTTGGCCCATGTCCTGAAGTTCTGTACCTTTGGCAAAGTGGACTTCAGGAAAACTCCTGTCTTAGTTTTGGCTAAAGTTTGCTGTAAGCCTCTACCATTGGTATTTGTAAAAGTGGCAGCCCCAACCATTGAGGAATGGAGAAATAGATTAGCTGAATAGGCAGTGATGGCAAAGCTTACTAATTATGTAAACAGAGGACTGTTAGAGGAATTTAATGACAAATGGAAATTTTATTGTGCTTAGCATGATTAATGGAAGTTCAGGGGAGTTTGGAAGGGAAAAAGGAAAGCATTAGAATTTGAACTGGTTAGAAAATGTGCTGATGTTTAGAATAATGTTTCTTCTTTCTTTTTTGCATACTCTCATAGAGCGTGGGAAAATATGAAGGGAGTTGTTTCTGGGGGCTGCAGTATATGGACTGTGTTTGTAATTCCCTTGGCAGTGTTGTTTATTTTGTTCATTTTAGTTCGATCGATTTCTGTTAGTCTTTCATTTGTTCTGCATTTTACTTCTATGTAATTGTAATTAATTTTTTTTTTTTAAAAGTGGTAGGAGAAAAGGGTGGGCCTGCCCTTATTTGTTGTTGACCATGCAGATTTTGTGCAAAAAACACCACAACTTCCCCTCTCCAACAACTCCATCCCTAAGAATAGAATTGTCCAGTGACAACAGCGGTTAAATTGCCAATCCCATTCAAAAACTGAACGCTCTTTACCAGTGTAAAACCAGCAGAGGGAGACAAAGTCTGCATTTTTCAGGAGTGCTCTTTAAAGCAGGCTCCTGTAATCATTCCAAGGGGACCCGACTATTTCCAGTCCAAAGGTACCTGTGACCAGAAGCCTGTCCAGTTAAATTAGACGGTTCCTATGCAACACAATGAAGTCCTCACAATGTACAAAGAGCCTTCCTGGATCCACCTAGTCCAGCAGGACATTCACACAGACAGCTGACCCAGAGGGAAACCTTTGAGCTGGGCGTGTGTGTACCAGTACCCTCTCACCCATGTTCCCCAGCAACTTGTGTACTTAAGCCTGCTGCCTCCAATGCTAGAGGTGGCATAGAGCCCTCTGGGCTAAGAGCCACAGAAAGTTCCTTCTTCCCCAGGAACTGCTCCAGTCCCCTTTCAAAGCCATCCAAACTGGCGCCATCTCTCCCTCCTGTGGAAACGAATGTGCTGATTGCCGTGCTAGGTCCTTTTCTCTGTCTCGAAGCAGACTCTACTAAGGTTCTAGAATTATGAGCCAATTATCTCTTCCCGCTCTCTCCGCACCTCGCACGAGTCTGCACATTTCTACCATAACTACCCTCTTGTCCTAAGCAAAGCAACCCCAGCCATCGTAACCTTTCCACACAGGGGAGCTGTTCTAGCCCCTTGATCACCTTAGCTGCCTTTTTCTGCCCTCCCCACCTCTACAGCATCCCTTTCTAGATGCAACGACCAGAACGGTACACAACTGTGGTTTCACCTGTGCTTGTATTTTCAAGGTGGCCTTATTTGCAATTCCTTCCTAAACGCAGTTTGCCTTTGTCACAGCAGCGATCCACCGGGTGCACCTTTGCAAAGACTCCTGTTCTGACTGCAAATCTTGAGCAGATCCCACCCACAGGGAAGTAATGACAGCAGGTGTGGGGGGGACCCTAGGTTTTGTAGATGTAAACAGAGAAAAAATGGAAAAGATGATAGGTACAGGAAACGCCTGAGCGAGCTCAATGAGCACGGGAAGCTGGCTTGGCTGGGGGGTTTTGAGAAATTCAGGTGGGGAGTTGGGGAAAGAACTGGAGAAAGGGCCATCGGATTCTGAGGGATGGATCCTGAATAGAAATGCATAGGAGTACATGGTCATGGTAGAGACAGCTCCATGTCACTGGGATTCTTCATCCACTGCAGCTTTTCTTTTGAGTTTCACAGGAGCTGCTTCATGGTTTGCATCTCTGGTAGGGAGAGAATCCAGCACTTGCAGGAAGGTCAAAATAAAAACTGAAGCCCTACTTAAGTAGGAGCCTTCAGTTCCCACTGATGCTTTTCAGTGCTTTTCGGGGTTTAGGGTGTCTCGTTTTGCTGGGACAAAGAAACCAGCCAGCGGTTTCCCATTTTTGCAAATATGAAATGCAGCAGTAATCGTGCGCCTCAGGAAAGCTGTATGCAGGATTTTGTTAAATCCATCACATCTGCGTTTTGCAGATCATCAGGAATTTCTGTTCTGGAGCTCGCTTGTTGACCCCGTAGATATTTCTACACCCTCCCACTTGTATGGCGCACTGCACTCGTGAGCACAACCATGAATGTGCAGTCGCACAACTGCACGTTGGTGCAAAGGCCTATCAGTAGCTCTCCAAAAAGTGGAACCGCATTCTGCGAGCCCGCGTGACTCGGAAAAGCTGGTGCGCCGCGGAATCTGCAGGTCAGAGCCATTGAAGCGGATGCCCATTTGTTTCTGTTGCGGCTAGCTCCAGCAGCGCCACCAATGTGCTGGGACCATATTCCAAATTCCAAGGTGGGCTTATTTATTTTATCTATTTATTAGGATATTTTTATCCTGTCCGTTACGGTTCATTGCTGGATATATAAAATGCCTAATAAATACATCAAACAACAACAAAATAACACACGACTGAGGATATCAATAAAAACATAATTAAAATATTTAAACTTTAAAATATTGGGTAAATAAAAAGGTCTTGACCGGGCGCCAAAAAGCATATAACGTCGGCACCAGGCGTACCTCTCTGGGGAGCGCATTCCACAATCTGGGTGTCACCGTGGAGAAGGCCCTTCTCTGGGTGTTCGCTCTCCTAACCTCCTTCAAGGAGGGCTCCCAGAGCAGGGCCTCTGCCGCAGATCTTAAGGGGTGGGAGGGCATATAGGGAAAAAGATGTTCCTTCAGGTATCCTGTTCCCAAGCCATTTAGGGCTTTATAGGTTAATACCAGCAACTCAAATTGGACCTGGATGTCAATGGGGTGCCAGTGAAGCTGAAAGAGGACCAGTGTTATATGAGAACAAGGGCCAGCCCCAGGGAGCAATCTGGCAGCTCCATTTTGAACCAGTTGAAGCATCCGGACCGTCTTCTGTCAACCAGGCCAGGAGAGGCTTCCCTGCTGTCATCATGCAAGTGGGTGGGAGGAGTTATTCTTGGAATCTACCCACCCCCCTTCAAGGGTGTAGCCTATCCATGCTGTGCACAGCCAGGTGGGCTGCAAAGATGAAAGATGGGCCCTCCACCACACGCCTTACTTTCCTGGCTGCACAGCTCCTCCAGAGAGAGGATCAGCCGGCACGAGGGCTCCACCCAGCCCGGGCACACGAGCCGGGCCAAAACGCGCTGCCGAAAGGCCCCCGAAGGCCACTGCAGCTGATCGCAGGCACATGCAGCGCTGTGCCTCTGCAGAGGACTTTGTTGTCCATGCCTGCAGGGTCAGGCACGCTGTGCTCTTGAAAAGGTCTCCTTCGTTCTGCACCAGCCCCACTGCTTTCCAGGAGCAGGGTGTGAGATGAGCCAAGCAGGAAGAGAAAGAAGCAGAGGAGTCAGCGAAAGGACAACTGCAGTAAACTTCCTTTGTTCCCCAGCAGTTGGAGGAATCTCAGCGAGAGATCTAAGCGAATAGCGATGCTTATTCCAAAACACACGCCGCACAGACACACTTTGCTATTCTCTTTAAGGAATGAAAGGAAACCGTTTCATTTATCTACACCACAAAGCGAGCGAGTGGTTAATGTGAGGTGTTTGAGGCTGTGGCCGGTGGTCGGAGGGAACGGAAGAAAAGACATGCTCTCCTGAGGGGCTCAAGGAAGCCCCGGTGACCCACTGCCAAGCAAGGGCAGAGCATGTCTTTAGCATCGGTGGAGGAGAAAGCAGAGCAGCGGGCTCAGCTGTTCGGGGCTGTCCCTCAATATTTAGCACAGCCGTGCCCAAACCTTGGGGTGCCTTTGCATAGCCAAGTCCCCCCTGAAGCTTTGACTCTTGAGTGTCTTCTTCTGGGACAAGGGGTAAGGATCTTCCAAAGACAAGGGGTCAACATCCTGGCCTATAGCAGGCATGGAGGTCTCTCCCCATGGAAGAAGGGACTTGGACTAATCCTCCCTATTCTCTCCCATCGGAGAGGGCATGTCTCCAGGGCATAGAAACATAGAAAAAGAGCGAGTCAGAAGGGGCATCCCAGGCCATCTAGTCTGACCTCTGGCACCAGTCGGCTCCGCTCACGACATGCCCACCATGTGGACATCCAGCATGGGGCTTGGAGGACAATCCATGAAGGCCCTGAGGTTGGATGCAGGTCCTACATAGCCTGGAGGAGGCCCATGAGGTAGGTATTCGACCTCTCCTCTTCCCCCAGAGTGCAATCCTTCCTCTCCTGGCTTTCAATCATCCCCTTTATCTTCAGCTTTCTCCCCACTTATGAGATGCCCCTCACTCCTGGGCAGCGAGGCCACCAACCTCCACAATTAGGTGGCTCATGGCTCGAAACCAACACATTTAGAACACACTTCTTTCCAGTGAGCTTGGCTCAATCTCTTCTGGATTCAATATTGCCTTTGGAATAGACTGCGCAAGCTTACAGGTCTCAAGAGCTCCCTGTAGCAATGCACCATTGCAGGCTGATCTTCCCCCAAGGCACCCACAAAGAGCCCGACTCAGTCAGGGACATCCTGGGGGGCTTCACTCCCCCCATCCCCCTTGGTGCTGCCAGGGCACACCATGGGAGGAATGATGCCCCCTACTACCACCCCTCCCCACAATCATTTATTGGCTTGTTCCATTTTTGGAGCTCAGGATTGGGCACCATCATCTCCATCTCCATCTTGTCAGCCAGAAGATCTCCTTTTAAAATGCCTCAGTGGCATCTCAGAGAGACTCCTGTGGGGGTTGCCCAGTATTTTTCGAAAACTATTCCATTCCTTGTTACTGCTGGTATTTCCAAGGCGTATTCTCATGGAAACGCTCGTGGGAGCACACTGCTCCTCTCCTGGGATCCCTTTTCCATTACCCTGAGCAGATTTGCAGAGTGTATTTGAAGACGCTTCTTGATGGGGTGGGACGTGGATGGCGCAGTGAGCTAAACTGTTGAGCCGCCGGGCTGTTCATCAGAAAGTTGCCAGTTCGAATCCACACGACAGGGTGAGCACCCGCTGCTTTGTCCCAGCTTCTGCCTACCTATCACCTCAAAACATGCACATATGAGTGGTTACATAGGTGCCACTTTGCTGGGAAAGGTCACAGTGCTCCATGCGCCTTGGTGTTTAGTCATGCTGGCTACATGACCACATGAGCATGGAAGTGTCTTCAGACAACGTTGGCTCTTTGAGTTAGAAATGGAGATGGGCACCGGTCCCAGAGTCGGATATGAGTAGCATGCATGTGCGGGGGAATCTTTCCCTCTCAGTGGAAAGAGCTTCAGAAGGAAACTCTAGGGTGAAACCACCAAGTTACAACTTCTCCGGAAGTTCAGTTCAGTCACTTGTGGCCTGAATCAAGCTAGGGAGTTTTTGTCCCACTGCAGGTATTCATTAACTTATCAGTGCCAAAATGGCAGTCCCACTGAGCACCATGGTTGAAGAAAGGTGCAGGCAAGCTGGAAAAGGTTCAGAGGAGGGCAATGTGGATGAACCAGGGACTGGAAACAGAGCCCTGTGAGGAGAGCTTGGAAGCACTGGGCAGGTTTAGCTGGGAGAAGAGAAACCTGAGGGGAGCTAGGATAGCACTCTACACGTCCTTGAAAGGTTGTCTCAAAAAGGAAGTCCAGGATCTCTTCTCCATCATCCCAGAGTGCAGGTCATGGAACAACAGGTTCAAGTTACAGGGAGTCAGATTCCGGCTGGACATCATGAATAACTTCCTGGCTGTTTGAGGAGGACAATAGTGGAACCCATGACCTGGGGAGGTGGTGCGCTCTCCCACACTGGAGGCATGCAAGGTGCCACTGGGCCAGGGATGCTGGAACTTGCAGTCCTGCCTTGAGCAGACCTGTTCTCTGATTCTATACCTGAGTGATCTCTGTATTGCTTTTCTGACATTTCAGCTATGATTGAAATGTATGGGGGAACCATTCTGGGATCAGTTCCTCCAGAATCCATGGGCTTTGACTTTCTGCAAAGGGTGCTGAGCCAAGAGGAAGTCCAGCAAACGTGTGGACCCCTAGCTCCACGACCGGCCACCTCCCCAGCCACCATTTCCAGCTGCCAAGCTCATTCCGTGACAGCTGCCCCTGGGAATGCAAAAGGCGCATAAAAACGGCACTGCTTGCACATCACACGAGGTGTGATTCCGGGTGCATCCCCCTGCAACGCAACCTGGAGTCCAGGAACTCAAAGCTGGGCAATCCAGCACATTTTCCGCAGAAAGCAAATTCCTCGGACTCTGCTAGTCAGCTGCACAGGGCATTTTATTTCCCTCTAATTTCACTGCATAAAGAAACGGTCAGTCCAAGACAGCCCTTCACGTATACGCTGAAATTGACTCCAGTTCATGGCTAGTCTTGTCGCCACGAATACCTTAATCTTTCAGGTGTTAGAAAAGAATGTGTTGGTGTCGCGGCGTGTTCTTCATTAAAAGTGATCCGTGGGTGAATTCTAAATCAGGTCCTGGGATGTTTCTATGCATGTCTCTTTTGCGTGCCATCATGCCATCTCGTGAGTTTCCTGAGTGGTCCTGTGGTTTCTGGAAACATATTTCGTGCATAAAATATGAGAATCAAGGCAATGCGGCACAGCGGGGTTAACGCATTTGCCAGAATGAACATTTAAGGAGGAGTGGGAAGCCGCTTTGTTTGAAAGCACAATGTGCTCAGCAGAATTGTGGGCCTGCGATTTTGGGAAGTGGTGAGGCAGCAGTGTCCATCCCAGATCTCGCAAGGTTCGGGAAAGGTCAAAGAAGTTAGAACAATGTTGGACATGGGGATGCTAATTGGGAATTTGAAGAAGCCTCTTGGATTGTGGGATTATTTTAAAGAGAGGCACCTGTATTCATCTAGAGAGCCAGTGTGGTGTGGTGGTTAAGAGCACAGGACTGGGACTAAGGCGATCCGAGTTCTGGTCCTTGCTCAGCCATGACGTTCAACCCAACCTACCTCACAGGGTTGCTGTGGGGACATAAACTGAGACTGGGAGCAAGAGGAGGAGAAAGATGTAAGCAGCTTTATCTCCATTAAAAGAAAAAAAGTGGAATATAAATCTAATAAATTAGATTGCAGCAAGTATACTTGGTTTTTCTGAGAAGAGGTTTTAGAGGAACATTCTTAAGTTTTTTCTGTGTCTTTCTTATATAGAGAAAGTTATTTCTGGTCTTTCTTTGTGTCACATCTGGGCCTTCATAACTCAGTTATTTTCTGTTTCCACATTTATCTAGGGTTACAGCTGCAAGAGCAACACATGGAAATTCTCGTTCATTCTGAACACATCTCGCAAATTGTGCATTTGATAGATGCACTTTATCCTAAAAAGATTGGTTTTTTTATGCATGTTGGTACAATTTTTGAGCAAATATTTGTATTGCAAAATTTGGAGAATGGCAAACACAGAAGGATAACTGTTCCAATCTGGCCATGAGACTGAAGATGTTTAGTACCCCCGTCATAAAGGATAGCAAATTTCCATGAAAGGAGATTGTTCTGCAAGCAGCTTAGTCCCGAGGTATTTATGGCTGGAAGGAGAGTAACCAGCGCTTTGAACTGCCCTTCAAAACAAGCTGGTCACTGGTAAGTCATGCTCAAGGCAACTGCAGAAAAGCATATACAATGTATAGGAACCTTCCAAAGCAAATTGTTAGGAATTACCAACAGAACACAATGTAGTTAGACACATTTTAATAGCCCTTTTGATTGTTGGCTCAATTTGCACCCACGTCTCAAAGTGCAGCAGGGCGATGGGTGCGGAATGCATCAAGGCAGAGGCTGAGCAATTCGTAGAGCCTGAAAGTTCAGCCAAGAACTCCATGCCACATGTTCTCAGGTCCCTCTTCCGATGACCCTCGCCCTGGGAGAAAGAACTAGCAAAGGGCTGGATCTGTCCTGGAGGATATGAAAATACCAGGACTTGCGAACCATGTGCTGCTATTAGAAGCTAGATCCTAGATACAATCTTTTCCTTGCGCTTGCATATTCCCAAAACGGTAAGTTTTGAGAGGAAACCTGTTGGGTTTTGGAGACCTGTTGTCTATCTCTGTGTTTTCATCCAAATTTCAACCCTCTTGAAAGCTCCAGGTCTCTTCCAGATTCAGCACAAGACTCAATTAGAACCCCTCTTTTGGAGGGCAGCTGGAATGAGTGAAAGTCATGGATCGCTGATGTGGAGTGAGACAGAAAGGCACAGAGCTCTTCCTGAAAAGCCCACAACCAAATGGTCTTCCTTTGTAGAGATGGTTTACCTTCTGCCACAATCTAGCAGCTCGTGTTTTCTGGGTTTTATTGGCTCATGATGGGGGGGGGGGGGGTTAAGAAGGATAGAGAGCCAAGCCTCCCTCCCCACAAAATAACTGGTATTGGAAAGCGTTCTCAGGTATACTTCTCTGAGCCTTTGCTCTGCTGCATCTTCCACTCAATTACACTCCAAACACTTGCCTGATACATGGAGAAAGTTGCCGAGTGAGAGAGACTTGCTGGTGTCACAGATCCTATTTATCGCAGCAGGCATCACACAGCCTCTGTTACAACGGGCTGCAGCTCACCCTGTTCCCAAATTGCCTTTGGGACTGAAATTTCTTTTCCTCAAAGTCAGAAGTGATTTTGCAGAGAGAAATGTGATGACAATCCGTTTCTCATTTGGTTGGTGCTTATTTGTAGCTGCTTGAAAATGGGTTGGATCTTTGATTCTTTTGCAGTCAATTCAAAAACAGTTTAGATTTTAAACTCCAGACTCAGTTCTGGGATTGTAATTGAACTTGTGGTCTGGACCTGGGAGTCCCATTGTTGGGAGTCCAATTTGCAGGTGGGAATCTGGTGGATTTCCTCAGCTCGGGTCCCTGGAGCCTACCTGCCTTCCGCTCTGCCGCCATTGCCTTGTGCCAGCATTTGGACACACTCTATTCATGTCCCCATCGTGCTGTTTCCACACACATGGTTCGCAGGCCTAGTGTATTTTGCGTACCCTGTGCAAAGAAGCAAGCCGCATCCCCAAGCATTCCCGGACTCGATCGCAGCTCGCTTCCTGGCCAGGCCCAGTGTGCAAAAGAGGGCTGGGAAGTACAAAAGAGTTAGGTCCCAGGCTGGTCTTCCCACCTGTACAATGGGTGCAAAGCATCCTGACTGAGGTCTCAGCAGGCCCAGGTAGAGCAGAAAAAGCACTGGCAGCATGGAGACCCCTGTATGCACATCAATGCTCTTAGGAGCGTCCCTCGCCTGCCCCCCTCCCACCGAATCACATGCTTTCTCTACTCTATGTGCATGATGCTTTTTCATACTCCCAAGTCGCGGCACTGCTGAACCACACATCCCACAGGCCACACGCTAAGCTTCATGTGTAGCCTTTGTTTGCATGGGAGGAGATGAATAAATGCATCTATTTCCAGTCCATGTCTGTTTGGAATCTGTTAACTCATGGGTCTGTTTTAGTCAGGGACTGCTAAGGTATGCAACGCAACGCATGGAAATCCATTTATGTTTCTATGCAATTCCTGACATTTTTGCAGTATTCCCTGATAAGCAAGTTTTTTGCAATATTCTCTAATAGACACATTTCAGTGTGCAACTTTGCCACACCTCCCAAAGTCTGGAGACATGCAGGTTGCTGCTGCGAGCCACGTCTTGGTGGGAGAGGTGACAGGTAGGTTGGGTTCTCTTAAAACTGAAGACGGAAGAACCTTCGCTCCATCCCAATGGACAGGGGATTGGCCCAGCCAAACATGGCTGGAGATGCCTGAAGGTCTACTTCTCCCTGACTCCGTCCATGCAGCTTTTAGAAGCACAGCTGGCAGATTGCAGCTGGGGCCGGGCTGCTCTCTGGTGACCACACGGCTGAGCTTGTCTGCATGCCACTCAAGTGAACAGGATTAACAGGATGTGTGACATCCAACTTTGGAAGAAGTCCACAAGGCACGGAGAGTCCAGAGGGATTCCCAGGACTATGATCTCAGTATTTATCTGCCTTTTCCCATTCATGTTTTCTTTTCAGCTACAAGCACTTGGAGGCAAACCCTCAGGCAGGATGGGTAGAAAGGTCCTTCTTGCCCAAACTCCTTGGCATGGGGTGGGGGGTACACAGGCATGCACCAACGATGCTAGCAGCCATTGGTAGCCCCCTCCATTAATTTGTCCAATTGCTGTTTAAATCTATCCAGTTTTGGTGGCCATCTTCATTCCCCATGGCAGCAAATTCCATATTTTAACCCAGTGTTGTGTGAAGACGTCCTTCCTCAGATCTATCCTGAATCTCCCACCAATCAGCTTCATGGGGTGGCCCCAGGTTTGAATGTTATGCGAAAGGGAGAAAATGTCTCCTCCTCTTCTTCATGCATTGTTTTAAACTCCTCTGTCTTGTCCCCCCTTTGCCTAAGCTAAACAGTCCCAGCTGTTGTAATCATTCCTCTTGGGGGAATAGCTGGCTTGCTCGTCTCTGCACCTCCCGGCTCCATAATGCCCTTCTGCAGGTGCAGCAACCTGAAATGTTGCTGCAGTAATGTCCGTTTCCAGGTGCACAATACACAATATTCTAAGTGTGGTCACATCAAAGATTTGTAGAAGGGGAGTACAATATGCAGTACTGAGGGTATCTACCTGGAGGAGGGCCTTCTCTGCAGTGGCGCCCAGACTATGGAATGCGCTCCCCAGAGAGGTCTGCCTGGTGCCGACGTTACACTCCTTCCGGTGCCAGGTAAAGACCTTTTTATTCAACCATTATTTTAATAATCAAGGGTTTTAGATGTTTTAGGATTTTTGCTTTTCCTCTCTACACAGTCACATTTTCTATCCTTTTCCTCCTTTTTCTTAAGTCCATGATGTGATGTGTTGTTTTATGTTGTTTTAATAACTGAGGTTTTACATTGTAATTTTATATTTTGTAAGCCGTCCTGAGTGCTTGGTGGAGGGATGGGATATAAATGCTTGTAATAAAATAAACAATGCAGAAAATGCTTTGTTTTTGAAATGCAATCGGCAGTGGTAAAGCCCAGGCACAAGCTGACCACCTCAAGGTCCTCCTTCTATTCAGTTCTTCCTGTATTTCTTTTAGTACAGGAGCATGGTGGTGTAGCTAGAGGTGAATCGCTGCCTTGATTTTTTTGTCTTTTTTGACACACTAGGAAATGCAATCTATCTATCTATTTCTAACATCTTCCCAGGGGTAGCCAGCCATTTATAGGGTAGGATGCCCTAAAGATGTTGCTTTGAACTATCTGTCAAATAAATCTCTGATAATTCAGGTTTGCCCACATTAATTTGGAACCTTGCAATTTCTCAAATCCTTTCTGTTTGAATTGCTTCAAATGTAGTTGCCGAAAATACAGTAGTGCCATCTGGAAATTGATTGATCTTACGTATATACAGCCAATGCTATAACCAGCTATTTTAGGATTATCCCTGATGGTAAACGCAAAGGGCTTAATGGATGTAGAAAACAAGTGAAGGAGCAGAGGGCATCTTTGTTTCATCCTCCCCTTTATTAGAATTTGGTCTAATATGCCATTTACTCCTATGACAGCCTTGGGAAATGAATGAAGAGAATGGCTGCAGGGGTGATGGAGGCTTTGTTTAGTCCAGATTGCAAAGTGAATCCAGCTTGTTCACACTTCCCAGTTTTTCTGCAGATGCTTCTGTCCTCTGGATTTTGGGACACGGTTCTTGACTCTAAGAACCGTATCAAAGGACATGCACTTTGCATATTTTTGGATTCATTGAGTTCAGATGGGCACATTTGGTGGAAATTTTGTGGAAGATGTGTATTTGAATTTATAAATACGTATTACATTTTGTGCATAGTTTTAAAAAAAATACAGATTAAGGTGAACATGGGATGGAACTGGCTTTTGAATCGATACACCTGAAACTAACACAAACTAGAAATGGGCTTGTTTGTCCATTCCCAGATGGATCATTTAAAAAGATGTAGAGCCAACTTCCATTCTAATTGAAGTTGGTGTTCGAATTGCCAGTTTAAAAAATCAAATACTTTCTCTGCATCAAGGGCAAATTTGCTGGAGGTCTCTTCCCTCTTCACCAGTTTGCTCTGATGAATTATGTCAATGGATCTTCTTATGTTAACTGCAAATTGTCTTATCTCCACCACCATGACCACCGAAGAATGTTTTAGTTGTGTAATCAATTCTGATGTGATGAGAGCTGAAAGCCTTTATTTGAAATTTGTTTCTTTTAGAAAATACATTATTCAACATATGCAAGGCTGAGACTAAGCTGTTTTGATGCTTGTGGGCTTATTCCTCTATCAGTATGGTTGGTTAGTCCATAGATGTATCAGAGATAAGTTCTCAGAGGAAAAACATTTGGGCCAAATTCAGGTCAGGGTGAAAGGGGACGACACAACCTGGCTGCTAATGGGAACCGTTCTTGAAGAGGTCATGAGGAAGGAGCCATTTTTTATTTCCCAGAAGCCCCTGGGAAGAATACTTGTATACCTTGTGGCCTAATTCCCATGGTAATTCTGAGAAATAACAATGGCTGCCACCAATGGTTACCACCAGGCTTTGCCCACGATTCACTCCCTTTACTTCCCTTCCCACACAGAAATTGCTCAAATCCTTCCATCAGCGAACTGGGTGGGGAAAAGTGGAGATTAAACTGGTTGTGATGAAGACTGATCCTTATGTGGGCAGCCATGAAGCAAAAGCCAGGAGATGGAAGTCAGAAGACCAGAATACAAGGTTGGACTAAGATCTTGTCCCAGCCTAACAAGAAGCCTTGATGGCTGTCTCCTCTACTCAGCTCTGGTTAGGCCTCTTCTTGTTCCCTGTCTCCAGTTCTGGGCACCAGAGTTTGAGAAGGATGCAGACAAGCCAGGAAGGGTTGAGAGAACTACAAGGATCATCTGGGGGCTGGAAGCAAAGCCCTGTGGAGATGGGCTGAAAGAACTGGGCATGGTTAGCTTTGAGAAGAGAAGGCTGAGGGGTGGTAGGATAGCACTCTTCCAGTCCTTCAAAGGCTGTCACAAAGAGAAAGGCCAGGATCTCTTTGTGAGAAAGGCCAGGAGAGAAAGGCCAGGAGTGCAGACATGGAATAACAGATTCAAGTTACAGCAAGCCAGCTGGCTGGACATCAGGAAGAACTTCCTGCCAGTTAGAGCAGTATGACAATAGAACCCATGATCTAGGGAGGTTGTGGGCTCTCCCACACTGGAGGCATTCAGGATGCAGCTGGACAGCCCTCTGAGAGGGATGCTTGGACTTGGAGCCCTGCATTGAGCAGGGGCTTGGACCTGATGGCCTTCTGGGCCCTTCCAGTTCTAATCTTCTGTGATTCAACCATATTATCCTATGGTTCCCTGTTGAGGTCAGTCTGGGTGGTTGGGGGCATCTTCGCACCAGGAACCCTTTGCTGCTCAGGGTGATGTTCCAACGTGCAACTCTCATGTGTCACAAGAGGAGGAAGCCACGCAGACTGCTGTAGTTTCCTGCTTCTAGCTCCCCATGCACCTGACATAACAAACATTGTGATACTTTGGTTGATAATATATTGTCACTGTTAATAAGTTCCTTCTTTCCCATAAGTAAAAACGTGTATGCAGCTAAGGCCAATGAAGCTGTTTACTTAAGAATCAAGAGATGAAGTCAAGACTTAGTCATGTTTTAGCTATGACTAAATCCCATTGATTTCAGTGGGAATAGAGTGTGGTTGACTTTGGATTCAACCCAATATGTTCCAGTAAAACGATCAATGTTTTGAAAGGAATTAGTAACTTTTGCCACTTTCAAGTAATGTCTACTTTTCTTATAAAACTACTGGATCAGAGTATTTCTTTGCATCTCCTGCCCCTTCCCATTCCATGAAGTTTTTATGTTGCATGACTGGAAATCAAAGAAATAAGATCTTAGGAACAAAGAGTGATTGCTCAGCTTAATGGAATAGTGTAGACCTGACACCCATCGCTTGCCAATCTGTGGAGTTCTTAAATTATTTAGTCTTTTGAGTTCTAGTCTCCCTTTCTATCAAAAATGTCACTCAAGACAGATTACAGAACCAATCAGAACTATTCAAAAAGTTCATTAAATGCAATGAAATCATACCAAAGATGATTTTATTACAGAAAAAAAGAAACTTGTTAAAAAAGTGTCCAGGGAATGAGACCCACTTACAGGTTACTAAACAAAGCAGTCTTGGTGTGCCAGCAAGATGTCAAGCAGGGGACAAACCCAGCATCCCTTGGGAAGGAATTCCATAGCCCGGGAATGGGAGAAAAGACTGGCTCTTGATTCAACATCAAACAAGCATCTAAAGAGAAAAGCCTTTTTCTTAGGACCCCGAGGGCATGGAATGGGCTTCCACGGGAGGTCGTTGAGGCCCCATCGGTGAGGGTGTTCAAAGACAGGCTGGACATGCACATGGTGGGCATGTCATGAGCGGAGCCGGCTGGTGCCGGAGGTCAGACTAGATGGCCCGGGAGACCCCTTCTGACTTGCTCTTTTTCTATGTTTCTATGTTTCTATGAAGATCCGAGGAATTGCACAGTCTTCTATGGGAGAAAGTGATGTTTCTGGTCCCAAGGAACTTTATAGGGAATCTCCAGCACTTTGAACCGTGCCTGGAGCAGATTGGAAGTAAATGACGCCATAGAAACAAGGGAGCCATTTGCTTCCTGTAACAGCTCCTCAGCAGCAGTCAGATGGAAGCATTTTGGACCAGAAGAAGTTCCTGAAGTCTTCAAAGGAGACCCCTCACAGCACGTTCCCGTAGCCCCAGCGCAGAGTAACTAAAGCATGTGAGATGAAAGATCTCTAGGAACAAGCACAGTGGCGCACTGATCTCTGTCGTGCAAATACGCCCTTGGCCACTTCGGAGCCTTCACCTCCAGGATCACAATCTGCACCCAGGGGGGTGAGCAGGAGCCACCGTGGAGAGTGCAACCCCGTCCAGCCCTCCCTGTCCCCTGACGGACCATCTGATGAGCCAGAAGCAATTCCATCTTGCCTGGATTAAAGTTTAGGGTGTTTGTTCTCATGGTGCCCATTTCTGACATCAGATGCCAATTTAGAACCAGAGCACCTTGCTTGGATTTAGATGGAAAGAAGAAATAGAGCTTGCAGTGATCGGCATGCAGGCAACGCCATAAGCCCGATTCCAGGCAGTTTCTCCAATAGTTTCATGCACTGGCTGAGGCTAACAAGAGAATGCGCTTCAACAGATAAAACTGTTCAAGCAGGTGCATGACCCACAGATAAGAAGAGAGTTTTGAAATGTTGATTCCTATGAGATGCGTCAAGAAACGCCAGTTTCCTTGTTTTCCAAAGGAGCCACGTATATAATTCTGTACTCCAAAACAAGAGAGTCCCATCTGCAGTGAAACTGTTAACCAATCCAGATAAAGAAGGCATGCCAAAAGTGTGGAAAGAGTGTTGTTGTTTAGTTGCAAAGTCGTGCCTCACCCATCACGACCCCAGGGACAACCTTCCTTCAGGCTTTCCTGTCCTCCACCATCCTCTCGAGTCCACCCAACCCCACTGCCCCGTACGCCATCCAGCCATCTCGTCCTCTGCCGTCCTCTTCTCCTTTAGCTCTCAATCATTCCCAGCATCAGGGTCTTCTCCAATGAATCCTTCCTTCTCATTAAGTGGTCAAACTGTTTTCTTTTCATCTTCAGTATCTGACCTTCTAAAGAGCAGTCAGGGAAGGAGTGTTAGATCACAGCATTCTTTGTTATTACCTCTTAATGGGATTCACCTCTTGCATGCAGGACAATAAAGATTTTGGCTGATATTTTTTGTGTGGCAAGTGATTTATTTTGTAAGGCCCTCCGGATCTGAGCTGAGGGGAATACTTCAAAATTCCCCTGGGATGAATGTTGGAATCTCACTATGTAGCTGTTAAACAGCAGGGGGTGAGATGGAACCCACAGGCTAATGGTCATGGTGTCCACCAGGAATACCCCAGCACCATGCAAGACCACCCTCCAAGAAGGACCAGAGCCACCGTATAATGGCATCAAAATAAAATAAAATAAAAATAAAAGCCTGCCCTTGGGTCTGAAGAGCATCCATCCCCTCGCCACACCTTTTGGAAGCCACCATACCATGGAATGGTGTGGTGGGTTCCAGTTCCCATGGAAATTGCAGCCATTTTTCAATGCACCTGGCAGGATTTATAGAAAACATGGATAAGAAAAATAAAACTTAAACAAAGCTGTCCATCCCTCATTGTGGAATCTGGTAGGGCTGCGGATTCCAAGATGGATCTTCGGAAGAAGCACATTGGCTAAGCCTGATGTGACTCTGAAATCAGAAAATCTTCTCTTGTCTCTACTTTTGTTGGCTTGCATTTGCGGGAAGCACTTCCGGTGCATGTCCTTTTTGAATTTCTCGGAGCTCAGCTGAAGTCTGGTGCACCAAGTGCATTTAAGCATGGGAGCTCCTTTCTGCATGCGAAGCATGCGCCCTGCCACTAAGCCAAGTAAGGCTCTTGCGCCTGAAAGTTACGCTCACCTGTTTGTGCAAAGCCTCTTGTCATATTATGTTTAACCAACCAAAGAGGTGAGATCTTGCTTTGAGAAATTAGTTTTATTGAAGGAAATGCAAGCTTTGTCTTCAAGAAGAATTCAGTTTGTCCAAGTGGATTCTGTGCATTACTGCCTCCCTCACATCTGGTATTTTTTAATGCTCTGGTTTTTTAACTTCCTGCAAAACTTTAAATAAACCCTGCTCATTTAAATAACACATAAACATAAGATGAGCCCTTCTGGATCAGACTAAAGCCCTACTTAATGTCTCATTCTGTTTCCCACAGTGCCCAACACAATTCCAACAAGAAGCTCATCTTTGTGCATAGCTTCATAAATATGTAACTGCATAGCATTTTCCATTAGAGCTTCTCTGGACCCAGAGACAACATATAGCCACGAACAGGTCATACATAGGTCCTTTCAGTGAACAGCTGCTCAGTCCAAGTCTGGTTTAGAAACATAGAAACAGAGGGAGTCAGAAGGGTCCTCCTGGGCCATCTAGTCTGACCCCCAGATCTAGCCGGCTCCGCTCCATGTGAAGATAGATAACCCTAAGAAGCATGGCTTCAATGTTCCATGGAGCTCATTGTTGTGCACCAACAATTGTTGGTAGGTAGCCCTCCACCATTGCGCCAAGCTGGCAAAGAAGACAGCCGTCTCGCGTCCTACCCACCGTGGCAGCCAGAGGGTCTCTCCAAGGCTGCTGTCCCTACGGCACAAGTCCCTCCCATGAGGAGCAAAAGCCCGGGAAGGCTAGCACGATCGAGATGGAGTCACACAGGGCTCCAGATGTGTGGGGCAGAAGCTTTGTTCCATGTTGCCACCAGCAACAGCTGGATGTGTGTCCCATGCCTGTTCCCAGAGTGAGTGCGAAGCTGCACCAGAAGGACTAGGTAAGGTTGCATGAGGCACAACCTGCTCAGGGCCTGCTGGCTGCTCCCCAAAGCAGGGTCAACATCCTCAATTTCCTGGACATTACGAGACAACTTTTCTTTGGCATGAGAAGTGCTGACAAACACAGAGGAGTGTACCTTTGCTCACACTGGCTGAACTGTCCTCCGTCTTTTCTGCACAGGCCGGTGTTGCATGGGTTACGATGGCGTAGCTCTGCTCCCATGAGACCCCTGGAGCTGTGTTTCTAACTTTGAAGCCGGGATGGGGGATGGGGACAGAATAGGACCGTAAGGGCACCAACCACCGTGTTTCAAGCTGGACAAATGTGTGCATCTGTGTTGTTGACATTGCTATGTGCCATCAAGTTGTCTTCCACCCGTGGCGACCCTATGGATTAAAGCCCTCCAGAATGTCCCGCCCAGGACAGCTCCATCCAGCTTTTCCAAGCTCAAGGCTGTGGCTTCCTCGATGGAGTCCATCCATCTCGTATTTGGTCTTCCCTTTGTCTTCTGCCTTTGGCTTTCCCAACATGATTGTCTTCTCCAGTGAGTCCTGCCTTCTCATGAGGTGCCCACCCAAAGTAGGACAGTGTCAGCTTTGTCCGTCTTTTTGCTTCTGGGGAGCATTCTGGCTTGGTTTGATCGAGGACCTACTTGTTTGTCTGGACAGCCGTCTGAGTGGGCGTCCTGCACTGAGCAGGGGGTTGGACCCAATGGCCTTCTTGGCCCCTTCCAACTCTACTATTCTATGTTGGTCCTGGATATTTGCAAAGCTCTCCTCCAGCACCATGTTTGGAATGCATCCTTTCCCTTTCTGGCCACTTGCTTTACTCTCCAGCTTTCGCACCATACGGTGCTCGGGAAAACTGTGGCGTGTGTGTCCGGGGGACAAAGCTGCGCAGGAAAGTTTTGCATCTGGCCCATTTTCTGCAGCACAGTTCTGCCCTTCATGTGCTCCGTGTGGCCGTTTCGGCTGCTTACTCATTCCAGCCTGGGCTTGCTCACGCAAACCAATCAGGCACGAACCGGTGGGTTCATTAAGCAGAATTTAAGCTCAATTTTGGATTGATGTGTAGAAAATGGAGTCTTCTCTCCAAGCACGTGTGTTTATCTCCCCTCCCACTGCAGAAGCTGAGCGGTGATCTTGCATGGTGATGGGTGAGAGAGCCAAGGCGACAGCAGGGGGTTCTGCGGGAACTCTGTGCCATCAGGTGGAAAGACAGACATGCAGGCAGACTTTCCCATGTCCTTCTGAGGTCATTTCGGCTGAAATCCTCTACCCTTTTACCCAGGAGTATGCGGCACTGGATTCAGTGGGGCTTATGTATAAGAAGATCACTCTATTAATTTTTCTATTTCCACACTCTATGATCTTCAACTCATTCTCATCTTATTACTCATGGGGTTGTTGACCCCTTCCCCTGCCTCGCCTCGCCTCGCCTCGCCTCGCCTTGCCTCGCCTCGCCTCTCCCTCCCCTTCCCCTTCCCCTTCCCCTTCCCCTTCCCCTTCCCCTTCCCTTCTTGGCATACTTAGGTGGTGAACTGGTGCCTGGATCATACCACTTCTCAATTTAGGTAGGGCTCACATAACTGAATAACCTTTCATATACTTCCCAATTTCCTGTATATAGAAATCTGGCAAGACTAGGCTAAATACCAATGTTTACAGACAACTAATTCTCATTTTTTATTATGGAGGAGTCCTACCTACTGTCAGAACTAGTATAGCACAGGCCAGGTGCCACCTGTGTGGGAACACTGTGAGTTTCTGCTGTTACCCAAGAGATCTGATGCGGTTTGTAGAAGAAGTGGGAGAAGGTATAGGGAAGAGTGCGTGAACTAAGCATAGCCCAGGGTATGGTCTGGGGCACAGAAAACATCCATCACGTTGAAGCTAAGCAGATCAGAGGCTGGTCTGAGCTTGGAGGGGAGACCACCCGGGAACTGCATGTAGCCTCCTTGAGTGCCACAAGGGGAGAAAGATGGTATAGAATTATAATAAACAAATAAATTGTACAATTTGAAGGAACCTTGAAGGCCATCTAGTCCTGGATGCTAGGTTGCAATAAAGTGATGTACGGGAAACATAAATATGTGAAGCGTTGCTATTCCCACGATCCTGTTCACACTGATCTGGAAGCCAGTTCCCATGACTCTGGTGGTGCTTAACTTGAGATACTGCACATGTCATTAAGGGCCATGCTTTGCCTTGGCCCAGTGCAATGCATCCTTCAGAAGGTTTTAGCAGATGCCCTTCTGTGGGGGGATGCATATTTGAACAAACACCCTACTCAAAGTCTCAGGGGCATGGATGCAACCCACCCTGGGATGTTACCATGGCACTTCCCAAGCAAGCAAGCAAGCAAGCAAGCAAGCAAGCAAGCAAGCAAGCTACAGATGCCTCCAACCACAGAGGACTCACCTGAACTGGCCTGGGGTGTCTGCGTTTTAGAAAGAAAGACCCCCCTGGAGCTGAACGAAACCTTGAGGGCCTGGAAGGGAGCATGGGAGAGTACTTAGTACACAAGGATCCCCCTTGTTCCCTTCCCTTGCCTCGAGCAGCTTAGACTTTATCCAGCTAGGGTTGAATTTGCACCTTGCTGGCTAGAATGCAAACTGCTTTCCTCTTGAAATAAAGTACAGATTTGCTTCGCTGTTCCCAGCAGTTCTCGGTGCACCCTGCTCTTAAGTGGGGTTGACTTTCCTCTTTTATGTTTCCAAATGGATGTTTGTATGTTTCCAAATGGATGTCCATGAGAGGTCATTCAGGCCCCATCGGTGTGGGTGTTCAAAGACAGGCTGGACAGGCACATGGCGGGCATGTCGTGAGCGGAGCCAGCTGGTGCCGGAGGTCAGACTAGATGGCCCGGGAGGCCCCTTCTGACTCGCTCTGTTTCTATGTTTGTCTCGACCGACTTCACTCCAGCCAAAAGCTGGGGTTCCCGCTAAAGCAATTAATCTTCTGGTCCAGATGTGTAAAAGAGGGCAGCCTCTGGTTGCAGGGGCGACTCCTCCAGTTTAGGAAAAAGGAAAAAAATCAGTCCAGGAACAGGATGTATTGTTCTGGCCACTTAAGCCGCATTCCAGGGATGCACCACCAATGGGTGCTTAAAACCTTTTGTGTTTTCTTCCTGGAAGGCAAGGAAATTGCCTCAGGTGTTTCCTGGAAGGTCTCAGCTGGCAAACTGTGAGGCCTTCAGCAAGAGGAGGATGAAGAGCGAGGGCCTGAAATTCTGGGATGCTTCGGTGGGCTGAGAACAGGTTTTGTGAGATCAAAGATGTTTCCAGGACTCAGTGGTGCCTCCAGCAAAATGTTTGATTGTCCATCCCACATTTTAGCTACATGGTGCGTGGAAATGCTCCACCGTTTGGTCTGTCCTCTCAGCATTCAGCTTTGCCAAATGTCCAAAAATTTGCTGTTCTGATAGAGGGAGAAAATTCCCACCTTATAGACTTTCTCCATACTCTGGCATAACTTTGTACACCTCAAGAACCTTCCTTAAACATTTTTCTAAAGTAAAAACAAGCAAAGAAAAAAACGTGCTTTCCTTTGCAACCTTTCCTTGTTGCTCCAGACCCTTGATCATTTGGACTGACCTGAGTGTGCATGATTCCCCCACCCATATCAATGAAAAGCCATGTTCATAGCCCACTCGGATCCATGTCACTCACAGAGTAGAAGCCTTGAGTTCATAAGAAAAAAAGCAGGATACAAATCTAATAAATAAATAAATAAACGTTAAACGCTGTACATCAGTGTCCTCCTTTGAAAAGCCCAAATTCCAGATGGGATGACGCTCTTTTCAATGGGAATAGAGTTCATCGCTTTGCCCCTTAAGGCCTGAAGTTCTGTCCGGTACCAAGAGGCAAATGCACGTTTCCATTCTGAGTGCAGCTCCTTGCAACCGATTCCCTTGTGCATTGTCTTTGCTGTTTACAAATTAATATTCCTGCTACAAATTCCATCTTGACAGCTTCATCTGTCTGTCGCCGGCAGCTCTTCTTGCTGTTGGCATCAGCACAACCTACATTAGTCCAGTGAAATGTCACAGGTTAGCTAGCGTGGTGCAAGCGTCACTTAGCGCTTGTGGCCGATCACCAGAGAACCCGTCCCTCTCCCCGCTCTGACCTTCTCTGCTCGGAACGGCGAAATCCTCAACCAAGAGCACAAAATTCTAGGGTTGCGGCTTGCGAGCTGATACAAGCTGGTGTGTGACAAGCATGGATCAGTGCAGTCATGAAAGGGACAGATCAATCCACAGACAGCTGACACCTCAAGATTTCAGATACAAAACGAGGCCTCTGTTCAGAGATTCAGGGCAGGTGAGGGTCTCAAAAGGAGCGTGAGCTTAATGGAGCTGCAGAAAGAGAAGCCTACCAATTCTCCCAGAGAAGTGGGAAGGCTGGTTTCGTGTTGTCATCTGCTTTTCAATTCAGATGAAGGCCAGTTTTAAGGCTGCCTGGAGCACAGCCAAAATGTGACAGACAACATTTTTTGGAGAGAAAGACAGAGTTCTCATTTTCTCTTCTTTTCTGAGATGGTCTCTTTCTTTTCCTCTGCTTATTCCTTCTAGAAAAACAAGTCCAGTTTGCAGAGTTTCCGCCGAACATTTTCTGCTGTTGTGTGTGTGTGTCAGCTGCCATTTTTTCTCTGCAGTGCGAGGGAAGGACACCGGGAACAAGGCATGTCGGAGAACGGTGATGAGTGACAGCACATCCTAAAACAGTCAGGAAAAAGCTTGCTATTCTATGTGGACCCCACCCCAAGATGCTGTTGGACAATTTTTCATCCACAGAGAGAAATGTTTTGAGATGGTCCTTTCTGCCCACAAAGATTGTGGGCAGAAGATTGTGAAAGCCCATTTGCATGTGGACTTTATGACTTGGTGTCAGAAACTTTCCTAGCTAATAATTCCGATTCCAACTCCAAAGCCTTAGATCCATGCAAGATGTAGTCTATTTTGGTTTTTCTACATGCAGGCAAATACATATTTCATTCAGCAGTTAAACTTATGTCATCTATATGCAATGTAATTCAATAATGTAATTTTTCTGTTTGAAGCAGTTCATTTTAAACATTTTAAATAGCTGGAATGCTTCTTCTTTAAAGTTCACTTTTGCTATTACACTCATCATTTAAGAAGGCGCATCTCTGTTTGGTTGGGATCTGAGTATTGATTTGCAAATCTGTATAAATAGGTAGGTAAAAGTGGAAAATCAATATTCTGCAGTTTATATTAAGCAGAGAAACAAACTTACTAGAACTGGGCAGCAAGGACGGTATCCCCAGACCTGGTCTTTTTTCTATCGGTTTCACACCATCCCAAAATTAGGGCATCCCATTTCATCGTATTGATTAATTGCAAGCTTTAATTTTCTGTTTGGGTGTGTGTCATAGAACAGATGATAGTGTGCCATGAAATTCACGTAGTACACTGTGCAGCCTGAAATTTTATGTATTTGCAGGCTATTCTTAACTTCTTAGACCTCTGCATTAGAAGACATTTTCTGATCCCTTCTCTCAGCTGCTGACTTTTGGAATATTTTACACACATGCACCAAAGAACGAAATGTGACCTTCTGAAGATATGTTGAAGAAGGCGCAAACCCTTCATTAATTGCTCACTAATTTGGGAAACTGTGTGCATGAAGTGTTCTCCAGAGAAGATGCTCAGGCAGAGGGTGAGAACCAGCCCGCTTTGGAAGGGGTTTGGGGCATGCCAGAGGAGGAGGGGAAGCTTTGTTGAAAGGGAAGGAAGGAGTGGAAGTTTCCAGTTGGAGCCAACTCATTCCATGCAGATGCTCCTGTTTCATCTCAAAGAGAATGCAACTCTGATTTGTAGCCTTCTGCGAGTGGCTATGTTTTCATAAACACGCTGTGCTTCCAAGGTTTTGTTGGTGTCCACTGGAGAGGGAAAGTGGCGACCGGCTCATGGCAGACGGCATGGGGAAAGCTCTCCCTTTGAGCTCTCCGCACATACATCAGGGGGCTCGGAGAGTGGGGAATAGCAGAATGGGGTGCGGGAGACTACACAGCCCCCATGCCTCATAAGTCTGTAAAGGTTCGTGTGTGTGTGTGTGGGGGGGGGGGGACGTTAACCCCTCCATTAAGGCAGACAAATAGAAAACTAGCAAGATGCTCCCTTGCCAGACCTTCCCAAGTTGCAAAGATCTGTGCGGACGTGTTCCAGTTCACAAAGGTACCTGCGATCTCGCTGGCGTGCCTGATGGACTCGGAGCTGTTCCATCTCATTCTCACAGAAAATCTCCTCCTTGTCAGCCAGGGAGTTTTGACAAGCTTCCTTCACGTTTGCTAATGTCCTAAGAGCTCCATTTGAGAGTGTGTTTTCCATGGAAGTGGAAGCACGGGCACTTGCTTTTTTAAAAGCGGGGGCATTTCCCCATCTCTGACACTCTGGTATGCTAATGCATCAGCTCCCTGCATTTTCATTTTCAACAGGGACTAATTTAAAAGAAATGACCAGCCTCCCAGTGGACTTCAAAGCAAGCATTTGATGAGTTTTAGCAGTTTCAGCAAGCTCTAATTTGAATTTCAGAGTGTGCCATGCAATTTTCCTAGTGACATTCAAGAGAGATGATCGCACTAGCTCTTTCTGTCAGTGGAACAGCCTTCTCTTGCTGTGTGCCACTGATCTGTTATGGCGAGATGGAGGAAGAAGAAGGGAAGGAGAAACTGTGAGAGACGGCTGGGGACAGAGCAGGGGGATGAGGGGAGAGAGCTCGGGGAACTGAACTGTCACCCCTTCACTAGAGCCATCTGTGAAATATAGGAAGGGGAAAAATCAAAATGCTAAGGTTGCCCATCCAAAGTCACCACAGCAATAGCCCATATCTCAGGGTTGAACATTAGTGGTAAGATCAGAAGCTGCAGGCTGTGAATTGTGGGTGGAGGGATTTCAAAGCAGAGAAATATATTTATTTATTTAGAACATTTTTATCCCATCCTATACAACTCAATTGTCTCAGGATGGCTTACAATATAATATAAATAAACAATAAATATAAACAGTCTACAACTATAATAACAAGACAAAATGTGACTGAGGATAATATCAATAAAACCAGATTAACATTATTTAAGCTTTAAAATGCTGGGTAAATAAAAAGGTTTTGACCTGGTGCCAAAAAGCATATAAAGTCGGCGCCAGGCGAACCTCTCTGGGGAGCACATTCCACAGTCGGGGCGCCACCACAGAGAAGGCCCTCCTCCAGGTGCTCACCCTCCTAACCTCCTTCAAGGAGGGTTCCTGGAGCAGGGCCTCTGCCCCAGATCTTAACGGGCAGGAAGATGTACAGGGAAAAAGATGCTCCTTCAGGTATCCTGTTCCCAAGCCTGGTACCTGGTCTCTGGTTATGAGAAAGATGAATGGAGGGGGAGACAAGAGGGGCTGTAGCCTCGAACCAGCCGAGACCAGACCTTTGTAAGCAGCATTTTAGCGGTTTTGGACACTGATGAGGGACAGACGTCATAAGACGAGGGTGGAGAGCCTGCTTTTCTGCAGCTACTGGCCTGCAACTCCTATCATCCCCTCATATTATATAGGCATGAGAGGATCTTTGTTATTCTGTCCTGTATTTCACACCTCTGGAATACCTGTTGAACTCAGAGAAGTGCTCAAATTAATCCAAATTCGGAATATGTAGTTCATCTGATCTCTCCGTTCTTTCTGTTCATTCATCTCCCCAACCTGAATTTCAAATGCGGAACAAATCCACATGAAAAGCGTGTGCATTGTTGTCAGGGCACAACGCTGCAGCAGATGATCCCTCCACAACCTGCCTTTGAGATAATAAAATATTTAAGGAGGCAGAGGAGGGAAAACTTCAGAACTTCCCCTCGGCCTGAGATGGAAGCACATCTCCTCCTGCAAAGCACACGGAAAGAGGCACTCCAGCAAAGTGCCTCTTGTAGAAAAGACCGTTGCACTTTGCTAAATGACACAAAAAGCAATTCTAATACGATCATATGTAGAATAACCACTCTTGGTGTTATTCTTGTACACAGATGTTGGAGTGTAAAATGCAGCACCAGAGGATTTTGATAGAATTGCTCGAATCTGTTTCTTTGCAGAGTTTCATCATTGATAGAATAGTACTGCAAATGGATCTTGAAGCAGTTGAACATCCAGGCGCTCGTCAAGATAATTTTGGGCAGTGTTTTTGGCGATTCTGACTGCACGGTTACAGCAGAGGCAGAGAAGGAATGAGAAAGTAAGTGAAGAATTGGAAGGACACATCGCTCTGCATCAAATCGGGAAATGTTAAAAATGGGAGCAATAGAAAATTCTTAATGCAGCAATTCCATGTTGGGAGGAAAAAGACAATTTGAGAGCTCTCCCCACACCTTGGCCCAGCAACCGACGGTGACATGCGAGGCAGGGCTTGAGAATGTGGTTTATGGGGGCTTGGGAGATGTGAAGGCACCAGAAATCAGGTGGGCCAGAACCTCCGCAGGGGCCTCTTGGGGAGGCTAAGGAAGAAGAAGACAGTCCTTTTTTAGGTACCCAAAATTTTACTCTCATTTTTACCATATGTTGCTGCACCTCTGAATGAAGCTTAGTTGCATTGGTGGTGGGAGGGACTGTTACTATATTGTGCCTTATGGCATTACGGTATTTGTTAACTGGGTTGATGTGGTTTTATCACATGTGCTTTTATTAAAACGTGTTTCATATGGTATTTTCCATTTGTAAACTGCCCAGGGAGCCTCTGAGCTGATGAGCAGTGAAGAAATGTAAACAGCAGCAGCAGCAATTCAGAAGGAAGAAATTCCTGGGACGGGATTCAGACAGGCAGCTTTAGAAGCTCTTTGGAAGCTTAATAGGAATGAAAGCTCTCCTTTGCTACAGCATCTCATCCACCCAACAGCCCTGTGAGGTAGGCTGGGCTGAGAATCAAGAACTGGCCCAGAGATACTCATGACATGCCCACCAGATGCACATGGTGGGCATGTCATGAGCGGAGCCGGCTGGTGCCGGAGGTCAGACTAGATGGCCCAGGAGGCCCCTTCTGACTCGCTCTGTTTCTATGTTTCTATGTTTCTATACCCAGTGAGCTTCCTGGCCAGGTGGGGACTCAAACCTTGATCTCCGGAATCCCAATTACTAACCATTATACAGCACTGCTTCTCACTAATTGTTTGAAGCAAAAATCTGTTCTAGTTTTACACATTTGGTCATTGTCTAGTGCTCAGCTAATGACACTTCAAGCCTTGAGAGAGCCATTCAAACAGATGGCATTCAGTTTGTCCTAGTAAACTGCAGATTTGGGGAGGAGAGGAGCAGTTTTATAGGATTCTCTGAGCCGAGAATGCGGCATGCATTGTACAGGACCCGCCGGGGCTCAGGGCTTCGGCAAGTCCTCCCTCTTCCTCATCTCTCATCATTCTTGCTTCCTGTGCAAGGGAGGAGGTCTGGGTGCAAAACAGGTGATAGTGAGAAAGGACCCATGCTGTGGGGCCCATGTTCCATTTCCTGCCTCGCACCGCGCCGGTGAAAACTGTCATTGCTAATTTCATGCTTCTCCTTACATCTTAAACTTCCCCTGTCATAGACAGCTTCATTTCCCAGCTGCCTCGTGTGGGCTGAAAGAGGAATTCAAGGTCTCGATGAAGCTTGCTTTTTCATTCGCGGATCTCTCGGTGCATTCTGCCATGTGGAACCCAATCCAGGCAGCTTTGACCCGCCTCTGCTGGGCTCCCCACAAAACCAGCCACGCGCTCGCCCCGCTTGGCTCGCCCAGACACCTTCTGTCTGTACTGGGACCAGCGTGCTTAAGATCTCAGGGGTTGCTGGTGACAGGGAGATGGCGAAGATGGCCGGAGTTTTGTCAGTTGCGAGGCACCCCATGCATCCGAATGAGCTCTCGCCCCTGGGAAATCCAGGCAGAGAGCAAGCCAATGGTGCAGTGACAGGAGCTATTTGTTTCGGCACTCCTAAATGCTTATATCCCACTTTTGTGCTTAGCATGCCCAAATCGGCTTACAAAATCTAAAATCCCATTAGCCACGCAAAATCAAATGCAGGAGGTTCCCACCGCAGGGATCACTTTCCATCCGGGCAGCTGCAGTGACCCTCAGACTCCAGCCTCTGCATCTTGGTTTGCAGCTCCCTCTTCTGCCCACTGCAGGTTTGGGGAAATTGTCCAGCCATCCAATTATACTGAGAAGGGGACTGTCCCCCACCTTCTGTAATTTGGGACACAAAACTTACAAGGGTGGGATCCATATATGTGATCCTACAGTCCTTGCTGCAACACCCCTATATAAAAATATTTTTTAAAAACATGCAGTTCTCAGCTCCTCCACCCCTCACTTTAACCATCATTTTTGGGGGAACAGTGGCACCAAAGGCAAGGCCAGGCCAGGCCAGGCGTTCTTGTCTCCGCGTGTGTCTACCAACATTCACTTTGCTTTGTGAAAGCAAACAAGGCAGATGGTGGTGAACATTGGGAAAAATATCTTCATAAGACAGTGGGACTGGTTACCTGGGGTGCGGATTCTCAGTCTAACTCTGGATTGACGCTGGAGCACCAGAAAGAT
The DNA here is from genome assembly GCA_023646645.1 of Varanus salvator macromaculatus. Taxonomy (NCBI): domain Eukaryota; kingdom Metazoa; phylum Chordata; class Lepidosauria; order Squamata; family Varanidae; genus Varanus; species Varanus salvator. The sequence continues at coordinate 5,343,752 of JAIXND010000800.1, read as the reverse complement.
CACCTTCATCCATGCCTGCTTCCCGAAATTTAAGATCCCCATCAGAAGCCATGCTCCACATGTCCTGCAAAGCAAAATGAGGCCGTTGGCTCTTAAGGCAGGGCCTTCTTGTGGGTGGCACCCCAGCAGTTGAATAGCTTTTGTAAAGAGACATGCCTGATACCCAGAAAGACTTGCCTGGAGGTTATTTCACTGCCAGGTAAACACCTTCTTATTCCCCCAGTTCTTTTGAAACTGGTGACTCCTAAGACCTTTTCTTAAAAATTCACAGTTCTGCCCTGTCAAGGGTTGTTGCTGTTGTCATTACTACTGTTGCAAATGCTATTAATGCTGCTCAGTCTTTCGTTCTCTCTGCTCCCTTCCTGCCTCTGCATTCCAAGGCTGCCCCATGAGCATCTGGACGGCTTAGGGAAGGAGTTGAATCATCCCCTCACATCCCTGGGCAAGTCCAAGGCCCCACCGCCTCTGTTCACCCCACCATCCATGCACCTCTCCTGGCCTTCAGCTGCCTCTTCGGTCCCCCAGTATGGCCCCCATCCGGGGGCTTCTGGAGTAATTAAAAGGGCACGTGGGATCCAACGCTTGGGGTTGACGCTCTGCCGGCTGCCAGGTGGGCTTCCCAGAGCCAGACCATGGCGGCACATCCCTCAGAGCTGGCCCTGATCTGGGGAACAGCTCAGGAGCTGAAGGCCCTGCCCATCAAGACTTCGTGCGATGCTCCAGCTGAGCTTGGAGGCAAAGGGCCATGGCCGCAATTATTAATCGCATCAGTCTTTCATCTGCTGCGAACAAGCAGTTCTTCACTGCAATGTGTTGGTTTTGGTTCTTATCTTTCATTGCTGCATTTTAATGGTGTGCGAGTCATCCATTACCTGGGAAAGTAAAGAAGCAGATCTACTCCACCGTGGCTATAAAGCTTGAGAGCCCTTGGGGCAGGATATTTTTCCACCCGGATGCTCTAATGCCATGCAGGGAGCACATAGCTTTGCTGTCCTTCAGGCCAGGCCAGGCCGGTTTCCTTCATGCTATGCTTCCCCAGCTACGTTGCTCCGGTTCCCTGTCGAAGGCAAGCAGATCCTTGGCTGAGAACTCGGGCTTCAGGCCGCAGCAGGTCCTTCCGCTCCCACCTGCCCCTTCCCCAGTTCTGCCTGGACTCAGCCAGGTCTCTCTGCTTGTGCAAGTGAGCTCATTCCAGTGTTGGTGGCTTTGGCTGCTTCCTGCTTGGCTTTGGGCTGGTTCTGAGAACCACTAGATGGGTCAGTCCACAGCTTGCTTTTCTTACATATGATCTACCAAGCACTCATCTCCGAACCTGGAAGGTAGGGGGATTGTCCAGAGACTGGAGAATTAACATCCTTTTCTCAAAATCCCTGGGCTCCATCAAGATTCACTCCTGGGACAGGCCTATCCATGCACGTGGCTGACCCAGTTAATGGCTGCGCGGTGGGTGCAGCTAAACAGGATAATCGATGCTGGCAGAACAATGGATGGAAGCAGGACAAGATGGAGTCATTGTGGGTGAGTGACTACAAGATGAAGCTGGTGGGATGGAAGCGGAGCTTGAAATAGATGTTTGGAGCAGAATTGTTTTGGGGAGACACCAGCTGATGAAGTGATGCTCCTAAAATACGGAGGGTTCAAACCTGCCAGTGAGCCCAGATGGATGCAGGTTCTGGCACTGGGCTATATCAGCAGAGGGATGGTAGGCAGAGACCAGGTAGTTATTTCAGGGCTCAAGAAACTGGACCAAGGATGGTCCGAAGCAAGTCCCTCAGCAGTCTGGATGGAGCACAAGAAGAGGCAGCTTCTTCCAGCAGTACCTGGCACTCACCTTGAGTAGGACACCCCTTCCTGGAGCATGGGCAGCCCTTGACCTGGGGCCTGGCATTCCATCACCTCTCCATGACCCCTTGCCGTGGGGAGCAGGCTGTGCCTTGGGGAACAAGGACACCGGTCTGCTGGGGGAGTTTGGTGGGAGGGCGAAAGTCCCTGGCGATCCCCACATGGTGGCTTCAGGGATCTGAGCCCGAGAGGATCTGAGCCTGAGATCTGAGCTTGGCCTCCAGTGCAGGGTCCAAATCTGGAGCTTCAGTGGGGCTGCTGGCCCTTCTGGGCCTTCTTCCACCAAGCTAGTATCCAAGCCTTGGTTGCACCTCGAGGACGCGTCTTTAGAAGCCGTTGGTGCTTTGGGTTCAGGGAGCTTCACTGGGTGGAGAGAAGCAAGCCCAAGCCATGGTCTGGAGCTGCCCTGCACGAGAAGATGGCGCCCGACCGGAATCGGCGTGGATGCCTCCCCAGGCGCTTCCCGGGATGCAGGTGGCAGGCCAGCTCCCCTCTAATCCCCCCGACCGTGTCAGCACAGCTCAGCAGATGCCACCGCGAGCCCCCTGGAGTCAGCGCGGCACAATGACTGCTTCCATGAAATCGCTCTGACATTCGCCCCTTTCTAATAAAGCTGTCAGAGGCACCCCCTTTATCTCCCAGCCTACCAGCCTCACTTGCCCTCCGTTTCACCAGATAATCTGCCTTTTAAAAACAGATTTTCTGCCAGCTCATTGAAAGTTCAGTCCCATCTAAGCTCCTGACAAAAAGGAGGGTGGGAGGAGATCAGTGCTCAGAACGCTTATTTGTGCCATTGCCCCCAAATCCTGGAGAATTTAATTGAAATGTTTCACGGGAAGCTTGGAACATCTCTCCTCTTTCTAGGCCAGCCAGCAGCGGTTGGGGCCCACCGAGCCAAGCCAGGTCTGCCCACCGCGTCGCTGGTGCTGGGGTGGCGGGAACTCATCTGGCTCGTATTTGGTTAACGACATATCAAATTCCCACTTCCCAGATGAAGATGCGAGCAAGAAAATGGTTATCCTTTGATGCGTTTGCACGTCTTGGAGTTTTGCAAAACGGTTCTCTGATGAAAAAAGCACACACACACACACACACACAGGCGTATGCACGAGTGGAGTTCAGAAATGGATATATGCTGAAATGTATCTATGCTGGGAAAATGCATAGCGAGATATGTGCATCGGTGGGAAGAAATACAAGAAAGTCTTGTATAATGGAAGACGGCTTGCTAAGAGCCATCAATTAGGTAAAGCTGCATACAAAGCTGCATATATGAGAAGAACTGGACATGAAACTCTTTCATGCAGGTTTTTTAAAAGTTGCAAGCTGATACAAAATAGGACAGAACAAGTTGAAGCCTGGAAAAGCAAGAAGGCAAACATGGCAGATGTATCCAGATCTTGTTGGACTATGGCCTCCATTATCCCTGACTCTTAGTGATGCTGGGGCATATGGGACCTGTAGTCTAATGACATCTGGGAGAACATAGATTTCCTATTCCTGGTATATTTATTTATTTAATTTAATTTAACATATTTGTATGCCGCCCCCTTGCAAACAAGCCTCGGGGCGGCTAACAACAATAGGAAAATACAATTTAAAACCAATACACTATTTAAAACTGGCCCATCTCAAAGTCTAATATAAAAATAGAAATATATAAATGTAACAGTAATAAAATATAAAATTAATGAACAATTAAAATATTTCTTAAATTAAAAGGTCTTCGCCTGGTGCCAACAAGCCAAATAATGACGGCACCAGGCGAGCCTCTCTGGGGAGCGCATTCCATAGGTGGGGCGTATAGAGCAATGTGGAAATAAAAGAATAGTTGTGCTTTGAGATCTTCCAGTGAAGAACTCCTTCAGGTAGTTTTCTTATCAGGAATATATTATTCAAAAAGAGAAAAGATGTTTTCAGCGGTGGAACCCAGTTAGGAAAATTCCATCTAGAGATGTCTGTCTGGTGCTAATATAACAGTCCCTTTGGTGCCCTTTAATTTAGCTATACATTTTAATCTCTTGGGTTTTATTTCTCAGTGCTTGAAAAAGACAAAAGACAGCAGTGCAAAAGTATATTAAAGAAAAATCAATAAATGCTCAGTTTTATGCATATTCTAGGAGGGTTTGTTATCCTTCTGCCTTCGGGGGGTTTTCCAAGCAGGTTTATAAATTTGCCAGAAGCTTGGTTTAATTTTTCACATTTTCTAGTGTAAAACTCAGTATATATTTAGCTTCTGGTTCAGAATGGAATAAAAATTCACAGCACTCAGTTTCTCACTGGGCAGAACCTGAAAGTTATTATTTGACTTGGCCTATATTAAGTTCTTTCTTTGTCCGGTATTTGATGCCACAACATACAGAGAGAACATCGGTTTGTGGGCATCTGTGCACACGAAGTCTTATGTTGTGACATATCATAATTAATTACAGAAAATTACTCAGGATCTTTTGGGAGTCCGTTGAATTCAGTCTCCCATATTTCTTTGCATCAGCTTATTTCTTCTAATAAAATTTAGTACCTAAAAACTTTTACTTTGATTTTGATTTACCTTGGAGCACTTCTTGGTGTTTGTTTGACTTCAGCATGAGTTATTTCAGTGTTTGTGACTGGCCCAGGATTTTCTATGGTGTGTGCCTAAACTGTCAACTTATCTTTACTGGAGATTCATAGCATCTTCTTAGATCCCTGGCAGGTTGTTTTGAAACATGCCTCATTAGTACCATGATGTGACCACGCTTAGAGTCATGTGTGAAATTCTGATCACTGCACCTAGAAAAAAGACATTGCCGATTTGGAAAAAGCACAGAAGAGGTCAAGTGAAATGACTGAGGGTCTGGAATAACTCCCCTAGAAGGAACAGTTAAAACAGCTTAGCTTCGATTGTTTCACTCAAAAAATAATAATTAAAAAGGCGTGTAAGAGAAGGCATGATCAAAATGAACAAAATGATGGATGATGCGAAGAGAGCAGATTAGGAGGCATTGGTCGACCTGTCTCATAATACTAGAAACCATCAAGCTCATCTCTTCACACCATGGAACTCACACCATGAAATCTTCACACCATGGAACTCACACCATGAAATCTTCACACCATGGAACTCACTGCCACATGGTCTGATAGTGACCACCATTTTGGATGCTTTTCGGGGAGGATTGGGCAAATTCCTGGAGGATGAAGCTATTCATGGCTCCTAGTCCTGATGGCTCTATGCTGCCTACAGTTTCAGAGGTAGTGTGCCTTTGTACACCAGTTGCTGGGGAACATGGGTGGAAGGGTGCTGTTGCATTCATGCTAATCAGAAAAAAACCTGTAGGTGTTTGCAATAGGTAATAGCAGACACAAAACTTCCAGCTGTCAAGGTGTGATGCAGAATGGCCAAATCAGGGTCCAAATCCAATCCAGGGCATTCCCCTGATTCAACCCGAACACATTTTATTTTCTTCCAATTCATTCTGAAATCTAGAATGCTCACCTCTTGCCACTTCTGTGATGAAGGTACAGTTGGATGCAGTTACCTCCAAACTCATGGAATCCTAGAATCAAAGAGCTAGAAGGGTCCAGAAGGCCATCAGGTCCAAATGTAGGACACTAAGTTACACCATTCCAACTCAGGTGACTCTGCACATCCAGTGGAGGGTGGAAGGAACATGGTGAAACTTGAAGGAACATGGACTTTCCTTGCCCTTCCAAATAGATTATTTTGGCTCTGAAGGGTTTGACCCCTACTGGCCAGAAGGAAGGGCTTGGACAAGGGATGTTTGAGGGATCTGTTTGGGAGTGGACATCCACTGGATCTCCTGGGATCAGCTCCCCATACTCTTGACTGCTTTGCAGCAGCCTTGAACCCAAATTCTTGCTGCACTCACACAGAGTTTGTGGGGTGCTCACCATGAACAGAACCACGCATGACTGCCAGCAGCACCCCTCTTCTGAGATGGGATACTATCCTGATCCATGAATTGTGGCACTCACGTTTCTGATATTTGGGTACCATGCTCTTTGCATTTGTGTCTCTCTCATTTCACAGACAAACATGGAAGTGGAGGCGGGGGAGAGAGAGAAAGAGAGATTGTTTGCCGACATCGAAAACCTCGGCTGAAGAACAGTGCATGCACTCAGCTTGCTTTTGGGAGAGACATGGGCCGGTCTGCAGTGGGGAGGGCTGGCAGGCATGGAACAGCTGTGCAAAGCTTGTGTGGGGATGTGCCAAACACGCAAAGCGGCAGCTGAAACGCATGGTCTCTGCTTCATAGAAGGAGCCTCCAAACAGACTGAGCCCAAGGAAGACAAAAGCTGTCCTTTTCTGGGAGATGCCGTGACTCATCTCATTGAAAACGAGGGTAGGCTGAGCAAGCCGGGGGACCAGACGCAACAGCGGATGGAGCAGAGCTGGGGAAACACGAGCCCACCTGGCCGGCTGAAGAAAGCTGTGCCTGTAGGGGAGAGATCTTGTGCACTGGACAGTGCGATTAGCGGAGGGTGGGTGTTTCAGCCCTCAGAGCTGGTCTTGGAAACATACCAAAATTATTAGTGGGGAAAGTTGCAACGAATCCATCTTTTCCCATCTCTCTGAGAAAATATGGATTGCCATTAACAGCGCTTCCTAGAGGGCTCAGATGTTTAGTTAGGTATTTCTAGGCTCTGGACTCCAAGGTTTAGACCACCCTCCACGGCGTGCCTTTGGGAGCGTGTGCCCTTTCACGTACCTTGAAATCAGTTTGCCCTCGCTGTGTTCAAGGATCCTCCTGTTCACATTGCTTCATGGGGCCCTGAATTTCTGCCCCAAAGTCCTGATTTGTTTCTGGGGTCAATTTGAGGCACTAGTTTAATCTTTTAACTGCATGGGACCAAGGTCCTTTAAGCACTGCTTTCTCCCATACTGACCTGCCTGGATTTTAAGATGCTCTTCTCATTTTGCCATATCCCATTATCTGCAGAGGCTCTGCTTGTGCTGATGTGGTAGAAGGAGAACCTACTGTTCTTAAGAGTGTCGGACCAGGAATCCAGGAGACCCGATGTGTAGCCTGCACTTGGCCATGCTCACTTTGGGCCAGTCCCACACTCTCAGCTCAACCCATCTCACAAGGTTGTTATGAGGATAAAATAAAAGAGGAGGAGACCCTTGTAAGCCTCCTTGAGCATCGTGCAAGAGCAAGAAAGGTGGGATTTAAATGCAATAAATAGATGAATATAAATGTAAGATGATCTTGATGGGGATACTGGAAGACATGGGATGAGCAGGTTCCTTTGCCTTGATGGCAGGAACAATTTGACAATGGAACCGATGGCCCAGAGGCGTTGGGGGTTCTCCTGAACTTCAAATCTTCAAGCAGGCATGGAAGTGTTGGAGATGCTCTGGGGGAAGCAGGCAGACTAGATGGCCTGCAACGCTTCTCCAGCATCAAGAGTCTATGCATCTAGCCCAACTCTGTTGCCATCATTGCTTGAATTTTATTGCGATCCTCTTGATGCTGAATGGAAAAAGAAAAATCACGAATCAATACAAGTGCCTTAAAGATGGATAGATAGATTCACAGACATAATTTAATGGCAGAAAAGTCCGCTGCTGCTTTTAAGCAATGATCACAGGCATTGTTTGGTACTCATGCTATAGCTACAATGTGGAGAAAATTCGCTCCCCGTCCTTCAGCACTAGAACCTGGACCTAGACCTCCCACCCTTGAAGCTGATGGGTGGGAGGTCTAGGTCACATAAAAGGAAGAACTTTTTTCCACCACATATAGTGAACCTGTGGAATTCACAGCATGGTGATGCCCCCAATTTGGATGGCTTTAGAAGGGGCTTGGGCAGATTCATGGAGGAGGAGGCCACCAGTGGCTACTAGCCTTTACCAGAGGTGGCCTGCCTGCACACACCGGCTGCTGAGGGGCTGGGCACGAGGAGGAAGTACTTAGAGAGTTGGCAGGGGTTCTCTCATGCCTGCTGGCCTCCATTTTTGAGGCCTCGTGGAGAACGGGTGAAGTTCCAGAGGACTGGAGGGTGGCATCGGTGGTCCCAATTTTCAAAAAGGGTAGTAGGAAGGACACGGGGAATTATAGACCGGTTAGCCTTACGTCCATTGTAGGAAAAACAATGGAAAGGCTCATAATAGAGAGAGATCTAGTGATGCTAGATAGGGAAGGGAGGCTGACAGCCACACAACACGGCTTCCGCAGAAACAGGTCCTGCCAGACAAACCTTGTGGAATTCTATGACAAGGTTTCAAGATGGCTAGATGGAGGGGATGCAGTGGATGTGGTATACCTGGATTTCAGCAAGGCCTTTGACAAAGTGCCCCATGATATCCTGGTGGAGAAACTGAGGAGTTTTGGGATAGACCAAAGCACTGTCCGGTGGATTAGGGCATGGCTGACTGACTGAAAGCAGAAGGTAACCATTAGCGGGGAATCGTCGGGATGGCAGCCAGTGACAAGCGGGGTCCCCCAGGGCTCTGTCCTGGGGCCGATCCTGTTTAATCTTTTCATTAACGACATGGAAGAAGGGGTGAACAGTCTGCTGATCAAATTCGCAGACGACACTAAAACTGGAGCAGTGGCCACAACTGAGAAGCAGGTACTCCAGATCCAAAAGGATCTGGACAGACTATGGAAGTGGGCAGGAGACAACAGGATGGCGTTCAATGTGGAGAAGTGCAAGGTCTTGCACTTGGGGCATAGGAATAGCTGTCATAAGTACAGGTTAGGGGACAAGTGGCTGGAGAGCAGCACTTGTGAAAGGGACCTCGGGGTGCT
>JAIXND010000800.1:5250492-5335052 GCA_023646645.1 Varanus salvator macromaculatus | reverse complement strand
CCGCAACTGGAGTATTGTGTTCAGTTTTGGGCCCCTCATTACAGAAATGATATAGCCAGGTTGGAGTCAGTGCAGCGTAGGGCCACAAGGATGGTGGCTGGTTTGCAGGGGATGGGGTATGAGGCGAGACTGAGGGAACTGGGTCTCTTCAGCTTGGAGAAGAGGAGACTCAGAGGGGATATGTTGGCAACATACAGGTATGTGAGGAGGTGTCACATGGAGATGGGGAGAGGCCTGTTCTCCCCTGCAGAGGAAAGCAGGACGCGCTCCAATGGAGCAAAGCTCAGGGAGCCAAGGTTCAATTTGGATGCCAGGAAGCACTTCCTGACAGTTAGGACCCCGAGGGCGTGGAATGGGCTTCCACGGGAGGTCGTTGAGGCCCCATCGGTGAGGGTGTTCAAAGACAGGCTGGACATGCACATGGTGGGCATGTCGTGAGCGCAGCCGGCTGGTGCCGGAGGTCAGACTAGATGGCCCAGGAGGCCCCTTCTGACTCGCTCTGTTTCTATGTTTCTATGTTTCTATGACATGCACTGATCCTGCTTAAGGGAGTCTGTGGAGCTGCTTTGCCCCCAGTGTCTACCGAGTGCTGGACTGGGTGGTCCTTCGGTCTCATCCAGCACAGCTTTTCTTAAGTTCTTATGTGCATGAAGCATTCTTCTCTGCTCCCTGGTCATCTGAAGGTCATATGCTGTCTGTTTCTGGCACACACAGTTTACATGGTGGCACATGATCCAGGCCATACGGTTGTGTCTGTGTGGAGGTTGTTGCATCGGAAAGACCCAAGAGAGAGCCAAGGAACTGGCACTTCCGTCTTCGAGCTAGAATGCATCTTGTGCTAGACAGGTGAAAAGCAATTTTGGCTGCCCTGTCCCGTTTGTTATTCTCTCCCATTCTCGCTGCGTCTTTCACCTGCTAATCAGAAGGTGCAGCCTGGCTCTTTATACACTTTGCCGGGGCCAACAGAAGGATATGTGAGAAGTGCACACTTCTTCTACCAATTGCCTTCAAAGGGATTATGCACATCTCTGTGTAGTTTGGGCCTTGCTGATATTTGCATTCCCAGCATGAGCAAAAGCCCGGCAGCAAAAACAACAATTTAAATTAATTGCTCTGCATTAAGAATGTATCTCAAACAGACGGCAGCATCTGAAATTTCTAGCAGCATTTGAGTGTATCACAGGAAGTTCCCTGGAACCTTCTCTAACCAGTGGCCTACTGAGCCCATACTGTGCAGGCAGCAGCTTGCTGAGGTCAAATTCCTGGGATCTCTTTGAACTTGGAATGCCTCAGTTGGGAGATGAAGGAGGTCCTGGCCCATTTCATCCGGTGAATTGGTGCTTTGCTCCAGTGGATGGATGATGCGTGGCTACGGTCCCAACCCAAGATCTCCCAGTTGAGGTTCTCCTGGTTGTGGTTACAATGATAGTTTTGTAAGCCTCATTAGGGAGCACAAATCGGTCAGTTCTGCTTCCTCTTGCATTCACATTTTGAATTCACACTCACAAGTTCTTTCCATCCCCAATATGAGGAAATTTCAGAACCCTGAGATTTTCTGATGTAGGGAATTTGGGGAGAAACATAGGAACTTTTGGAGACACACTTTCTGGTTCTCTCTAAATCTGAGTTTCACTTCAATTTAGACGTTCTTTGAATTAATCCATTTGGTTCAGGAAGCCCTCTTCTCATTTCTTGTTCTGGTAATTCATTAACCAAAATGATAAACATGATTCAGAGGCTTAAATCAGCACAGGTCATTGCAGATCAAATGAATTCACAATAAAATGCATTGCTTCACTTTTGTGGAATCTCCTTTAAGAAATAAAGAAGGGGAGGGAAGGGAAGGGAAGGGAAGGGAAGGGAAGGGAAGGGAAGGGAAGGGAAGCCAGCCAGCCAGCCTCGAGATCCCCCACTCAGAGCTTGGTGCAAAGCTGACGCACTTAGACAGAAGCCTACAGATTTGTTTTTTGAGCACCAGGCATCCTCATCTTGCCATACAAAAATCTTTCCCAGCTTCTCCCAAGTGTTCTTTCTTTGAACAGTATAATTTGGGTGAAAGGAGTTACTTTGTTAAGCTGGGGATTAGAAATCGTGTCCTGTTTTCTGCCAGGCCCCGTCTGCCTCCACCTGAGGCAAAGCAGTGGTCCCCAGCCTTCAGTGCCGAGATCTATCATTCCTGACTGTTGGCAACGTTGGATGGCAATGCTGGAGTGGTCGTCCAACATCTGGGGATCCACAGCTGGAAATCGCTGCCTCCAGTGACACATGGACAAGACTGGCACTTCGACTGAGCTCCGAAAGGGCCGCTGCGCAGGCAGTGCTGCTGTTTCCACTTTGTGCAAGAAGGTCAGAGCCAAACTATGGGGAATCCTAGCTGGCATGCCCTGCTCTTCCAAATTGGGCAGGGCTCACTGAGGGTCCTACGCCAGGGGCCCCCAAACCCTGAGAAGAGGAGGAAATGCAGCACTTGGCTTTTCCAGGGCGAATGAAGGTATTGCAAGAATGCTTTCTTTTTTCCCTTCCCAAAATGTCAACCATGACTGCCATATTGCTTTTTATTTGGTCTGAGAAAGTCCGTGCTGTACAAGAAGCTGCATTCCCAGCATCCGGCTGTCGTGCTGACCATAACTGGGGCTCCAAGTTAGAACTCGGAGGTCCTTGCTGTGTGGGAAACACCCACACAAAATGCAGCCATCCAAACCCAGACTTCTTAAATGGGGAGAGCCCCTCATTCATGAATCCAAAATACTTTCCCAGAATGCCCAAAAACTCTGGAGTAGAACAGAGCCAAGATTTCTCCTCTCAGTCCACCCCATCCCTAGACAACAGGAAGAGCGGGGAGACCAGTGTGAGGCAGATGGATGTCTTTGCTTCCTAAATCCCACATTTCAAAAGAGGCATTGATACCTAACACCCACGGCCAAGAAATCAGCAGGATAATTCTAATTAATATATTTATTTATTTATAAAATGTGTATGCCGTCTCTGGACGGCTTACAGCATAAGTAAATTGACGATCCACTCTGCTGCAAGTTAATAAAATACAATAATAAAATTCAATATTAAAACATATTAAAATATTGATTAAATAAAAAGGTCTCAACCTGGTGCCGAAAAACATATGATGAAGGCGCCAGGCAGACCTCTCTGGGGAGTGCCTTCCATAGTCAATATAGAAACATAGAAACATAGAAACAGAGCGAGTCAGAAGGGGCCTCCTGGGCCATCCTCCTGGGCCTCCTGGGCCATATATGACCTGTGAGCCCCAATCCAAGGCCATGTTCATCCACAGAACCCCCAACTGTATGTCTTTCCTTCCTTCCCTTTTTCATTTACACGTTCAGCAAAGAATAGTTGTGTATGACACAGTCCCCAATTTACTGGGACCAGAGTGAGTGCGATTCTGTGCCTCATTACCTGGGAGGAAGTCCTATTGAACAGTGTGGAACAACCTGTAAATCATATTGAGTTTTAGCCACTGAAGAGCTACCTTTAGTTTTTCCTTCGAAATGTATGCGACCCTGCAAGGAAGAGTCCCAGTCATTGGGATGACGTGGGAATTCCTTCAGAGAAAACAAGTAGCCAGTCTGCACTTGATCCTTGCTCATTCTCGGAGTTCCTCTAGCTAAATTATTACAAAGAAAACAATCATAAAACTGGAGGACATCTTTCCCACCTCGTTCTTTTGCCCGTGCAAGATGCGCTCATCGGTTCTCTGATGCTTTGGGGAACGGCATCACAGTTCCTGCTCTGAAAGAAGTTGACAATTCGATTTATTTTTGGTTTAAGATTACATCCTGCCTCAAAGAAACTTGGTGCTCCAGGAATAAATACCAACCCAATAATGTGTAGCAGAATGAATAGAACATAGGATGGTAGCAATGAAATACAGTGCATTTGAAAAAAAGAAATGAAACATCTGACAAAATCAGCCATTTTAAAGCCAATATTTGCAATATATACGAGGCAACTGATAGGTCACATGCCTGCCTGAATTATAATGTGGAAGGAGACGTGATGGGTGGCCATGAGATCATGAGTACAGAGAGAGTCCTCTTCTGATCTCACAAAATTCTCCTGTAATTTGTTGGTGGAACACAAAGAAAGGCATATCCCGACGACCGGAAAGGCTCGCGTGTGAGGCTGTGGTCTCTGGACAGCCTGCTCCAAAGCTGTATAGTCTTTAAGATCACAGCTGTTGCTTTGAATTATCCCCCACAAACAGACCAGGAGCTACTTGGGCTGTTGTAACATGGAAGACACATGCGGCTTATAATCGTTCTTGGTCAATAGGCTGGATGCAGCATGCTGGGCACAGTTGTGTTGAAACAGGGAAGTGCAGCTCAGTGGACTTCTACCTGCTTCTGAACAGGTAGAAGTGGGCTGATGGGAAGTGGGCTGGTTTGGGGCTGTGGCAGCTTGCAGACTTCCTCATCTAAGATGTTCTGCAATTTGCAGAAGAATGGTCAGGGGGAAACAAACACAATTTGTGTAAAATTCACCGGCTTGTACAAATCAGAAGCTGTAAAGAACATGGTGTTTGTGCAATTTGTACTAAATCAGAACAACATTCATTAGTTTCCAATTTGTGGGAATCCGCTGATGCTTTGTAAATTGGTTTTTTTAAAAAATGTGCAAAACTTGCCCCTTCCTTCTTAGAGAAGGAAGCCCGTGAGCTAGCTCACCTTGCACAATAGCAAATTGGTGTAAAGTGAGCTAGGGCTCTGTCTAGTGATAAACCTTCGGGTTGTCACCCTCTATCAGGTTCTTCACATGTCCTCAATTCTGGGCCGGCTGAAGTTTCTGAACAATGTTCCAAAGTGGCCAGGTCTGGCATGTTGCAGTAGTCAAAATGATATTTATTATTTATTATTATTTATTAACATATTTGTATGCCGCCCCCTTGCAAACAAGCCTCGGGGCGGCTAACAGCACTGTAGTGGGACCTGTGAGGCCAGATCTAACATTTTCAGGACTGGATGCAGTGGATGCTTCTGACACTGTTGAAACTTTGGCCTTAGGCAAGTTTGAATCCTGGACAGACATGCAACCCCATCCAAGAGAGGCTGAATCCCAATTCTCTGACCTATCTTCTCATAAGGAGCACTCCTGTCTTACCTACATGAAGGACTAGTTCATTCGAACTCATCCAGTTCATTGCTGACTCCACAGGCCAATGGCCAAAGTTGCCTTCCAACACCACCTTTGGTAGCCACCCATCCAAGAAAAACTAGACCCAGCATAAAATGGTGCCTGGAAGCCCCATCCCAACTGGGTGCATGAGAAGGACACTATGGTGAATGTCTTTGCTCGTGTGAGCATCAGATTTCTCAGTTGGAAGAGTTTAGCTCCACCTCTGCCAGGGAAATCTCCAAGCAGTGGGTGAAGTACACCAGTATAGAACAGAGTAGAATCTTTGTCCTTGTCTAAACCGTCAGCAGCTTTAAGAAAGCAATGGGGGATCAGCAAAGGCAAGAACTGATGGCTCTCCGGATGGCTGAAGGCGTCCTTCCTCAGCCCACCACATCTGCTTTTTGCCCCTTTCCTGCCCAGGAGGGACAATTCTGGAGTGCCCGGGCTTTTGCCCGAGTCTGAGAGGAGCAGCCCTGGGTCCAGAAAGCACATCCTGGCTCTAAGTTTCGGTTTCTTAGCAACCACAAACAATCTGCCATGCACGGGAGCAAGGGACCGAGGAGCTGCGCAATTCGTTTTAGCCAGCACAAGCAGAGGGGGCTGCAGCTGCAGAAAGCAGCACAAAAGCAGCCCACCCCCACTCCCCAGCAGTGTGCCAGGAAAGGCTCTCTCGGCACAGTGTGTGTGCTGCTCGGAGTTTGCTGGGGGGGAGGAGAGAGGGGGAAGGAAGGGGATCTCGGCTGAGCCGGTGCATCCCATTGGCTTCAGAGCTGTGACAGGCAGCCCGTCCCCTCCTTCCATGCAGCTTGCCTCAGTGTGGATGTGAGCAAATGTGGGGAAAGTGCATTTGGATGAGCCGGGCTCTGGCGACAGCTCTCTGGCAGGGGGCTTGCTCCGGCTGGCGGCCGCCACACAATGGCCGGGACCCTGGTGGAATGGACAGCCTCCCTGGTGGTCTTCCTCATGGCGCTGGCTGCCTGCCTCTCCACCACAACCAGCGAAGGTAAGAGCCGTCGGCATGAGGACGGAGGTGCTGCCGGGGGGCAGTCCTCGCGCGTGGCTGGCCGGCTGGCCGACTGGCCGGCTCGTGTGGGTTGGGCACTGCCGGGGTGACATGGTTTTTCCCTCTGACTAAACTTCTTTCCTAACTAGCAAGCCAGAATCGATGTGCCCGGGGACTGGGAGACGTGTCAGTGAACTCGGCTGGGGGAGCTCCCAGTACTGGCTCCATCCGTGGGAAGAGAATTTCCCACACCTCCGAGCTTCGGGGTGCCAGGGGAGGCGAGTGTGCAGACAGGGTGCTGGTGGACATCCAAAGAGATGCCTCTCGTTGTGGTGAAACTTCCAGGGATGGGAGGTGGAAGGGCAGCCAGGACATCGGTCCATCCCCTCCACCACCTATGATAGGCTTGTCCCACCCACATCCTGACTGGTCCTTTGGCCCTGATCCAAACTTGCGTGCCCTTGGCAACAGTGTGGCTGTGGGATCATCCTGGGGACGTGAGCCAAGGTGGCCTCCCATGCCAGCCAGTGTTGGCATGGGGCTGGCCACATGACCTGCATCTTCTGTGGCTACCTGTTCCAGGGCTATCTAAGGGGCTGGGAGTACCAGCTCCTGCATCCGAAGCATCACCTCCACCCACCTCCTCGGGGCTTTGGTGGTGCCCTTCCTCTGTCATGCATCCGTGCCGTGGCAAACCTCTGTGGCTTTCCTTTACCCATCCTTGGTGCTCACCTGGGGCCTTTCTGCGCTGCGTCTAACAGCAGGTGCACAGCCCACCAATGGGGTGTTGTCCAGCGCTCTCTGCTCTGCAGGCTACGATGCTTCTAACTTGAGCTCTTTCACTCACTCAGTCCCGGCGATTATAGCGGCCTGCAGCGAACCTGCCATCCGATCTGCCTCTCTTTTCAGGGTCTGGTTCTATCACCATCCGGTTGGATGTCTGCGAACTCTCCTCGGTGCCTTTTGTCCTAATTCTCCCGTCAATCATAGCCTGTTTGTATTTTTGATATCGTGCCCCATCGTCAAGGAGCTCGTGGCAGCACTCATGGCTCTTCCCCCTAGTTTTATTTTCACAACAACCCTGGGAGGTAGGCTAGACTTGGAGAGGATAGCTGGCCCATGTCATAGGTCCCTTTGTGCATTGTGGCTTTTGTCCTTCCGGCTTTTGGGATGGTGCGCCTGGGAAGGGAAGCTGCTTCGGGGATGAGGATTCAGCACTGTGGACAGCTCCTCCAAAGCTCAAAATTAGAGGGACTCTAGAAGAGGAGCCCACTACATGGGCATTACCACCCACCTCTGTGGAGTGGGGAATTTGGGCATGGGACTCCCCAGTCCCAGCCTTCCATCCTAACCTCTACAGGCCAGTTCCGTCTTTTGCAGCTGGATGGGGCAAAGCCATGCAGGGTAATTCATCAAAGTACCCTCCATGTTTGGATGCAGGATGCCAGTTGCTGGAGGATAAACATTGGGGAATGGCCGGTGGGTCATTCCGGGGACAACTTTCTAGAGATGCTCCTCCAGACAGACCATCGTCTGGTCCACCAGGGCTCCTGTCATGTCCCCTGCCATGCTTTCGAAGGATGACATGTGCATCTTACTTGGACACCACCCTCTTTCATAGCCCCGGCCAATTCCTGGCCATCCCAATTGCAGCTGCGCTTCCTTGCCACAGAGAGGCGGCTGGCAACCCATCCATGCTTTTGACCACTTCTCATGTGGGGTGGGCAACATGAAGCCCCCCTGGCCTTTCTTCCACTCCCTGTCAAACTTGGCGGTGGCAAAAAAAAGCTCCACTTGTGCTGGAAAGTAATTTGTTTCCGAGCAAAATGAGCACTTCTACACACCTTGTTTTCAAAGGAAAATGCTGCTTTTTGCCACCATCGTCGCAACACTAAATTTTGGTGGCAGATCCAATGGTGGCACAGGGCAGGGGTGCCTGCAGCGTCCAGGGCTGTAGACTCCTGGATGTTGCCCACTCTTGTCCCTTGAGCGACCCAGGAAGTTCACGATGGTCAGGGGTCCAGAAGTGGCTGATTCCAGCATCAGGATGTCCCATCACCTCAGCCTTGCGGCTTAGCACGGCATTCTGTTCTGCCTCCAGCTTCTGGGCCCATCTAACTCTGAGCTGCCCAAGTCGATCATGTCACTGTGACATCGACTCGGCTTCTGCTTAAGCAATAGCAAACCTTGCTTTGCAGAATAGCTCATTTTAGTGCTGGATGGGTCTGGAGAAGGGGCCATGGACGGCCATTTCGTCCTTGGTTCTGGGATGGTACCGTGTGAGGGTTCCATTCTGAAAGTGATGCGCTGTGGGCTGATGCAGGGGAGGACGGATGGACATATGGATGGATGGATCCATGACTGAGCGAAGGGTTTCCATTTTCTGGCGGTTCACCTTTTCCCAGGTTTCTTTCCCAGTCTGATGCCCAGTTCTCCGTCCTCTGCTCCCATTTTGGATAGCACCTGTCTTTTAGGAAGTGCATGCACAAAAACCTTTTTCAGACACCCCCTTTCTACCCCACCACTGCTTGCTTGTTGTTATCCTACATTGGTGGGATCGTGGATGAACGTTCCACCGAGCTCCTGGTTCTGGAGGGTGGAACTTTGTGTCTGCCTCAGGGATGGAATCAAACAATGGGAGGACAGTCCAATGTGGGTCATGCCTGGGTCATTTAACATTGGCCCCATGACTGTGTCACACAAAGTTTTCTGTACCCCCAGGAGAACACTGAGGAACAGAGTGGCTTGATCCTGCCAGCAATGTGGTCATAAAGCCAAGAAACAGAAAGGAGATAGCTAAGGAGAACATACAACAAACAAACCAACACCTAGTGCTATCACGTGAAAAACCAGTATGAAATCCTCCAAGTCCACTGAGGTGGTTCAGCCACCAGTTCCAGTTCCCCTGATCCTTTCAACAGGAGGCGATTGGGTTAGTGGAGGTGCATGTGTTGCATTGCTCCTGCAGATGGTCCCACCTTCTCCGGTCCTCCAAACCTCCTGTGAAACCTTCAAAAAGTGTGTTGAGCCAAGGCGGAGTGAGTCACAAGCTAGGCTGTTGACGCTGGACCACTTTGAACAGCCCAGCCACATAAAGACAGGGAGGATGGTGTGGGTGTCTTCGAAGCTGTGCCTCTAAGTCCACCTTTGTTTAGAGCTTCGACCTGTGCTTGGGGCCCCAAGAGTTCAGGTGACTTTGGCGACAGGGAAGCCGTTTCTGGCCAGGTTTTAGGCTGATGGAAACCTTGTCTGCGGCAGGCATTCGGCATTATGACCAGACAGATTGTAGGAGCCGCTTTCTGGGCAGTTGGGCATTTGCTCTTCAGCATCTCAACAGCTTCCAGTTAAAGATCGCAACATTTCTGATGGGCGCACTCTGCTCCATCATCTCTCCTCGCACAAATATGCTCAGTGTTTGGTGTCTCCAAAAGCACTGAAATGACCTCAAAGGAAGGAGCACACACAGAGTGACAATGTCCTTGCGAACATTTGACTTGCTCCTTCCCAGCGGCCATGGAGGAGAAGTCTGTGGCTTCTAGTTGCAGGGCTATGCGGCAGCTTTCTTCTCTCTGCCCCTGGCTGGCGAGGATGCTTTTGCGCTCAGGTCCTGCTTGTGGGCTTCTTGTAGACAACTGGTTGGCCACTGCTCCAGAAATGGCACCAAAACCAACAGAATTGCATGATTCTAGCACTGACTTCAGTCCAGGTCTTTAACGTCAGGTTACAGGTAGCAAGAACTGATAGATGCTCATGTGTCCAAAAGCCGCTTTAGATTACATAGAAACATAGAAACAGAGTGAGTCAGAAGGGGCCTCCCGGGCCATCTAGTCTGACCTCCGGCACCAGCCGGCTCCGCTCATGACATGCCCACCATGTGCATGTCCAGCCTGTCTTTGAATGCCCTCACCGATGGGGCCTCAACGACCTCCCGTGGAAGCCCACGGGATGTGGACCAAGATTAAGGCTTGGTCCACATCTCCCAGATAGTGATTCTCAGAGTAGCCTGGCAGCTGAGGAAGATGAATACTGATCCCTGGAGAGGGTGCCAGGGTGATGTACGCTGGCCTCTCCTTCCAGGCCACCATTCTCAATGTACTTGCCTGGCATTGTTATCCCAATGTCTGTACAATGGGCACAAGATTTGGAGATTCAGCACACAATCTTTGTGTGTTGGCTCCTACATGCAGTTCATAGTTCTGCATGAGCAGGACTGCTGGTTGCATGGACACACATATGTGCAGAAAGCCAGACTGCTGCTCCATCTCCATCTCCATCTCTGCCCCCTCCCCTTCCCCCTTCTCCCATTGCGTTTATATCCAGCCTTTTTCCCCTCTTGCAAGGAATTTGACTCGGGTTACCTAGCTCTCCCCCACTCCATTTTTATCTTCACAGCAACCCTGTGAGGTTGGTCAGGTTGAGCATCAGTGACTGGCCCAAAGTCACCCAGAGAGCTTCGTGGCTGAGTAGGGGCTAGAACCCAAATCTCCTGGGTCCCCAGTCCAAAACACCACACCACACTGGCAGAGGGCCCCCCTCCCAGGTCCTTCTGCCTGCGGAATGTTAGTTCTTCCACTCGGGATGTTTTTCTGAAGGAAACTGCTGGATTCGCCACTGTGTCTTATCCTGGTATGAGCAAACTTTTCTCCGGTTCGAATGTGTCATCTTTCACAGTAAGCCCTAAAAAAACAGCAGCACATGTAGCCATTCCTGGAGGCATTTGGAACTATTTTCTCTGCAAGTTGCTTGACGTGGTGCATTTATTCTCTCATTCGAGACAAATGGAGAAACCTGATCTGCCAATTTGTGGAGATTCCTGCCTCGTTGCTTAGTGGGAAGGGAAGAAAAGGGAAGGGGAGAGAAATGGTTCACCTTTGTCCTTCCCATGTCGAAGATTTTGTCTGGACAAGCTGAGCGAGACCCCGTAATAGGAGTGTTATTTTTTTGTGCATAACTCAAGCTGAATGGGATGGAAGTCTAAAATGTGAGTTTGGATGTCACCGAGCCTCTATATGGGGCATTCCATTTCCTGGGAAGCAAAAGTAATTTTACAAAGCGAGGGAAGGGGCTCTGTGTTTCTTGTCTGTTTCTTTCCTGTATAAGTGCCTAGAGAACACGATGACCAGTTAATTGAGGGATTTGATCTCTGCAAACTCTGATATAAACACACCACAATTCAAACCATCTCAGACACATCTGTGGATCAAGTCACGCATCTTTCAATGATGCCTCAAATCCTGTTCTTGAGTCAGAACATAATGCAAATTTAGGAATGTATTTTTGGAGACAAAATCTGTACAGTGAGCCTTATTTAAGGAAGGGAATAACGCATTAAATTACGTGTTTAGGAATAACGCATTAAATGATATTTAATTGTTCATTTGCATGCAGAGTATTTTTTGAAAATGTGGATTTGTGTGGAAAGCAGCACAGATAGGAAAAGGAAATATCCACTCATTGTGGTATTCCGGGGCTCTGGAGTGACTTTGTCCATCCTTCATAGTCCTGGTTGCCTGGTCTGGGAGAAACCCAAATGCTTTCAGGTCATGCTATGTCTCTGGAAATTTACAAAACAGTCTGTGTTGTGACTAGCTCTCCAGCAGATAGGTCCTGACTTCTAATTTCTGGTTTTCTGTTCCTGGTCTCGCACTGAGAATAGATCGGCCATACCTGGTCCCTACTTACTGGCAAGAAAACTGGGAACTAGACCCGGTTTGCCTTGTGGTCTGCAGGTTTTCTCTTGTTCCTTTTTGGGAACAGAATGGCCAGAGCCTCCCTCTCTTTCTGTGTGGAAGTGAAATACTCAGACCAGCATCTCAGCAATATCCTGTTTCTGGGTAATATATGCCAGCAAAAGTCACAGGGCTGTTGGGAGAAAGAAGACCCCCTTCATCTAAGACCAGTAAGGGATCTAGATGGAATTGTATTTTCCGTCTCTGTTTTTGTTGCTTTGGGGGATATTTTCCCCCCACTGAAGCACATAAAATGGGATGCCCTGTACAGTGCAGCATCCCCCACTTTTCCACCGACCAACTATCTATGGGGTCCCCGTAGGTTCTGGGTTGAGGAACCCTGACCCACTGGACCCAGGGGTCTCCATCCGGGCACTCGCCAGAGCAGCTTTCCTGCAAGCAGAGGTGAGGGAGCGCGATGTGCCAGCCTTGGAAGCCGCGTTCTCAGAGTCAGCTCCCACCACCCCACTCTCCCCTGGGTGGTGGTGCAAAGCAGCTGATCAACATGGTCGCTTGGCCCTTCACTGTAGGGTTGCAATGATCCTTCCTTGAATCCAGCCCTCCTTTGTTTGCTGGGATCCTTCTCAAGCTCAGTGCTCACTTAGGAAGTGAGCCGACCCGAGAAGAAGTCCATAGATGCACAACCTTCTTCCACACCACGTGCAGCAGGAACAAAGGCTTCAAGTCTCGTGTGTGGAAGAGGGAAGCCGCATACGCGAGATCCAGGTGGGATGGCTTCCTGACATGTCCCAGTGCAAACACTCGCTGCCCTTGCCAAGAAGTCGGACTCAAGGCCACAAGAAAGCTGCCTGCAGTCCAGGCAGTCGTCTCATCTCCAAGCTCAGGTTCCTCTTCATCAACCCCAGGTTCCCCGGAAGCGCTTGGCCATCCTCCAGCAAGGATTCCTTCAGGGAGGGCACGAGGGAGAGACTCCTCCAGATCCAGGAGGGCAATGCAGGGTGAAGTTGCGAGATGATATCTGTAGCCAAACAGAATCTTTCCCCAGAGGGTAACCCCAGGATTCCTCAAGATGAACCGCACAAATGCAAACTGCCCTTCCCCCGCTTTCTCTCTGGGTTGAACCTGTCAGTCTGGATTAAAAAATAGGTATATATTGTATGCATGCATTTGCTAATATGGGGCAGACCTAAGGATTGTTGGATCCGCATGATTTTTTTGCAATTCTTTTTACATCGGCTACAACTGCCCCCTTGAAAGACACAGATAAAGGCCCACAGGTACTGCAGGTCAGTGGCACACCTTGAAATGCTTTTTCACTGTGTGATTTGTCAGTCCTATTCTGATTCTGCGGCTTTCTTCACTTCATATCCTTGGACTGGGATTTCTATTGATACGATGTAAAATTCTTTTTAATTGGTTATTTGGTTCAAAGCAAGGTGTTCGATCAGCTGAAAGCATTTAACCATCTGACGGTCCCACAGAGAGCGCGCGCGAGAGAGGCTTTATTTGCTGAATGATGTTGCGAAAGAAAGGAGCTACTTGACGGTCCTCCGTGTTAGCATCAGCTGTTTGATCTGGCTTCTTCTCCCCCCATTGGGCATGATTATTGCAGGCGCCTTCTGTGGGTGGCTGGCACAGGTCTGGCTTCCTTCCTCAGCTCACCTGGTAGAGGGGGGAGGTGAGCAGAGACCTCCGAGTAAAGAGGACAAGGCAGAGCAATTTAATCTCCTTGAAGGAACACCAGGTGTGTTAGTTGTTGACAATGTGGGCAAAACTCGGTAGCTTGGGGTAAGTGGATTTTCCCCATTCTCTTCCTTTCTTCCTCGTCTGACTTGCCCTGCCTCCTGAATTCTGGTTTGCATACAAGAATTTCTAAAATTAACTCTTTTATATGAGCAAGCACAGGTAGCTCATTCATTTAGAAGATCTATATCCCACCTTTTGAAGGAATTCTGCACACATGTGGACTGTGGGAGCATTTCCCACTTCTTTTCTCTTTCTGGCCAATCTAAACAGATAGCTTTTGAAATACAGGCTTTCATTTGAGATAGACAGGGGATCTGAGGTATGGGGTGCTTCACAAGAAGGTTTTTCTCAAGTAGTATCAAGCAAAGGAACAGTCTGTGGGAGCAGTTCTTGCCCATGTGAAGAGTTGATTCCAAACTGAGGACTCCTTCTCCCTTCCTTTCCCAAAAGGGTTGGCTCCACCCTCAGGGAGGTTCATGCAAGAACCTCAGGCATTAACGAACTGGGTCACACATTTGTCTCAGTGCTGGCTCACCAAGTTAATGAATTCCCAACCTCCTCTTCAGATGCTCCCTGTTTTACAGTGTTTTCCCAAACCCAAGATGGGTGGATTCTTAGCAACCGTCTGACCGATCTCACCTGTTAACCTTGACATTTCTGTGCCACATCCCAGTCCCTCTCCTTCCCCAAATAGCTCACTTTTGGAGCCCGGGCTTTCGCAGAGGAAATGCTGTGCTTTGAGAGAAGCAAGCCCAGATCTCAGACCCAATTACCATCTTGCTGTCCTTTGTTTCTGGCCAGTAGGTGAGGCCAGGGTATGCCTCCCTTTGGCTGATGGAGGGGGTCAGGTAGACAGGGGGCACAGCCTTTCAGGGATCTTGGTCCCCTGGCCCATAGCAGAGCCTGGAACATGGTTCCCTACAGTTTTGAAGTCCAACGGCAAGTGGTATTTTCAATTGCCCCATAACCCATCTTCCTCTGGTCAACGGATGAGGCCAGGCTAATTGTCCCTCTGCAGTGATGACCCATCTTCTCAGGCGGTAGCAAGTGCTGTCTCCCAGGGGCCTTGCTCTTCCAGCAGATCAGAGGGACTAGGCTGTGTTCCCTTCAGCTCTACGGCACCCAAGTTAGCTGTGGACGTCCCTTCCACTCATTTGCACCTCTTCTCCTTCTGCCACGCTCATCTATGGAATAGGTGCACAATTGTGCAATGATAAAACTCTGCAATCTCCACAGGTTGTGACTTAGCTCCTGATCACACTCAGGTTATTCTCAGAATGTGCGCATGTGGTCATGAACATGGGGAAAGCACAGCACAAAAAGGATCCTTGTGCAAACATGTGCAAAACCTCTAAGGATCCTGCGAGTGTGTCAAGCCACCTTTGCTAAGCTGGAAAGGCCAAGTGCCTGCAGCTGCATTGGTGACCACATGTGAAAGGGGAGCTGGGGATTGGACTTGATGGCCTTATATAGGCCATCAATAAGGTGGCTTGATAAGGCCATCAATAAGGCCATCAATAAGGTGTTCAAAGGCAGGCTGGACATGCACATGGTGGGCATGTCATGAGCGGAGCCGGCTGGTGCCGGAAGTCAGACTAGATGGCCCAGGAGGCCCCTTCTGACTCGCTCTGTTTCTATGTTTCTATGTTTCTCTGTTTCCCTATTCTATTCTATTCTATTCTATTCTATTCTATTCTATTCACCCCTGCCACCATTGCACCATCACAGTTACAGGTGAGAAAGGTGAGACATCTGGTGGAATATACTTGTAATTTCCCAGTGGCTTGTAGGCATCCAATTTTGATTCTGAAGTTTCCCCACTGCGATGCTATATTTGTTTCCACTTTTGAAGGCAATGCTCAGCGTAGCAGTGCAGAATGCATGGCCTTCAGTCTATTTCATGGAGTCCATGGCCTATTTTTATGTGGCCTCAATTGCATGCAGCCCAGAAAGACTGGGGTAGCCTGGAGAAAAAGAGGGTGGGGAGGGGACTGAGGGGCACACGCTCACCTAGAGACCCTGCACTCCTGCAACGTTCTTCCAGCTCAGCCTCCTTGCTGCCAGCTCTGATCCTGATCACAACCAGCAAGCTACCCTTGACATATTAGCCCCCAGGGAGTGTGGCTGTCAATGGAGAGAAGGGTCTCCAGTCTTGCTTTAATGCAAGGGTGGGCAGCATCTGGGCCACGGGCCGCATGCCATCCTTGCCACGGCAGCCCCGAATTTGATCGAGTGGCAGGCGGCAGCAAAATAACATTTTTACAAAAATGGCAGGTTGCTACCGAATTTCTGCAGCAAATTGCTCTGGAGAAGAGGATCTGCTCGCTGCGGGATCAAT
Organism: Varanus salvator macromaculatus; assembly: GCA_023646645.1. Lineage (NCBI taxonomy): Eukaryota > Metazoa > Chordata > Lepidosauria > Squamata > Varanidae > Varanus > Varanus salvator. The sequence continues at coordinate 5,319,142 of JAIXND010000800.1, read as the reverse complement.
AAGGAACTCAGTAATATAGAATGAAAGCTTCTTGAAATCTGGGGAGAAATGCAGAGGAGAATTTCAGGAAAAGCCCATCGTCTCTGCAGAGGCAGCAGAAGCGATCATGTCCCTCAGCTGCCCTGCACCTGCCAACATGTAGGTGAGAGTTTGATGTGGCAAAGAACACAATGGCCATCTCACAAAGTCGCTCCTGAGTTTGTTACTCACCTGAAGAGCCATTGAGTCAAGAACAAAAAACATGCTAGAAGCAAGAATGTCAAAGACTCAGCACAGGACCAGAGACTGAGCCATCTTACCAAGTCTCTCCATGAATCAATCAACATCTCTCTTCCTATTGATCGATCAGGCATATTGAAAACTATTCCAAGGGTGTCTTTAGGAGTGGAAGCCCTTTCAGCCGCTAACTCATCCCCCAAAAAGGAGGAAGCTTGCAAAAGCACTCCAAAAATTCCACTGACGCCTGGCAAAATGATGCTGTACCTCTTTCTGCTCAGCAGACCACTTAAAGAATCTCACACAAAGATGCTGACATGAAGATTATTTTTCAGGCTGTTGATGCGAGAAAAAGAAGAGCCACCAAACTGCTGATTTCTGCTGAAGAGGCAGAATTTTTGTGCAACGTTTTTGGAGCGACGCAAGGTGAGCCTTGCCAACAATTCATTTTTGGTTTCCGGGTCTGGAGGACCAGGAGGGGTTTTCTCCACCTGAAATGCATTTTGTGTCAGATTATCTGTGTTGCCTCGTTCCTGAGTCATTCCAAGGGGTGGCATGCAGGGTTTCGTGTGCTAAATCCCAGCTAGGAATGGGCAAATGTCTGTTTCCTCTGGTTTGTGTCTGCCCCCAATTCAGTTCTTACTTCCGCATTAATCTGTGAATTAATCCCACCCCGAACCGAAATCCTATATACATAAACAGCACTTTAAATATGTTTTATCAGAAAATATACACTTCTTAATATATTTTCTTTCCAACTATTTATTTATTTATTTATTTAGACAGCTTGTATGCCGCCCCCTTCGCATAAGTCTCGGGGCGGCTTACAATCATTAAAATCCTGCCTATAAATACAAAAAATACATAGAATACATAAAATACTTAAAATAGTGGAAACAGCCTGGCCAGTTTAAAATCAATAAATAAACCTTAACAATTAAAATAGCATTTAAATAAAAAGGTCTTGGCCTGGCGCCGAAAAGCAAATAACAACAGCGCCAGGCGGACCTCTCTGGGGAGCGCATTCCATAGGTGGGGCGCCACTGCAGAGAAGGCCCTCCTCGGGGTGCTCACCCTCCTAATATCCTTCACAGAGGGCTCCCGGAGAAGGGCCTCAGCTGCTGATCTCTATGCATTTAAAAGTGTATTCCTATAGATAGTTTTTGAGTCAGAATATTTAGGAAGTAGGAAAGCTGTTGGGTAGAAATATTCTGATAACCCAAGATCAGGCCAGCTCATACTGGAATCTACTGGAATCATAGATTTCAGATGTCTCCAATCCTAGCTCTCATCCTGAAAAATCATGATTTCAGTGGGAAGCATTTGTGGGGATGTTTGGTTGCCCTTGAGTTGTTTGGATAAATAGCCAGGGAAGATCAGCATTTTCCCCGGGTCTTTAGAAGCTTTCTTCTTGTGGATCTACCCTATATTTCTTCTTGTGGATCTACCCTATATGCAGGAAATAGTCTAAGTGTGTCTACCTCTATGCTGCCTGTTGCCAAGAAATCGGCTGGGATCCCTGCAACTCACGAAGGGGTTTCTCCAAGCAACCTTGTGAAACACCCCACACCTTCCCTGCCTTTGTGTCATTTCCCAAAAGGCCGTTCGCAGAGCTGTTTGTCCGTGTCTGAAGCAGGAGGTGGCGGATCGTTCCACGCTGCCTGGCTTTGGGAACGGCCATGCTGCTCCGTAGTAGCAAAAGGGCAGGCAAAATGTGACCCAGGAGCTCTCGGGGTCTCTTTTCCCCACCTAGCTTTCCATCGCGCTCTCTGCTCCCACTGCGGGGAGATGTGAGAGAGGCTCTTTAAAGCCACTAAGCTGACGAGGTAAAGCACTGTCGGAGAAGCCCCACTTCAGCTAACTGGTCCAACTGAGAAGGCCATGGGGAATACTAGCTGCCCTCCTCCCACCCTCCGGGGACATTGCAGGAGGGGGGGGTAAAGAAAGCGCTAAGCCTTTCCATCACCCATCCCTCCAACCAAGATCGGAGTCCAATGTGGTTTCTCCAGCAATGCAAGGCAGTTAGCCCATGGGCAAAGCCCATTCACACGGCAGCACTGGGGGGCGGGGGGTGGATTTATGAGTGATAAGAACTGAATGCTGAGCAGGACCAGAATGTGTTAAACCCTAGGACCTCACTTTGTTCGGCCAGACTAGATGGATGACAGACAGACAGACAGACAGACTCTTCAAAACTGTTAGGAGAAAGGGTCGCATCGTCAAACTTTTGTTTGGAAGAATTAACAAAACTCTCTTGCAGTTGAAGTTTTGAAGGATCAACGAAACGCTCTTGCACAACATTCTCATGGCCAAGATTCAAAGCATGTCTGCGTGCGGATATGATTAGAACGGCAGACCTGTGGATTCACTTAACCTATGAATAAGCACCACTAAATTCAGTGGGACTTACTTCCCTGAATAGACATATTCTGTAAGGTCCCAAATTGTGCAGGCATAAAACCTCCTGTGTATTATTGTAAACTACCCAGAGAACTTAGGCTATGGGTCCGTATATAAATAAAATAAACAATAATACATAGGAATCATATCCCCCATTTCTAACGGTCTTGTGGAGAGTTAACGGCAGCGGGTTTGGCACACATGGTTGTCGTCCACCCATCACTTAGGGTGGGTGGACGACAACCATGGAACTGTGTCAGCCAGGGTACAATGCCATACATGTTGCTGTTTGGTGCTGTGGAAAATGCGAATGTCTCACAACGAACACCCTGGCTCCCAGGACATGACTCCTGCCGGCTCTGTCCCCCAGAACAGCTGAGTGATGTCAAAGCACTGCAGAGAAATGCAAGAGGGCCGGCAGCCTTGCATGTCAGTACCGGAGAAAGACGGCTAGAGATGGGCTGGGCTGTACCGGGCGAGACTCCAAGGGGGCCTTCTCCCTCCAAGTTGGGGTTGGTGTCTTGGGTCCTGAACCTGCTTAACCAGAAATCTGCCAGACACTTGCAATGAACAAACTCTGCATTTCTGAGCTCCCTTTGTATCCAGTCTTTCTTTCAAGAAGCTTAAGGCAAACTACACACTTCTCCTCCTAGTTTTATCTTGAAAACTACAGTGTAAGCTGGGCTATCCCCTCCTACCACAAAAATGAGAGAGAGAGAGAGAGAGAGAGAGAGAGAGAGAGAGAGAGAGAGAGAGAGAGAGAGAGAGAGAGATGCACTGGGCTGGATTAAAGATAATGTTCAAGAGTGTTCAAAGGTGTTTTGTTTCCACAGAATGAGCAGAGCAATTTTCCTGGACTTCCTCATTAACTTAAGCTGGACTCCCTGGAGAGGCAAAACTTTGGAGCAGGTGACTTTGATTTCCCTCTGCCATCCCCTCAACCCCACCCCAAGCAATCTCAGCTTGGAAGATGGCGCTTGCCGCTCCGCGAAGCGAGCAGGGTGCGTGGCAGTCGCAGGGTGTGCAAGCTTGCGCCGCTATGGCGCACCACAGGGCTTAATTACTTGGCTTTAGTGTGCAGACTTCAAACCTGGATTGAAGTCCTGTGGGAAGCTGGAAACAAATAGAAAGTCTTTGGTTGCTCCTCCAGAAAGTAAAGATGGCAAGGAGCAGAGGGGAGCACTTGGCTTTGGAGGGGGAGAGAGGAGAAAGAAGAAGGTGTAGATGGGAATTATCCTGTCGCTGACAGCCGATTTGGCCTGTTGGTTTGAGTGTCGGACAAGGGACCCAAGAGTTCCAGCCCCTGGTCAGCCATGAGGTCCCCTGGGTGACTTTGGGCCAGGCACAGACTCTCAGCCCAGCCTTCCTCACAGGGTTGTTGTGGCTGTGAGGATAGAATAGAACTATGGACACTGCTTGGAGTTCATGACATGGGGAAAAAGAAGGGGGACAGAAATCCACTCGGATAACCGTGATCATAATGGTAATTAAGATAGCTGGCCAAGAGAGAAGATCATGGTCGAGGGACTTTCACCCAGTTTAAACTGCTGCATCTACTATGGGTGCCTGAAAAATGAGTCCTATTTTTCGTCCTATTGGATGAATTCCAATAGGACCAAGATCAGCCCTTGGTTTTCCAGCAGTTTATACGCTTCTCCGGTGACCCAACACTACCCTCAGCTCCAAAAAGCAAGAGGGAAAATGTTTCAAAAATTCATGGGCTGGGAGGAATTATTTTTAGACTGTGTTTGAGAGGAAATCTATCTAGAAATGCATATTTTGGGACAAAGGCTTTTTCGGTTTTTGTGCGTGGAGTGGAAGCATTTGTTGTTCTTGCGTGCCACTGAGCAGCCTTGGACTTCGCCTGACCCTGTGAGCGAAAGCCACCCAGAATGTCCGCTCGGCTCTTTCGAACTCGAGGCTTGGCTTCTTTGGCAGAGCCAATCCATCTCGTCGCTGGCTGCTTTTTGTTCCTCTGCCTTTGGCTTTCCCTGGCATGATTGCCTCCTCCGGGGAGTCCTGCCTTCCCAGGATGCATAGTGAAAAGGAAGATTTCAAAATGCTTTTAAACGTGTATGTTCACGCAGACTTAAAAGAAAATGAAGATTAATGCAGGGTAGGGATAGGTAAGACTTAGGCATGAGCACATGCAAAAGGAATATGGACTGAATACAGAATGATTTGCTCGTCCTTCGCACTGGCCGGGCTTATTCCTGGGAGGTGAGTTTTTGGAAAGGTGAACGATGAGTCTAGCATGCAGTAAATGCCTGAAGAAACATCAGTTAGAATATCGCAGTGAAGGTATTTAGCGCCTGCACATCAGAAGCGGCTCACCGCCTTCCGTTTTCGCCCCAAGCACAATTCACAGTGTTGGGGATTAGGTTGGGAGCTCCATATCCTGATGTTGCCAGAGGAAGGACTAGCTGAGCATGAGGCAGGGACTTTTTGGTGGCTGCTTCAAGGCACATAGGCAAAAGCATCAAAGAACCATAGAACTGTACATTTGGAAGGGGCCAGAAGGCCATCGGGTCCAACCCCCTTTTATTGAGGGCACCAAGTCACACCCTCCATTCAAATGACTGTCCAGATGCTTTTTGAGTGTCTCTAGTGAGGAGGAATCCAAACTTCCCCAGGTTCCATTGTCGTGCTGCTCTGACACTCAGGATTCTTCATGTCATCTTGTCTAAATCTGTTTTCTTAACATAAGTCCATTATTCCATGTCCTGCTCTCTGGAATGGATGAGAAGAGATCACGTCCTTCCACTTTTTGATAGCCTTTCAAGTACTTGTGTATCATATCACTCCTAAGTCTTCTCTTCTCTTCTCTTCTCTTCTCTTCTCTTCTCTTCTCTTCTCTTCTCTTCTCTTCTCTTCTCTTCTCTTCTCTTCTCTTCTCTTCTCTCCTCTCCTCTCCTCTCCTCTCCTCTCCTCTCCTCTCCTCTCCTCTCCTCTCCTCTTCGAGACTGCACATGCCCAGTTCTCTCAATCTCTCCTCGAAGGGCTTTGCCTCCAGTCCCTGAATCCTCCTTCTTGCCCTCCTCGGCACACTTTCTAGCCTTGCTGCATCTTTTTTGAACTTCGGTGCACAGAACTAGACCCAGGATCCTAGCTGAGGTCTGACTAGTGCTGGGTATTGAAGGACTAGTACATCTCATGGTTTGGAAATGATACTTCTGTTCATGCAGCCCAAAATAGCATTTGCCCTTTGTGCGGCTGCATCGCATTATTGGCTCATTGTTAGTTTGCAATCTACAACAACCCCAATAACCTCATTGTGGTTTTGTTGGGCCAAGCATCCCCCGTGTTGTAGTGCTGGGTTGGCCTTTGTCTGTCTGGGATCATGATTTGCTAGTTCGCACCTTCCGGACTCAAAAACAATCTGCAGTTGCAGTCCATCCAAGCTTGCAAAATGATTCACAGATGAAAAGTGGGGGAAGAGAGGAAAAGCACTTGCCACCATGAGCACATTTGGAAAACGTACTTTGAAAAATGCAAACTCACGAAAAATGGGCACAATTATGCTTCAGTCCATAGGGTGGAATTCGCATTCCAAAAATGCACCCCTTGGTTGTGTACTTTGGGTAAAATATACAGAAACAGATTTTCAAGAAAACTAACCACACTGACCGGCTGATATGGACTTGTGGCAGAATGCAGATGGATGAGGTGGAATGTGGAGAACTTTGGTGGGCTTGGCTTTCACTTATTCATGTATCCCAGCTGTACCGGGAATACAGACGTCCTGCCCTTCAAAAGGCACTTTGGCTTCCCTCTCTCTGGTGCATGCTGACTTTTTAACGGATCCTTAAAAATGTTTTTACCTGCTGCTTCTACGTTCACTGTACTGCATTCACTGTTCTATTTCTTGTTTTGATTTAATGGTATTAAATCAGCCTGCTGCATTCCAGATGGGCTGGACTACAAAGCACATGGTGCTGGTAAGGATGAGGGTTGTTGAGGATGAGGAAAGGACCAAACTGGGGGAGGCTGAATCATGGCACATTGTATCCTATTAGTTCAGTGTGTTCTCTGGTTCATTTATTTGGTAGATTGGAGTGGTTGTCAGCAGTGGAAGGCTAAAATAAGGTATAAAATTCCTTCAACAGCTTGATACCTTTAGCAACCAAAATAGTGATAAATAGACTTGGGTTTGGCATGGTTGGCGTCTTGAATGATGCTCTGCCGATCCCTCTCCGAGTTAAGAAGACAAGCATCTGTCCCTTTTGGAATTCCACGTGTCATGATAATGGATTGTAGTCCAGGTTCTCTGTCTCCTAAATCACTGAGTTTTTAGTGGCAGTCCCAATTCGTGCGATTCCTTTCCTGGGAGGTCTGTCCTGCCCCTTCGGTTGGTTTTTAGATGACATGCAAACTGCACGTGTCTATTAGGAACAAGCTCCACCAAGTACAATGAGACTCGCTGGTTATGCGATCGCACCCTCAACTGCAGACTTCTTTGATGGAGCATGGAAACATAGAAACAGAGTGAGTCAGAAGGGGCCTCCTGAGCCATCTAGTCTGACCCCCAGCTCCAGCCGGCTCTGCTCACGACATGCATCTTTTATGGCAGAATCAAGGATGATTAATAATTAAGAATTAATTCTGGATTAATTCAATTTTTCAAATTCTGGAAAAAATGCTGAGCTGTTTTTGCCAGTTTTTGAGTTCTGTAATCAGCTATTTTCTGGGCAGGTGGTGGTGGTGGTGAATTCTCTTTCAATTCTTGCTGTTTTATTGTTGTGTCTTATTTGTTTCAAACTTTGCTTTATTTTTATTGTTCTCTTACTTTCTCACACACATATACAAAGAGAGAGTTCTTAGTAACCTGTAATTCTTTTACTATTCTTTTAAATAAAAAAAACCTTTTTCTTCCAGCTCCAGAATCATAATTAAAAACAGCTATGAAAATCATGCGCCCTGGGATTAAAATTCCAGCCCTGATCAAACTGGCCACCGCCTTGATCAGAAGGAAAAATGGAATGCAAGACAAAGTACCATCCTAATTTTGAAAGGAGCTTCTATACATACAAATCAGCACATGCAAATCAGAGACTGTATCTCATAGAAACACAGAAACATAGAAACAGAGCGAGTCAGAAGGGGCCTCCCGGGCCATCTAGTCTGACCTCTGGCACCAGCTGGCTCCGCTCACGACATGCCCACCATGTGCATGTCCAGCCTGTCTTTGAACACCCTCACCGATGGGGCCTCAACGACCTCCCGTGGAAGCCCATTCCACGCCCTCGGGGTCCTAACTGTCAGGAAGTGCTTCCTGGCATCCAAATTGAACCTTGGCTCCCTGAGCTTGGCTCCATTGGAGCGCGTCCTGCCTTCCTCTGCAGGGAGAACAGGCCTCTCCCCATCTCCATGTGATACCCCCTCACATACCTGCATGTCGCCAGCATATCCCCTCTGAGTCTCCTCTTCTCCAGGCTGAAGAGACCCAGTTCCCTCAGTCTTGCCTCATACGGCATCCCCTGCAAACCAGCCACCATCCTTGTGGCCCTACGCTGCACTGACTCTAACCCAGCTATATCCTTTCTGTAATGAGGGGCCCAAAACTGAGCACAGTACTCCAGTTGCGGGAGCACCATAGTCGTGTAGAGTGGTAGTAATACCTCTCTCGATCAAGAAGCCACACTTCTGGCTATGCAACCAAGGGTGGCGTTCGCCCTCTTTTCATGATAGGGGCAATAAATAAATAGTAATTGATTGATTGACTAATTGCATTTCCACCCAATAGCCACAGTTTTCTGTGGGTTCCACAAAAAATTAAACTCTAAAATGTAATATAAAAACTTCAAAAGTTTAAAACTACAGTTTTAACCAGAGTAAAAACCAATGGTGGAGAAAGATATTTTCCTAAATAACTAAAAAGCCCAGGAATCATTTTTAAAAGGTCTTTAGCAGGAGCTGAAAAGAGCACAATGCAGGCACCAGGCCACTGTCTCTGGAGATGGCATTCCCGTTAGGGTGCCACCCCTGAGAAGGCCCTTTGCTTTGCAGACACCTGTCTCACATGGTTTGCTGGGGACATCTGGAAAAAGGTATTTAAAGATTATCTTAGGTTCTGGGCAAAGGAGAAGGGAGTCCTTCAGGTAGCCTAGCTCCAACCCATTTAGGGCTTTGAAAGTCAATAACAGAACTTTGAACCAGGCCCAGAAATGGGATGGAAGATGGGGCAGGACAGAAAACTGCTCCCACTGTTGGTTGTGGTTGTTGTTTCATTTCTGTGTTGCCCAATAGCTGGAGCTCTCTATATTCACACTGACCGGCGTTCATTGACAATCTTGCCACCCTAATTAGGATCTGCTGATGTTTCTGGATTATTGCAACAATAGGAGAATAGCCCCTGGAGAAGGTGTTGCAATAATCCCGGCAAGGGAACACCAGGGCATGGAAAAGAGCTGGCATCCCAGCCTAAGCTGATGCATGTTCCTCTGTGCACCTCAGCACTCCTTGAGAAGCACCCCAAAACTTTAAGGGGGAGCGCAACCCCTCCAGAAGAGGTGAGCACCCCTTCGCAAGATGGGACGCTAAATGCCCCATACAAGAACTCCTGCTTCCAAGCATTTAGATCCAGCCTCTATCAATGCTTTAATACATTAATAACGAAATAAAATGCGGGATAACCAACCGCTTCTCAGAGCCTCTCCTCGTTCCAACTGGGACACGGTGCAACATGTTCTTTGTGGTTTGATCAAAGCGCTGGCTAAATGCACCCTTCATTTATGAAGGGAGCACTAATCAAGAATTTGCTGTTGTGCAGAGGAGCTGGCTGTGTCGTTATCTTAGCATCTCTGGCTAGCTAATGGGTATTTCCCCTCTGTTTTGCAGTGAACTTGCTGGACACCTCCGCAATTATCGGTGACTGGGGTTGGCTCACCTACCCTTCGCATGGGGTAAGTAACTCAAGACCATAAGGAGCAACATCCATCCATCCATCCATCCATCCATCCATCCATCCATCCATCCATCTATAATAATACTTTTATACTGCTCTTATAGCCCACAGGGCTCTCTGGGCAGTTTACATTTCTAAAATACGAGTAGATATACAACAATAAAACAGATATACATTTCCCAATGCATTGAAGTTTCAAGTATATTTTACATTAAATTCTAGGTGCATTTCCAACATAAATATACAATGATACAAAACAGATATGCAATAATAAAAGACCTACCACACAACCATGCAATAAAATCGAGTGTTAAAAGCACTGAAGAACCCAACAGAAATCATTACGCAATCCATCCGTCAGAAGTCCTAGCTTGAGCACCTTGCATGAGTGTCAAGAGGGTGCCAGATGGGCATTGCCCTTTGTGGCCACCCTTCGGCCACGGCCCTTGGTGACTACCTTGGCCGCCAGTGGCAGAAGAAGGCTCAGCTGGAAACCCCCATGGGCCCAATGAAAGTCCACCCCATCCCTGATCTGGTTTCTCAGCACAGCCCTCCAGTTACCTCTGGGAAATCCCTCTGGGACCAGCACATAAAGAGAACAAGCCCGGGCTTGAATTACAGGGAACTGGACAGCACGATTCCCTTTTGCGATGGGCCCTTTTGCTTCCATTTTCGAAGGGGTGTCAGGCAGGCTCCAGGAGGTGGCCAGAGTGGGCATTGCCCAGGGCCCTGAGACAAGCAGAGGGGCCAGCCCCCTAACACCCCTCCTTTGCACAGCTCAGACAGCCAGAGAAGCTCAGAGTCAGTGAAGAAAACAGGCGTGTGGCTCTGATCTCTTCCAGGATGCGGGTGCACCCTGAGAGTGCTTGGCCTTTCATCTCCCCGTCCGGGGCCCAGCAGGGAGCTGATTCGGAGGTGCTGTGCCTCGTGGTGGAGGAAGGCGGCAGAGAGACACTGAGCCGTGATGTGCGGAAATAGGCAGCCAGGTGGCCAAGAGTGGCCCTGAGTTTGGCACTCAAGGCAGGACTTCAGGGTGCAGGTCCAGGTCACTGGAGCTAAGGCTACTGAACGTGGACTACTGGAGAACCGTGACCTCTACAAGGGCCGGGTGACAGGGCCCTCCACGGCCTGGCCCCGGGGCACCCAAGCTCTCTTTCAGACGCATGGCTCCGAGGCAGACGGCAACCCCGTCCATCCAGCAAACGATCTTTCCTGGTGTATTTCTCTGCCGCTCTCCTCTTCCTTCTTCCTTCGCTCACGTGGGCTATGCTTAAGCCATGCTCATATCTATTATTTGCATCTTTATCCCTCTATAATCTGTTTTTTTAAGTCTTGTGTTGACTTTAATTTAAACTGTTAGCCAAGTTCCTGAATACAGATGTAATCAAACCCGTTTGCCTGCCGCATTAATTATGATGTCCTCATTTTTGTCTTGCTAGGGGACCTTATTTCAATGACAGGAGAAGAGAGAAAGGTTGTTTCCGTGTGTGTGTGTGTGTGTGTGTGTGTGTGTGTTATATGCAACCAGAGACAAGAACAAGTCTCTATTCACATTGGACAGCAGAACAATTTGCTGGCTTTCTGCTACTCCCTTAATCAGGGAACCTCTTTAATTGATTAAAAAACCCCCATTTTTATCAGCCTATCCAGTGACAAATCCATTTTCCTGTGCATGTGTAGTCAGAAGTATGTTCTGTTGGATGTATTGGGACTTACTTCCAGTCTACGCTTAAGGTTCATGCTATGCGGGGTTATTCAGACTGAAGTTCCACTGAGTCTTCATTCATAAGAAAGAATAAAAGTGCAGAGACTGAGTCTTAGGGGATGGATCGGTCCCTGCTGGTCCCAGTCTCTGCCTCTGGATCCCCCCAAGATGGCCACGCCTCTTTTCCTGACCACCAACTATACAGTACCTTCCCTACTTGGGTGTAGGTTTTCCCCATTCTAAAAGATTGCCGAACCTTTCCTAAGTCCCTAAAAGCTTTAAAGTAAATTGGAATTTGGGGTATTTCTGACCTTGCCTGTTGGCCTTCGGCACCATTCACCTCTGCAAAGTGTCCCCTAAGAACTCCAACACAGAATTTGGTCCTCAAGGTGAAAGAGTTTCAGCCCGCTAGATGTATAAGACTGCATCTTTATGGGGCAAGTCTACTCAGAAATAAATCCCATTGAGTTCACTGGGGCATCACTCCCAAGTAAGTGGGGGTAGGTTTCCTCTGTTAATCCTGTAGTCCTACAAAAGCAGAGTAATCCCTCCCCAAAGTTGGTAGATTCATCATACAGAGGTTTTTTGTTTTTTTTTTGCAAATTTTTTATTCATCATACAGAGTTCTGAAGCAGACCATCCCAAATTCACAATTTGTAATTAGGATCCCCCCCGATCTTAGTTGTATTTGCTTTGGCATTTCATTTCTACACTTTCCATTAGATTTATGTCACCGTTTTCTCTATGGAAACCCCCAAGTGGCTAAAAGTCTCATCTGAGACAAACAATCGTAACTCGGAAGATCATTGGAATCCTCCTTAAAGCATAACCACCACACAGCAGCCTCAATAAATCACAAAAGTTGGAAAACAAAGAAACTGACCAGAGGTTACAAGTTTGCAGGGATAAATAAGACTTATCAGCTTATCAGAAAACAGGGAGAGAAGGAACGGGCCAAATCTCTCTCATTTTGGTGCCACGACATTCGGTAACTTGTGGAACACTGAAAAATAAGGGCTCTTGCTGGGATCTGGTGGAAAACTTGAGTGCCAGGCGGATGGAGGCTCTGAGGTTGGATTTCTGCGTTTGGCATGATGAGGTGAGCACTGGGTAGGGAGCCCCCATTGGGGAGTCCTGAGCTGGGAAGCAAATCCCAATAGAACCATTTCTCAAGCTCATGATAAGAAACTCCTTGTTATTCCTTTTTATTTAGACCTTTTTATTCAAACAATATTTTAACAATGTATAATATTTATAGGTTTTAATTGTGTGGCCAGGGTGTTTCCGGGTTTTAACTGTATTTGTATTATATGTATTTATTTGTGTGAGCTGTCCCGAGGCTATATAGCAAGGGGACGGCATGCAAAAACCTTAAATAATAAATAAATAAATAAATAAACTCCAGCCCTGCTCTGATTTTGTGCTGAGGTTGTATCACATTCCAGGGAAGGTTGGCTGGTTGCTGCATGCTAGCAATTGACTGTAGCTCATACACATGGCGAGACGGGAGACAGATGGCAGTCCTTGTCTCTCGAATGCCAGGACAATCCCGCAGAAAATGTTAGGATTGTCATTAATATTGTTTCTATACTGCCCAATAGCTGAAGCTTTCTGGCCAGTTTACAAAAGCTCATCAAATATAGTGAAATGCTATAGAAAATTCAGACAACAACGGCACGTAAGATTCGCTACCCACATTTAAAAATGGGATTTAAAAAAATGGAGTTTGAACTAATTCAGTAGCTAAGAGGAGTCAACATGGTTAAAAAGCAAAAATAGCATCCCCATTTGTTATTTAATGGACAGGACATTTTGGAGGATGTCCATTCATGGGGTCACCATAAGTCAGAGATGACTTGATGGCACCTAACCATGATGACAACGCATACTATTTAAAGCTGTTCAGCGCCTTGCTTTTGAGGGCTGTCTAAAGTTGGTGCCAAAAGGAAACTAGAGTTGGCATTAGGGAGTCCCAGTGTGGCGTTCATTCCATAATTGGGGGGCTGCCACTGAGAAGGCCCTTCTCCTTGTTGCCACCAATCAAGATGACTGTCGGAAGAAGGCCCCATATATTGGTCTCCGTATCCAGGTAGACTGAGGTGTTCCCTCATGTTTTGTGGTTCCCAGCTTCGTAGAACTTTCTAGGTTAAGTTCAGAACCCTGCATTGGGTGCAGGAGCATATAGGGCAGCCAGTACAAATGGGCTAGAACTGGTGTTATATATATATAGACCTCCCAGTCCCAGCTATTAGGATGGGAGGCTCAAGAGTCAGGGCTGTGTTAGATGTGATTGGGAGAGAATTTTCAGCAGATTCCTTTACAGCGCTTCATCCTACTCTCCGGAATCAGGCTGAACTTTCAGTCTTTTGAACGTTTAGCCCAACCCTAAGGTAAACAGCCAAGAATTCCAAAGCCCCATATGCAGAATTCCTTCCCATCCGAACGGCTTGTCCAGAGAGGCTGCTTTCCTTCGGAGAATGTCAGATGAACCTGGTCACTGAAGTCAAAGTTGAAAGAGAGAGATGTTTTTGCAAAGGTGCATCCATTCCTCACGTTTGCAACCCTGTTTACAAGCACCAAGACTGAGAGGAAACATCTCCTATTTGGAGAGGGAGTTTTGTCATCTTCTGCAGGGTGTGTGGGAGCTGCAGCGATGGAGGTCGCAACTTCTTCATCCATTTGATTCTTTCTTGGGTTGCCACCACATTCAGCAACTGATCCCCTCTTGTCATCTCAAGGCTTCCTCTGTGCAATGGATCCATCTCATAGTTCTCCTGCTGCCCAAAAGTCCCTAGAATTTTTGTCTTCTCCAGTGAGAAGTTCAGGCCATTTCATGCTGGGTGACCCTGCAGGGGACCAGACGAGCGAGAGAGTCTGACCTTCTGGCACTATTGTTCTTAGCTTCTCTCAAACTCTCAAGCCCATCACTGTGTGAAGGTGTGCATCCAAGAGGGGATTTCTAAATGTGCATCTCGACAAATCAATTAGAATATTCCAATGTTATGCAAATCAGTGTCCTTCGGGGTCTTCTTTGTAGTGTTGCAATTCCTCCCTATTGGCAATGCATAAGTGGTCACCTTAATGACTTTTGAATGGGCTTTGAAGACGGGTTTTGAGGGGAGGGCTGTTTGAAATTGCTTTTAATTGGATTGTGAGTGCTTGATATTCAGTAGCCACTGCTTCTAACTTGCTCTATTTTCCTTTTTCTCTTTAACAGTGTTTTATTCTGTTTTATCTTTAACACCGTTTTAACTGCACCGTCAATATATGTTTTGATATGTTCTCACTTTCTATTGTACTGCTGCATTTTACAATGCACTATGAATTTTGTGACTCAATATGCCATTGAACTGCCTCAACAGGGATAGCCCTGAAAGGCAGCTGGAAAGTATTTATTTATGTATTTATTTATTTAGGATATTTGTATGCCGTCCTTTGCAAGAGCCTCAGGACGGCTTACACAAATAAAATACAAATATCTAACATAACATAAATAAAATACTAAAAAAAAAACAAGCACAAATCCATCTGTTTCATGGCTTCTTGGCCCCATTAAATGTTCTCTTCTCTCTCCCACCAGTGGGACTCCATCAATGAAATGGATGAATTTTTCAACCCCATCCACACCTACCAAGTGTGCAACGTCATGACCCCGAACCAGAACAACTGGCTGCGGACCAGCTGGGTGCAACGGCACGGGGCTCACCGGGTCTATGCAGAGATCCGGTTCACCCTGCGGGATTGCAACAGCATGCCAGGCGTGCTGGGCACATGCAAAGAAACCTTCAACCTCTATTACCTCCAGTCCGACCGCGACCTGGGCAGCACCACCCGTGAGAGCCAGTTTGTGAAGATCGACACCATTGCTGCCGACGAGAGCTTCACCAATGTGGACCTGGGGGTCCGGAAGCTCAAGCTCAACACAGAGGTGCGTGGTGTGGGGCCACTGAGCAAGCGAGGCTTCTACCTGGCCTTCCAGGATATCGGCGCCTGTATCGCCATAGTCTCGGTCCGCGTCTACTACAAGAAGTGCCCGGCCATGGTGAGGAACTTAGCGTCTTTCTCCGAGGCAGTAACTGGCGCAGACTCCTCGTCCCTTGTGGAGGTGCGGGGCGAGTGTGTGGGGCACTCGGAGGAGAGAGACACCCCGAAAATGTACTGCAGTGCTGAGGGGGAATGGCTGGTGCCCATTGGGAAATGTGTGTGCAGTGCTGGCCATGAAGAGTTGAAGGACGCATGCTTAGGTAAGTCTGGCGCTGGTCGCTCAGAGTTAGGGCTGCGGTGTCCTCTGGAGGAAGAGGAGCCATGGTGCGCCTGGGAGCGGGATGCCGCACCGAGACTGGACGACCGCTCCCTGGAGGGGAGCGACGGTTGGGGCTGAAGCGATCGAGCATCAAGAGCACCATATCTGATCAGGGCGGCTTTCAAGGAAAGCTGCAGTTGGGGATTCCAGAGCCGAAACTCAACCACAGGTTGGACGGTGGGTCTGGGGGCTTTAACAAGAGGGGTTAGCAGGGGGTTCCCATCAAACAACCGAGCTAACACAATCGCCCCTGTTAAATTGCGTAGGGGCTTGTTTCCTGAATGTGTCTTGCAGGCCTCCTCTGTTCTACAGTCTTCCGTTCATCTCAAGGTGACTCCTTCCAGGCCCACATACAGAGTGAGAGTCATTCATGATTGAGAGACTCTACAAACTCCAAGGGGAGACTGTCCTGTTTGCGTTCCTCCCGTGTCTTGATTGTCTGGCACCACACCAATGGCTCCCCCACCAGCTGTGTGAGGCTGGCTCCCCTCCAAGGTTTCCCCCGGCTTTGCCCACGTCTGGGCCCAATCAGCAGGCCTTTTCTGTAATCCCAACAGGAAGTTTCGACAGCAAAGAAAACAAAACCAAAGTCGGTAGAAACAAAGTTATCTTCTCCATCCATCAGCTCCCAGAGCAGCTGAGATCCAAGCTCAGAGGATGGAATTTTCCCAGAGAGCCTGTGGGCTCCAGAAAGACCTTCCAGCCTGCGACTGTATAAACGGAGATAAGGAGACAGCAGCTGTGCAGAAAACACAGCTGCTCACTGGGCCGAGGCGCCGTGCGCACCACTTCTGCCTACCGGGGCCCCCCGAGAAGGCTCTGTTTGTTTCTAGTTTCTTCACAAATGCTATTTGGAAGAAGCAAGCTTTGACTAGGCAAATACCAACAGGTGACTTTGTTTATACCTGGGAAAAGGTTAACAATGCCCTTGACAATAGCCAGCCCAAGGTTACCTCTGCCAAAGTTATGCAGGAAAGGACAGGGCACAGCGAGGCATTTTCCCACCTGCAGGGCTCCATAACACTTGCTGTGAGGAGGCTGTCGACTCTTCTTAGAGAGGAGAGCCTGCTGTCGGAGTTAGATAACAGGAGCTGACTAGAAGCATCTTCAGTTATAGGGACTCTTAGGGAGACAGAACTAGCAGGCCACTGGAGGGAAAGGAGAGTTTCCAAGGAAGTATTGCAAGGGAGGGAGAACGATGGCAGGAATTCGGTAATCAGAGTACAAATTCCAGATAGGGATGTCTGAGAAATTCATTTCTGTTCACGATCGATCAGGGTTTCCCCAGATCATCCCCTTTGGACCCAGTGCAGACTTGAACACAACCTGCAGTCACCGTTCCTCCATTTCTGGGCTTGCAGTCTGACTTTGCTCCTCCCCAACACGGTACGATAGCATCTACAGGGACAACGCATACTTTCCAAAATAGATCCAAATATATTTTAATCAAGAGGAGCAGAACGTGTGCATTCCAAATGTGGTGGGATTGTTTTATTGCAATTTACATTGTGCCTTTCTTCCTCTTGAGAGAAAGCCAGTCTGGCTTCCATCACTCCATTGTATCCTCCCAACAATCGTTCTGCTATTGGTGACCCCGTTTGTGAGATCCAGCTGGAGAAAATTCCCAGTTTTCTCATTTCTGCTCAGAAAAACTAAAAACGAAACACGCCCAGCTCGATCTGCCTTTTCGAGTCCCACCTATGAAGTCTTACTTTCTGAAAAGCATAATAAGATTTATAATCCAAATCTGCTGACATCGGAAATTAGCTGTTTTAATTGTCAGGTGGACAAGAACAAGATCTCAACCGCTGTCCCCTCAGTAATTTTTCACTTCTTCCACCGGGATAGGATATTATCCTCTTCCCTTTTGTTCCCTAATAATCTTTCTATAAATATCAGAGAAAGTCAATCTTTGACAAAGAAAGAAATTAAACCTTTACCTTAATCACGGTGTTGAAAGACTGACTCCAAATTAATTTCCCTCTGCCTTACCCAGTCAGGAATCTCATTGGCTGCAAATATTTGCATGGCTAATGGGTTCTTAAGTAATAGTGACTTAAGAAAGGAGCAGCCCAAAAGGTTGGAGGTGAATTGGGGCATGGCTGGCCAAAGCTTCCTGAGGCCAAGTACTGGGAAGAGGCTGTGGGTCACATCTGGACTTTCCAGAACTCTCTGCAGGCATATCAGGTATCAAGTACCTACTTAGTTCAAGGTCCAGCATTCAAACCTGGAGTCTTGTGTACCAGACAGGGTGGGAGGCTTGCCTGGCAGAAAGGGAAAACAGATGGTGTGTTCACACAGCCAGTCCTCCTACTGTTCTCCAAGATCGGTTGACACCAGAGAGCCAAACTGGTTCCACTGGTTTCATCTACATTCCAGATGTATTGCTGGTTTTCCTCCAACTGGGCGACTCCAGCTTCCTCTCTCCTAGAAGCTGGTTTGCATTTCATGGCTAGCTGTACAAGAGCAGGAGCAAATGAGGGACTTGTCTGCAAGCTCCCCTTCCTGCAGTGCGAAACCATCCAAGGGCATTCTGTTCTTGGCTTGTTGACTGCAACCCCTGAACCCAGGATTCTTGGGTTATGGACTGCAACAGTTGAATCCAAACTTGTGGATTGTTGGTAGAGAAGCAACCCATGGTGTACTCTTGGGTTTCAGGCTCTCTCCAAACAGCTCACAATTCCTGGTCCAGGATAAACTACTCAGGGATGGAGCGCCCATGGCTTGGGTAGCGCCATCCAGATGTGGTGGAAGAGCTAAGACAGTAAGAACTAGAAGGCATTCTGCCTCCTCAGTCACAGCATCCTACGGCTTAAGGGTTGTTGTGATGTGCGAACTGGATGCGGGTTAGTGCTATCCTTCAGCCTCATCCGTGCCTGAATGCCTGATGCTATATGGGAGTCACTAGGTGCGAAGTTCTGTCTTCAGGACACATCTTGGGACTGCAGTCACGGCCCCACTGACCATCCACATCGCTGAGCATTGCAGGACCTTCTAAACACACACCCCATACACCCCTTTGCCCAGCTGACACTTCCTCAAGATTGTAGGTCCATGTTGGGCAGCCAGCAAAAGGCCTCATGGCCTTATGGATCCCCCGTTTATGTGCATTCTTTCAGTCGCAAAGCGTCCAGCAAACATTTCTCTTCTCCTCGCCAGCCCTGCCATTCCATGTCCTAAAACCACACCTATCTTCTTCAGATTTTGGCCAAATGCAAAACAGATGGGAGCTCGCTCCACTGTTCCTGATGTTAAGCATGTTCACTGGGCATGTGTGGTAGAAAATAATGGTGGAGTGTCCCAGGGAGATGATGGTCGGTGCTAACGTCTGTGTGGTCTGTGCTTGGCCAGCAACCACTGGAGTGGCGAAATAGATAATAAGCAGAAAGGAAGTTTTGGTGAGTGTTTAGCAGGCCCAGTGGCCACTGGGGTTCCCTGAGCAGCAGAGCTCTGGCCACAGATGCTCTCAAAGGCAGCCCAGACGGCACCGCTGGCATGGGGGCAAGATAGCAAAGGCATGAGAGGTGGTGACGGGGCAGGAAAGCACTTCAGTAGGATTCCTAGCAGAGCAGTCAAGTCTTGGGACCGTAATCTCAGATGTCATCCAAAGCAGCCCTCCCCAAGCTTGTGCTTTCCAGACTCGCTGGAACTGCAACACCCAAAATTCCCAGTCCATGGCCCTGCTGGTTGGGAATTTTGGGAGTTGTGGGCCAACGGCCTCTGAAGGCCACCAGGTTGGGGAAGGCTCTGTAAGGCTCACTTGTCCCTTTTGGCAGCCACTGCTTAGTGGAACTTCCAGGACCACAGGGGTGGGGTGAGATGGAGCTGGTGGAGATGCTCAGCCCTGTCCGGCTTGCAGGAGAAATGCAGGAGAGCCGTGGGAATCATGGGGGGCTGTGGTGAAGCTGGGTGGTTCTTAACCCCGGCCACCATCACCACCGACCAGTGGGTTCCATCACCAGGCATCGAAGTCGCTTCTGAGTCGGCGCTCCACACCCTTGTGGGATTTTAGAAAAATGTGCAGAGATGAAGACCCCCCCCCCCCCGGCATGGAGAAAATCACACCGGGAGGAACAAGATCCGAAATTCCCGGCATGCACTGTGAGCCCGAGAGCAGAAGGAACTTCTTCCCAGCCTGACAGCAGTCAACTGACAGGACAAATCCCACTCGCCCGGCTCCTCAGAGAGCTTCCGGCCTCACAGGGATTGCTGCTCAAACGCTTTCCAAGTGCTATTGCCACGGCGGGTCACTGATGCTAACCAGGCTGGGACCACAAAGCCCACGGGGTGGAGCCGGGGGCCTGCCCCAGCTGTCCCTCAGAACCTCTCATCTCCTGAAGAAGCAGGGACGGGGCGCTTGGGCTTCTGCTTCTGAGGAGCGTTGTCTCTCGCAGGTCAGGAAGGGGCACCTCCCCAGAGGAGGTGACCTGTCAGGAAGCCCTGGGCACTGTCAGCAACGTCCGACAGCCAGGCTGCCCCTCCAAGCGGCCACCCCTCCCAACCCCCGGGATAATGAACAGACAAGCTGAAGACAGGCTCGAGTTCTTCTACCCAGGGAGCCTGTTTCCTAGCAGAGAGGAAACATTGCAGGGGAAAGCAGACGTCCTTCGGCTCAGGTTGGGGGGTTTCTTTTGTCGATGGCCGCATCCCTTTGGCCTGATTCTGTGCAGTGTTTTACCAGGGCCTTTACCTCAGAAGGCCCCGATTATGCATCCTATCGAGATGGCCTTTTTGCACCGTTTCATCAATCTTGGAAACCCAGAGGAGGGGGAAATGCACACGTGAGCCAAAGGCTGCAGTAAAGGCTCCCAGGTGATCTCCCTACAAAATTCGGAGTGTGCACACTCGCCCAGGATAAGAGAAGGCTCCTGAGTCACTGGCGCCTCTGGAAACAAGACCAGTGAATGCAGACCTCCAAAACCAGGGGAGGGTTTTGGAAATACCCAGAAGAGGTTTCTGCAGGTATTTAGCACAGCACAAGGAGGCAGGGTGGCTTGCAATCAACCTTCAAGAGCAGCCTCCTCACCCCTTGCTGATGAAAAGGCAGGTCTATATGTTAGATCAAGAACCCAAAGGGAAGTGAATGCGGGGGTGGGGTTCGAGCGAGGAAGCTGGGGCAGCAGCAGAGGGGTGGGAGAGGATGGGGAGGGGAACAAGCCGCTCTTCCGTGTGGGTTTCAATCCAGCCACCACACCCCCAGACTGCTTTCTTATGCACAGCGCAGCCCCCGACGCTGAGCGGGTGCCCATCACTGTGGCTTGTTCCTCGCTATCATCTCCCTGACAGACAGGCCTGCCTATCATTTCAGCCATCCCACCAGCTTATTAGCAGATGTTCTCCTGTCCCCAGAGGCATGAGGAGGGGGACAAATGCACCAGGCTGCAGATGGCTTGGCTGGGCCCCCGCATGCATCCCACCCTTCCCACGATGAGGCGGCCAGATCCCCTGGCGGGCCGCGGCGGGAGGTGGCTGGTTGCAGAGGTACATAGGAAGGCTGGCTAGGAAGAGGGCGTGCAGCAGAACAAAAGGTGAGGGTGGGCGGAAGAGGGAAGCAGCAGCACGTGTGCATGCTCACACGCGCGTGCAAGGAGCTAAAGCGAACCTACAAATGCCTTGCTCCCTGCTTCCGACCGAGTGGGAGCTTTGGAGCAGACCTGGGCAACGTGCTTTGGAGACGGTACCCCAGGAGAATCTTCTGCCTCTTTCCTTCCTAGATGAGTGGGAAGGAAGCAGGCTGCTTGGTGGGCGGGCAGGGCTGTTTCTGTGAGGCCGTGACTTTCGGGGTCCGAGGGCTGAAACCTGTGTGCCGCACTGCAAACACAGAGCGCCAGGGATCCTTGACCTGTTTGTTTCCCGGAGTGTGAGAAGGCTCCCCCATTCACACACCCATGTCCCATCCTGAGCAGAGTCTAAACTGATTTCCCGCACTGCCATTTTCTTCCTATTTTTTTTAGCCCAGAGGAGGTTATGGGGAAGGGGAAATAGGGTGGTAGGGAAGTAGCTAGGAAGTGCTAACCCGCTCCTCCTCATGCTGAGAGAGCTTGACTCAGATTAGAGCTGTGTGCATTTACTCTTGTGCAGATGAAATGGTGAGGACCAGGTGCATCCCCTGAGCCTGTCCTTCCAAAGCCAGAAGGCAGATCATCAGAAAGGCCACCATCTCAGGTTAGGACCTGGCTGGAAGCTCTGGTTGGCCATGAATTTACCCTGGTGGCCTTGGGGAGCTGAACTGTCTCATGGGGTTGTTGGAGAAGGAAAGGAAGGCAGCCAAGCCAGCCATCCTAAACAGCTTGGAAAGAAATTTCAAGCATGCTCTCTCTAAAGTAGCCTCACTTCCTGATGGCCAGCTTTTCTGATCACATGCCTGGTGAGGAGGGAAGGCTACCAAGGAAGACTCTTGATGGACTTTAATGAATTAGGGTCCACTATTCAGTCTCCAAACTGTCTACTCCACTTCAATTGGGACTGGAGAAATAGAATCTTGGATCCCAGCTTTGATGAGCACCAACCATCCAGCATGGCCAAGAGTCAACCATGGTCAGAACCGTGGACTGAAAACATCTGGGGAGTGGCAGAAAATAGATAATGTGGGAGCAGGTGTGGTTTACTCTACTTGTGTTTCAGAGACACCCCTGCAAATGCACCCCCTGTCCTCTAATGTAACCCCACATTTCTCTTGCATGCCTTGTCTCTTCCTGCCTGAAGTGTGCGGCATCTTAGTCTCCATGATCTGGACTGTGGGCATGTTCTCCTCTCCCTGAAAGTGTGTGTGTGTGTGTGTGGGAGGGGAGAGCTGCAGCTGAGCTGGCAGCAACCTGAGGCATTTTCTGGCTAATCTGAGATTGGAACTGGGTACCTAAAGCTTAGGTGTCGAACGGCAAGCATCATGCTGGGTCTTGGGGTACCTCCAAAGCTCACGCTGCTGGGAACATCCACCCCCGGGGAACTACTGGGTGTTGCGCACATTGGTGCCATCCTGCATCCAGCTCCATGAATCCCGATCCTGAGAGGGCTCTTTTCCCACCCCCAAGTTTGTGCCGTATCAGTACGTGCACAGAAATCCTGATCTGGCTTTTTGTTTACCTTACTGGATGTTTATCTTACCTTTTATTCCAGGCGCACGATTTGTGTGTGTGTGTGTTTCAAATAAAAGCAGTTTCTGTATGTGTGCACCCATTTACTAAAGTGTGTTTGTGGGTATTTTAGCAATGGATTCACGTGGGAGGGGTCGTGCATTTTTAAATGTGTGCATGTTGATGGATTTTGCCTTTGTTTTGTGGAACGTATTGAGAATATGGAAATGCACTGAGCTGGGGCTGACAATTGTGCTTGGGTCCATGTTTGATTGGAGAGGTATGAGTTAGGTAAATACTAATAGTGACGATAATGATAATGACAACGATAATTGTAAGGATGATGATAATGATAATCAACCCCCTGGGCCAGGCAGTGCCCTCACAGCTGAGTTACTGCTTAGATGACATGGTTCTCACCCCTTCCTTGCAGAATTGTTTCCTCTGTCATGGTTTGCTCTCCCTGGCCAAAAATGCAGCCTTTTTCCTGAGATCTTTGGCACTGCTAGATTGATCCTCGCAGGATTTCCCAACGGCATCTGCTTTCTGCAAGATATTTTTCATTATTACCACGTTCTCTCTCTAAATTGGATTTAAAGTGGTAATTCAGCAAGACTTCGCTAATGATGACTTCTCAAACAGGGAGGGTTTCTTGGCCGTCTGCAGTGCCTCGCCCGACAACCACCTGCTCGAACACCATACTTAGCCCCTGGGTCCTTCCTCCACAGACCAACTCCAAGGGAAGCTCAGCCGCTGATAACAAGTGGGAGGGCATTCTTTGTGATGGCCCCTTTCTATGGAAGAACCGGCTCACAGCATCCCGCCAAACCCCAAATTTGCCATCTTTTCAGTGTCCTTTAGTTTTTTTCTTGGATACCCTGGGGCTCGAGGAGGTGACCCATCCCAGGGGCTTTTAGCAGACTCATTTCACTGATTTTTAAAATACATTTGTATTGTACTGCCTTGTTTTATAGATTGTTGCTAACCGCCCAGAGAGCTCTGGATTTGGGGCAGCATAGACATGAAATGAATGAACAATCAGAATGAATAAACAATGCTAAATTGGATTTGGCTGTCCAGTCCCGCTGCATAGACCTTGGTAATGTGTCCCGTCCCATCCCTGGCCCTCTCAACAGACAAAGAGAGTGCCAGAACCAGCGCTTGGCTAAGGCTAGTTGCGGACACTTCCAGCTCTCCATTCAGCACCTCCTTGAGTGGACAGCTCCTCAGGCTCAGGTCTGCATGCAGCTGATTTGGCCCTCGACCTGTCCCTAGAGCAGTTCCTTTGTCTCGCCCAGGCTGGATAAGATGGCCCGACCGCAGCTGCCAAGAAGCAGGGACCCCACTGTTCTGTGCCCCATCGCTGTCCCTCGGGGCTCCTCTGTCCGGTGAGCCTCTCTCCCTGAATTCCATTTTAACTCGGAGAATTAATTCCCAAATTGGGGCACGCACAGTGTTCTGTAGCTTTCCTTTGCTTCGGTTCACCCTGCCCCGTGAATGACTGATCCACACGTCTACACTGTGCCTTTATTCCAGCTGCTCTGGCTGTGCTCCTAATCAGGAATTTATTATAATTGTTCTTATAATATCCACCTGAGGTCTTCCTCTCCAATGAAATGCCACAGCGAAGCACCATGTTTGGCTCAGAAGAAGTAAATGATCTCACACTCTTCTTCACTGGTCAGGCCACCTCTGGACTTCTGGATCCAGTTGTAGGCAACACACTCCTGCATGGGCAATCTGAATTATATTCAGAGGAGGTTGACCAGGGTGGAGGAGTCTAGAAATTAAGGAATCATTGAAAAAGCTGGAAGCATTTAACTTGGAGAACACTAAAGGGGGGCCATCATGGCTCCCTTCCATTATCAGGTCTTTCATGAAGAGCATGGAGCAGACTAGGGACCAGGGTGAGAACCGATGGGTAGAAATGGTGGCTAATTCCATTTGGCTACACGTTAGAAGAAACTCTTTTATAGTAGGCACAGACTGGTAGTGGGGCAGATTGCCTCGGAAGGCATCTGACTCTTCTTCATTTCTGGTCCTCAGATTTAGTTTCCTTTCTTATAACTGCAGTGTAAAGCAGAAAAAACCAGCAAAATAAAGTAAGCGAGCAAAACAGAGCATGGATCTGTCAAAATGATCACTAAATTTATTTATTTATTTATGTATTTAAAACATTTGTATGCCACCCCCATTGCAACAAAGCCTCGGGGCGGCTCACAACATAAGAAATACAAAAACATTAACAATTTAAAACTATTTAAAACTGGCCCATCTCAAAATACAAATTAAAATACTATAAATACAATTTATAAATACAATTTATAACTAACAATTAAAATAACTTTTAAATAAAAAGGTCTTTGCCTGGCGCCAAAAAACAAATAATGATGGCGCCAGGCGAGCCTCTCTGGGGAGCGCATTCCATAGGTGGGGCGCCACCGCAGAGAAGGCCCTCCTCCACGTGCTCACCCTCCTAATGTCCTTCACGGAGGGTTCCCGGAGAAGGGCATCTGCTGCCAATTGTAAGGGGCGGGAGGGCATATATGGGCGCAGATGTTCCTCTAGATAACCAGGTCCCAAGCCATTAAGGGCTTTATAGGTGATAACCAACAATTCAAGATGTCCAGATTTAGCCTAAATATACGATTCTGTAAATGACTTTCATCGGGGTTTTTTTAAAAAGTGGCATTCTGTTGCATTTGCCTTGTAACATCTGGAAGGAACCCTGGATAGAAAGTCTTCTCAACTTCTTAAGATCGTTGTGAAAACCCAAAATGGCTGTTTTCCCCACAAAGTGGTGATCTAGATCAGCTTTTCACCAGATGCTTTTCTGTGGGAAAGTATCACAGTGGGGAAGTTTATCAGCCTTAAAGGGATAAGTGATGGGGTCTATTAGCGAGCCACCATAGAGAAGAGCAGTTAACTGAAACCTGGGAATTTTTAAGTGGACTTTAGATAGAATTTGTCAGGAATATTACAATTATCTGCACTGGGGATCTTGCACTGAGCAAGTCATGGGTGAGGAGAGTTAGTTCCCTCACAACCCCAATGTGTTATGATGCATTAATGCGCTCATGTCCACCATCGCATCAAGACTGCAGTGTTTTACCACTTCAGACATGCTCATTGGGAATCAAATGTGGAGGGTATGAAAAGACCAAAAGGTTTCTCGGCCTCCATTCACATGACATGCTGCATAAAATTTGGAAATTGCAAACAGAGACAATGGGAATTTCCTACCAGGACGCCAATCAAGGTATCCCTCTAGAAAAGCAGGGCAAAATATTAAATTGGGGAGAAATGTTGCTATGCTCCTTCCCTAATCTGCATTTCTGGAACCAATGTGCAAACTAAATGCAAAGATCCTCTGGCATTTGGATGTCAAAATTTTGCACCGAAGTTCTCTATTTTTTAAAAAAATACTTTATAAGAAAATATGTTTAAATGGCACAGGAAGAAAAGCACCAAGAACATTTATTTAGTGAGAGTGACAATCAAAATGCAGTTTATTAAGGAAATTGCTTTCAAAAAGGCATCTATTAGGCAAGATGATTTACAAAAGCACAAATATTTAGGGAAACAAATATGGAAATGTGTGAGAATTTTCATGAGGGTTTGAAAAAATCTCAAACTGAAGCAGAAGTAGGACGGAATGAACTTAAGCGTGTGAAAAATGAGTAAAAATGAAATAGATTTGTTTATCCTTTTGTAACAGTGCAAGCCTACAGCTGCTAGACTGAGTCTAGACAGCCACTGGAGAATGTGGAGTCCCAGCCCGACCTTGGAAATTTGCTCTGAGGTTTGAGCTGGGTGTCTGGGCTCAGCCTGCTCTCCTGCTGCCCTCTCAGCTGGCAAAGAATGAGCTGAGCGAGCTGCAGTTCTGTGACTGGAAGAGCAACCTGGGATACAGCAGTTGCTGCCTTGCCAGGGGGCAGGGAAGGAAGGAGGCAGGCTATGCCAGCCTCCGGGCAGGATTCGGCCTCCTTTGCTTGCTCTCTGGCTTACGTGGCCTAAATTAACGATCTACGCATTTAGCGGGGCCGGAAACACAAGGTGACATTTTTCACTTCTGTGCTGTTCTGTCTTCCCCGGCATCCTCATAATATTCCGAGTCTGGAAGGTGAAGCGCAGCCACGCTGGAGTGTGTGTTCCAAGATTTAAGCAGCCCTCAGAGCATGGAAATATGGGGCAGCCGCCCTCCGGGGCATAGGGGCACGACTTGGACACGAGGAGATACTCAAAATAGTGGAGCAGGGAAAGGAAGGGCACCTTGGTCTCAGGGGCTGTGGATGCCCGGAGAGAAGTGGCAGGTGTGGCTTACCTGTGACATTTTTCTGGCTATCTGTTCTGCCATATGGTTCATATGTGCAAACTGAAGCAGCAGCGGCAGGGAAAGAAATGGCTTCATTAAGCAAGAGAATCCATTTTCTCCCTGCAAGCATTTTAATCACACACACAGACACACAGACCCAGAGAGAGAGAGAGAGAGAGAGAGAGGTTGTAACATGCTCCTTTCTATCAACACAATGATCAGGATGAATTTATCAATTTTCTGCCCCCTCTCCTAATTCAACCTTTCCTAGAATCATAGAATAGTAGACTTGGAAGGGACCAGAGGGGACAATGGGTCCAGCCCCTGCCAGGGCAGGACTCCTGGTTGAACCATCTCTCCAGTTGCATCTTGAGAGCCCACAACCTCCCTGGGTCATGGGTTCCATTGTTGTAATCTCTCCTCCCTCCCTCCCTCCCTCCCTCTTCTTTTTCATTCACCTGTTTCACACTTCCCTGACCCTTTCCTCTTGGGGAACTGTAAAAAAAGAAAAGAAAGAAAAACAGAAAAGAAAAAAAGAACAGAGCAATCTCTTGTGAAGAAAAGACCTCCTAAAGAGAACCCGTTTTGTTGGTTTAATTTTGAGCCATTTGGGGACATGCAGCATCATCTAATGCATACTGTAAATGCTCAGTAAGTTGAGCTAACGCCTAGATAAGTATGCATAGGATACTTAGACACACTTAACCCTATGCATTTTTAGGTAGAAAGCCTACAATTCTCAGCATATCCCAGTCAACATTACTGGCTGCAGGGAAACTGCAAGTTATAAGACTTTCTTCCTGTCGAAACATACATAGATCACATGTTTGTTTTCTTATCTACGCATGCACACAGAGCTGCGAACATACCGTGTGACTCTCACACAGTTCCAGGTCTGAAAGGGATGCTGAATACCAGAGGGGCTGTTTGGAAGGAGAGAGATGACTGGAAACCCAGGAAGAGCGTGCAGTTCTGCCTACTTTCCCATGGAATAAATCTGCAAGGGAAGCTGGAGCTGTCTGAGCGGGCTGCATCCCTAGAGCTTCACCAGTGGCAGGGCTGCCTGTCTTCTCATGCATCTCCTTTCTTCTTCTCCTCCAGCCTGCCAAGTGGGCTTTTACAAGTCTTCCCCCGGGGATCAGCTGTGTGCCAAATGCCCTCTCCACAGCTCTTCCGAGGCCCAGGCTGCACAGGTGTGTCGCTGTGAGGGCAGCTTTTACCGAGCAGCGCAGGACCCGCCTTCAGCGGCTTGCACACGTATGTATCCCCTCGGTTGCACGTGCCAGGTGTGCATGAATGCATGTGTGGGCAGCCCTTTGCCAGGACAGAAACCCAGGATCATGCCTAGCAACCCGCAACTCTGCATCCACCTAGCCTGGTGTCTCCTGCTCAGACAGGTAGCAAGGGTCCTCCAGGACATCAAGCAGGATTCTCCCCCAGCCCTGCGAGGAGATGCTGTGGAGAGCTGAGGCCTTCCGCATGGAACGGGCAAGCTTTGCTAAGGGGCTATGCCTCCCTCCTCAGTGTGGGTTTGCAGGAGGCGAACATGCAGTAAACGAAAAAGCAAGGTAAACGTTGGAGCTGAGGAATTCATGTTTACCTGAACATAGAAAAAGTTCACCAAAACTTGGCCTTCACTTTTTCCACTGGTGCACTCCTATTTATTTTGAGGAAGCATATCCCCCAAAAGAAATTAGCATGACCATGAAACAAGATATGGAAGTAAAGCAGTGAGACATCTTAGACTGGGGGTTGGCACAGAGAGAAACAGCATGCAAAAAGTTTACTGGGGAGAATTCCTTTCTAATCCTGGTTTAACTTGGGAGAGTGATATCATCATCATCATCATCATCATCATCGTCATCGTCATCGTCATCATCGTCATCATCATCACACTGCATTGCATTTATACCCTGTCATTTTTCCTCTTCTGAGGAATCCAGGAGAGCTTACATAGCTCCAGTTTGGTGGCAGCTTGAAACAAAAATGAATGCAAGCCAAGATGGTCTCTGCACACCATTTAATGGCATGGAAATGGAATATTTGAACAACTTTGCGGACCTCAAGAGATATATTTTTAAATAGATGTACCAATTTGCATCACCTGGACTCAGGTGCAAACTCTAACAGGATTCACAGCTGGAAATCTATGCATTGCTGAGGGTTGAAGCTTTCTGCAAAAAATAAAAAGTAATTATTTGAAAAATGTGCCAAGGAAAACATGTGAAGGTGCTTTAGTTGATGGGTGCACATGTAAAAAGTCCATACGCTTCAAATGTGCACCAAATGCATATGTGAGTGTACAGTACAAAAGATGCCTATGCATTCTGTAAATAGATATATGCCTATAGAGAGAGCCTCTCTATATATAGAGAGATGCGTGGGAAGAAAGCGAGAACAAGTTTATGTGAAAATGGGATGCAACAAGCAATATGCCTAAAACTTGACATTCTCAGTGAGTCTCTGATGGACAGATCCATCCACCCTGAATTTCAGGTTTGCTGTTGCTATTGCTTCCCAGAACACCGGCTGCAGAACTGGGGAGAGAAATGTTCTGCACTGCCATGTTGCCTGTGGGCTGCCCTCTCGAACCAGACCATGTGGCGCCCAGTCTCAAGGAAGCGATACTGTCAGTGGGAACAGCAAAACCTGGCCTGTGAGAAAGCTGTGTGCATGTGCGCATTTTGCACACAGCCTTTCCGCCGGTCCCCAGAGAATCATCTCATTTCCATCACAGAGGATATGAAGTTACATTATACGGACTCTGGGAGAAGTGGTCTCCCTTCCCAGCAATTGGCTCCTCTGAAAGGCAGCTGTTCCCCAGGGTCTCAGGCGGGGAAAATGCTCCCGATTACTTGCCACTTGGTGCTTTTAACCAGAGCTGGCAAAGGCCAAGCCTTTACGCTTGTGCATGCAGAGCATGTGTGGCCCATGAAAGGACGGAGCTGCTCGGGGACCTGCCAGTCCAGGAGTGACTTTGCTGCTCTTACGGGCCTGAGCCTTCCCGTGCCTCTCCTCCTGCCTGTCAGCTGGTTTTTTACAAGTCTTCCCTCTGGGATTCAGCTGCGTGCTAAATGTGCCCTCCATGAATATTCCAGAATCCGAAGTGAGCCCTTTCACCATGGAGCGGGGAAACGAAGCAAACGAGCAAACACGCAAAGCAAAGAAATGAGGCAGGGTGTTTTCTCGCCCCAGGCATGCTGTTGACATGTGTCCTGTGTTGAAATATTTGTCCATAAGTGATACTTACTTATTGGGGGTTTCAAGGTTGCCAATCCATGCTTGTGTATTGACAGGCTGTGCTGTGAAGAGAATGATGGGCTAGATAGATAGGCCTTTGGTCAGACACAGCCTGGTTCCCTCTGTGGCCTTAAATTCTTCATGGCACCTAGTTTAACATTCATTACACAAATGCCTTTCTTAAAACCCTAAAATCCAAATTCGGAGGATGGGAAGAGCTAGCTCTGCTTCTGTGGTGTTGTCCCAAGGTGGGAGCTGCGACCTTGACCCATGGTCCCAGGCAATGTTGGGGGACCATAGGATAGTGCCCCAATAGATGGCTTATTTTCTTAAAATTACAAATACCGCCCTTCCCTCACAAGTAACTCTGCCTTCCCATTTTGCACGCACACAGCAACCCTCCCAAAAACCCAGAACAGAATGTGAGAGTGGCATTGAAATTGACGGCATCAAAAGCCTGGCAGAACAACACAATCTTTCCTGCTGAGGCAAATGAGGAAGGGCCCAATATCACTTCCTCTGGGTAGAGAACCACAACTGGGGTGCAGCTACCAAGAAGACCCCGTCTCTTCATGTTTCGCAAGGACTTGGGGCATAGAATAGGGCCTTTGCTGATGATAAATTACAGGGAAATACAGAGCTGGAAATGACCTTAGTGGCCACCTATTCTACCCTGCTACTCAGTGTAGGGCAGGACACCTAAAACTGCTTTGTGTATAAATTGCCTGCCCCCTGGCCAGCCCTCCTGCCCATCTGGACCTAGCAATATCCCAGAATTCATGTTTATTTGACGGAAATCGTTCCCCATACTGATCCCAGAACTGCAGAGAAACCCGAAGAGGGGCAGCTTCTGGGGTGGTGCGGGCAAGCCGGCCATGAATAGCAAAAGCGACAAAACAAAGCACATATGGAGGATAGATAGTCATCAGAACATCTCTTCCAAGGGATGCTCTTTTTCTCCAGGACTGGGCGGAGAAAAATAGCATTACAGGGATTATTCTCGCGTGGGGGAAGATGCTCTTCGGAGACATTTCAGCTCAGCTACCGTGAGACGTGACACCCTGCGAATGGTGTGTCAGGGCAGGTGGGCCAGGAGAGGAAAAGCTCAGAGAACGAGAAGCTGTCCTGTTTCATTAGCGTATGCATTTGCACCTCACCATATATTTTATGTAGCTGCACCGGGTGTTCCTGATCCCTTGTTTGAGCGGTGCGTGGGTAACATGGTTAGGATGGTGTTGGCAGACAGGGGAGGAAAGCTGGTAGCCAAAAGGGGTCACTAGCCATGCCCCTAGAACATTTTGTCCATTCATATTTTTACAGGATTTAATATACTGTCCTCCACAGCCAATCTGGCTCTCAGAACAGTTTACGAGATTAAAAATAAGGTTAGACTAAAACTATACTAAGACAATAAAATAGCCAAGCAATCCTAAAACCTTTCAGTCATGATACGCTGCAGCAGTCCAGCCTCTGGGCCAGCCAACAAGAACAAAAATAAAGAAAATAATACACAAATCAACAAGCACACGAGCAGGAAATGAAGAGCCGTTTAAACAGACAGCAACCTGGCAGGCACATAAAAAGAAGGGGGAATCCGGGCATTGTGGGACGGTGGGGAGATAGCAGTGCCAGCACGTTGAGCGCATGGTGTGCATGCAGAAAGTCACAAGTTCAGTCTCTGATCCCTCCTGGCCCAGGAGCTGCTGCAGCCCCTGGAGGTTAGCATTGGTCTAGCGCAGGGGTTCTCAAACTTTTTAAACAGGGGGCCAGTTCACTGACCCTCAGACTGTTGTGGGGGCTGGACTATAGTTTGAAAAAAGAAAAAGAATGCATTCCAATGCACACTGCACATATCTTATTTGTAGTGCAAAAAACCAGGAAAAAGCAATACGATATTTAAAATGAAGAACAATTTAAAACAAACACTTATTAGTATTTCAATGGGAAGTATGGGCCTGCTTTTTTATAATGAGATGGTCAATGTCCGGTTCCATATTTACTCCTCTCTTCTTTATTCAGAGCCAATGCATGCATGCAATAGGGGGAAGAGCCAGAGCATTCACAGTTCATGTTGCCATGGCCAGCACAGTAGCAGGAGCTAGCCAGAGACAGCAGAGAGAGCCGGAGCACGAGCAGTTGCTGTCACAATTTGGCGCGTGCACCGGCTCTCTGCTAGTCTCCGAAACTGAAAGAGTTTCAGAGAGCACCTGTGCCAGCTCAGAGCTTTCGGACTCATTCAGAGATCATTTCCCAAAAGCTCTGAGGAGGGCCAGGTAAATGACCTTGGTGGGCTGTATCTGGCCCGCGGGCTGTAGTTTGAGGACCCTGGTCCAGCTGGTCCAAGGACAATCTCTTGTGTGCTGTGTTCCTTTCCGCTTGGGAGGAATGGCCAGAGGTAAGCAGGTTCTGGCCATTTGTCTGATCTGGGCAGAGAATGGTCAATACAGATGCATTTTCAAGCAGAACTTGAATTCATGCAATCCTAGAATCATAAAGCTGGACGAGAGCGCCAGAATGTCCTACCTCTGCTCAGTGCAGGACTCCAGGTGAAATCATCCCCCTCAGATGGCTGTCCAGTTGCACCTTGAGTGCCTCTAACATGGGAGAACCCAGCACTTCCCTGTGTTGTTGTGAGCCATCCTGAGGCTGTGTAGCAATGGGGACGGCATATAAAAACTTTAAATAAATAAATATGTCATGGGTTCCATTGTGGTACTGCTCTACCAGCCAGGAAGTTCTTCCTGATGTCCAGCTGGAATCTGGCTTCCTGTAACTTGAGCCTGGTATTTCATGTCCTGCATTCTGGGATGACTGAGAAGAGATCCTGTCCTTCCTCTTTGGGAGAGCCTTTCAGGGTTTGCAAAGAGCTATCCTATCTCCCTTCTGTCTTCTGTCTGGAGCCGGGGGTCAGACTAGATGGCCCGGGAGACCCCTTCTGACTTGCTCTGTTTCTATGGTTCTACGTTTCTCTTCTTCAGGTTAAACATTCATGTGTGTCCTGCAAATTCTACCTCAAACATGTTATACCTTGTGTCTGTACTGGATTGCGATCTTCTTCTTTGGCATGATTTTTTTGTTTTTTGTGTTTTCCAAGCATATTTTCCTAACACATGTATCAATTGCGTGCATCTTTCAAATGTACACCTTCTTTCCCATGGGTTGGTTAAAATGAATTTGTGTACACTTTTGGAAAGCATGCATTTCATGCAAATTTTGCATATGTATTTGTGCTGTGAAAATAAGCTTTTTTCTCTCCCTGAAAATCACATTGCAAGGCTGGAAATGCCTGGAATTTGCTCAGAGGTTGCTTGCAAGTCTGTACAAACTGGGAAAATTCGGATCAAAAATGAACTAAAACAAATTTCTCACATATACCTACAGGACTATAGATTTTGCCCCTGGTGTGCGGAAAGTCGCATCATGCAAAGGGAAAACACAAAATTCACCAAAAGAGGGTGGATGGGGAGGGTGTCTCGATTTGGCAACTGCCAAAGTCCACTGGACTTCCAAAACTCTTATCCTTGGTGCTCATGTCCATGAAATCTGGATGGTGAAGGCCAGCCTCTCCCATCTGATGCCTTCCCATTGAGTTGGACTGCAACTTCCAGGGCACAGCCATAGCCATGCTGGCTGGGGAGAATGGGTGCTGCAGTCCAAACTGTCGGGGAGGGAGTGGCCTTTGAGAGCAGCAGAGCATAACCTATGGCCTGGGGAGAACATGTGCCCCTGAGGCCTTTATGGCAGCTCCTCAAGACAGCTCCTGCAGCTGTTGGCTTCCCCCCAACCTGTACTCCCTCTCCCAGAATGCCTTGCGCAGACAGTTCATTCACTGCGCCTGGAGGCAGTGAAGAAGAAGCCGTTTCTGTCAGGATCGTTGGCACATAGGTGGGTGCAGCTCACAGGGCTGGGTCACACATAGCCCTTGGGGCCAACAGTGTGGAAGAGGCTGGCCTTGCACTCTGGCTGGGGGCGCAGCTTTGGTGGCTCTGGGAGGTGCTTGGTGTTCTTCTGGGTACACGTCTGACCCTCTGCTCCCTGATCTGTTTCCAGGCCCTCCATCGGCTCCCATGAACCTGCTTTCCACGGTGAATGGCACTTCGGTCAGCCTGGAGTGGGCCCCACCTCTGGACAGGGGAGGCCGGACGGACATCACGTACAACGTCATCTGCCAGCGTTGTGTGTGGGGCTCAGGACAGTGCGAGGCCTGCGGTGCCGGCATCCGCTTTGTGCCCCAGCAAACGAACTTGGTCCAGGGTTCCCTGGCCATTGCCAACCTCTTGGCCCACACAAACTACTCCTTCTGGGTGGAGGCCATCAATGGGGTTTCCGAACTGAGTCCCGAGCCACCGAAATTTGCTGCTGTCAACATCACCACAAACCAGGCAGGTAGGATTTGCCCTACCCCACTGACAATCGGGTTCTGCTTTCTTTCCTCCTCGTCCTAAGGGACCATCCTGGCTTTGGGGGTTGTCTCCTCAGGCCTCCTCAGGAGGGCTCAGTGAGATATTGAAGGGCAGTAATGACAGCATGGAGGGTCCGTGGGCAGGCAAGGGATGCTGAGCTGAAAAGGGAAAAGTCCTTGGAGTTATTGTGGTCAACAGGCTACATATGAGCCAACAATGTGATGCAAAAGGGCAATGCTATTTTGGGATGCATTAATAGAAGCATCACCTCCAAATCAGAAGTTGTAGTTCCCCTATAGTCTTCGCTAGTCAGACCTCAGCTGGAATATTGTGTCCAGTTCTGGGTACCAAGATTTAAGATGGACACCAGTTACTAGAGAGCTGTCTCTTAATAATCCTGCCCTACAGAGCCTGCACTGAGTAGAGGTTGGGCTAGATGGTCTCAAAGTTCCCTTCCAACTCAATGACTCTTCTCCACTGTGGATATTTTGATGCATAATTGCATATTTACAGAGCAATCTAATTCTACTTAGAAGTAAACATTTATAGGCTTACAGCCTTAAATGCTATTGTGAATGCTAATGAGGAACAATTGGATTAAAGCAACTAGCTCTGTACATGGTATTCTAAATGTCTCCACACAAAAGATTTCTATATTGCCCATTTTATTTTCAATCACTTTCCCAATAATGCTTAATGGTGAATGGTTGTTCTTGCTGAGCCAATCAATCAAATTTCTACATTGACACCAAAATCTTTTTTTT
Organism: Varanus salvator macromaculatus; assembly: GCA_023646645.1. Classification (NCBI taxonomy): domain Eukaryota; kingdom Metazoa; phylum Chordata; class Lepidosauria; order Squamata; family Varanidae; genus Varanus; species Varanus salvator. Next base: position 5,283,819 of record JAIXND010000800.1, on the reverse strand, counting down.
GTTGTTGAAGAGTTCAAAGCAAAGAACAAATGCCCTGAGCAAATATTTGATTCCAGACAATGGAGGAACAGAAAATACATATGAAAGAAAGCCCAATAGCAATACATTTCTCATTAATATTAAAATTGTTAAATCTAAATAAGGTCAGGATATTTTAGAAACTTAAAACAAATCAAGAATACCCCCTTTCTCATACACACATATTGGACATTGCATCAAACAAAGCAATTTAAGTTGATGGGAGTAGCAATTTCAAAGATAACAGCCCTCGATGGCTCCGGATGGTTTTTCTCTGGAGGAACCATCTTCAGCAGAAGAACTGGAGTCCCTGACTATCGACTGCCCTGAGCAGCCTTGTTCAACATTTCCTTCTATTTCTTTCCCCCAGCCATTTATTTTCTATCAGGTGGAATGAGAATGGTATCGAAAGTGTAAGGTAAACTTGTGGCACAGCACTAATTTCAACAGCAGGGCTCCTGGCTTCCTTTCCAGTCCCTATTCCCACTGTCTTCATCTTGCTCCGTGGCTGCCCTCCAACATCAGGATGGTGGGAAGCAGAAAGAAGATGGCCGCAGCCCCACTTCTAGAAATGCTAGTCCTCCTTCTCATGTCTTTACGGGTCTCCGTGTATGAGTGCATTCAAGACTGGGATGGTGTGGCTTGCTGTCCTGCAACAGCAGGGGCTTGACTAGATGGCCTGCATGGCCCCTTCCAACTCTTCTATTCTATGACTCAGACAGATGCTTTTCCTTATGGCCTTGCAAGAGTAAACTCATCTGCTCCAGGGCTGAGGGGGACTTCAACAAGGTCTCTCCCAGGATGGTGGACCCCACTGATGTTCGGCTTGGTGGTGGGCAAGGGGTTTGGTGGTGGCCATTTTTGTTTCTGGCAGTGCCCTGGTTATGGAGTCATCTGGGAGCATTTTGGGGACAAGGATGGAGACCGTGTGCCCCCACCATTGGAAGGACATTTGAAAAATTGATTTAATTTTGTAAAAACGGGGTAGGACAGGGATCAAGGATGGAGCAGGTCAGTCCAGCTATTGCTGCTGGGATTGAGTCCCATTGCACGTTTTATTCCAGATACTCCCTGGCTGAGCTAGGCTTTGAAGACATTCCCAGGTGCCTCCGATCCCCATCCCCTCATCTCTGCTGCTCCTTCATGTCATTCTTTGCTCTGTTTCCATAGCGCCATCCCAAGTGCTGGCGATTCACCAAGAGAATGTGGGTCAAAACAGTGTCACACTCCTCTGGCAGGAGCCGGACCAGCCTAACGGCATCATCCTGGAATACGAAATCAAGTACTACGAGAAGGTACCTGCAATTTGACTGCATTGCAAACTTCAGAGAACTGTGTGCACTAAGCAGTAACCCTGCTTCATGTGGCTTATTTCTCAGGGAGGTATGAATTAGGCTTGCCATAACATGCAAAATGAACACATTTATCTCCTATCCATAGCCATTTATAGCTAGTCCTTCCCTCGCTGGCGTTCTTTCATCGAACAGCTCTTGGTTCTTGTTGCTTCAGCAAATGGATGGGGCCACAGCATTCTTCCCCTGCCTTCTGCAACACCAGGAGGCAACTGCCAGATGGTCCTACGGGTTTTCTGGCGGAGAGCTGGATGCAAGCTCCTTGAATCTGCTCCTTCTCTGGTGAGGGGATGAGGCTGCGCTAGCTTCTTCATTGCCTTGACATCTTTCCTTGCAGGCAAGGGGCTGCCAAAACCTTTCCCTAGCAATTTCTCTCCAGGGTTGGAGTTCCGAGGTAACCTGTGTGTGTGTGTGTGTGTGTGTGTGTGTGTGTGTAAGATTTTAAAACTAACACTAAAAAAAGAAAAAAAAAATCAAACATTGGATTCACTGGGTCAACTTCCTACCACATATTTTTTAACATATCAAATTCAAATTAATTTATCATAGTTTAAAAAACATCTCTAAATATACACCAAGTCCCGTTTCTCCAGCCAATTATAAAAAGAGTCCCAAGTTTGATAGAAGTCAGTATCCTCTTTCTCCTTCAACGATAAAGTCAATCTATCCATTTCTGCACAGTCCAAGATTTTTCTTACAATCAGTCCATCAGTGGGCAGCTCCTCACTTTTCCAATATTGGGCAAATGCAATCCTCGTGATTAGATGCAACATCAAATACATTTCCTGTCTGTTAACCTCTTCCGGTATAATGCTTAACAAGAAAACTTCGGGTTTAAAAGCAAAGGGTTTTTGTAGTATTTCTTCCATCCATCTGTGTGTTTTAATCCAGTACTTTTTTGCATTAGGTAACGTGTTATTTCTGAAGTACAGCAGAACATCAGCAACCGGGCATTTCTCTGTTCCCTTTTGTTTGCTCAGCCCCGTGTGCGTGTGCGCGTGCCGAAGGATTCTGCATTTATTTCCCTGATAGTCTGCAGATCCATGGCAATGCGGTGCATCTCCTCACCAATTAGACCAGCACAAACACAGAGGAAAATCCCAATGCTACTGCAGGGCTCTGTCTTGGAAATCAAGCCATGAGTGGTGTTTGGAAAGAAGTCACAAAGAAACAAACCTTGATTCCAGCAAGTCACAGGCAGAGTTTAAAAAATACTCCAAGAGACAAAAAAATGAGGCTCTTGAGTTTAAATTCTTAAGCACTAGGAACTTGTTCTGGAGCTTGCTAAAGTACGCAGCAGCAGCTTGTGCACAATTTTGTGAAGGACGACATCTGCCCAGTGTTACACCCATCAGGTCAGCCTGCAGTTACACTGGTTTAGAAAGCACAACTCATGGTGGATATCCTTTTATCTCTCCTTCCCACCTCCCTGTGCCAGTACTTTTCATATTCCTTTCTCACAAGGCCGACTAACAATGGTGAGACATGAGGGCCTGAACATTTCTACTTCTACAATCCCATGCAGGTGCGTGCCTTTGTCCATTAATCAGAGCACAGGGCAAACAGGAAGGGAAGCCAAGCGAAATGGAAATGAGGGAACATCGTCTGCTTTGCACAGCCTTCTGGCAGTGATCACACCAGGAGTGGTTTCGATCTCACCTTCTGTGTCCCCAGGACAAAGAGATGCAGAGCTATTCCACCCTGAAGTCCAAGGGCAACAGCACCACCGTCTCAGGGCTGAAGCCTGCGACTCGCTACGTCTTCCAGGTCCGAGCCCGTACCTCTGCTGGCTGCGGCAAGTTCAGCCTGGCGGTGGAAGTGGAGACCACCAAAGCAAGTGAGGCAAAGCAAGGGGAGAAATGGTTTGTGAGAGAGAGGTTGTGTGAGGCCTGGAAGGGCGCAGCCATAGGAAGGGGAGTGACATGCTAGAAGGGCATCCTCCACCACTCCACATTTAAAAACTCCGCTTCCCATCACCTGCAGAGTCTCCCAAGCCTGTCCCCTGCTCTATTTGTCCAGGAGGGAAGGTAAAACTCGGCCCAGAAAGGGAGATTTGGGCCAGCAGAAGGAGGGTTCTTGTGCTTCTCAGCCCATGAGAGGCTGGGCACAAGGCCCACCTCACCTGCGGGCTCTGAGCTGCTGACTGCTACCTGGTCACCTGCTGTACATCTTGAGGGCCCTCACAACTCCTCCTCCCTGGCTTTTGCCACCAGAAAAAGCCCGTTGGGCACAGACATGCCTCAGCAAGGAAGTCCATTCCCAAAGCCGCTGTCCATGGTGACTGCCCTGGATTGCCTGCCCTGGGTGAGGCTGGGCCAAGGAGGATGCTCCATGTTTAAGGAGTGTGGCTCACACCCATCTCCTCCTCTGTTTCCTCCCATGGAGATTTAGAGACAAGGAAGCCAGGGAGAAAGCAGGGGCTGCTTCAGGGTTTGGAAATCTCCTAGGAGGGCGTCCTTCATCAGCTCCCGTCCCTGGTCAAGCAGGGTGGCCCATGCCACTGGGCCTTGCTGGGGAACACAATCTGGCAGGTGCCGGCCCATGCTGAGCCTCAGCACTGGCATGGGGCAAGCGAAGAAGGCCAGCGGAGCTCCTCCCCAGTGCGTGCATGCACGGCCGGGGGGTGTCGGTGAGCCTCGGGCTCCCCTGCAAGGATACAGTGCAATCTTTCTCCCCCAGCAGTTCCCCGTTATGACACCACAACCGTCGTCTGGATCTGCCTCACACTCATCAGCAGCCTCGTTGCCCTGCTTGTGTTTCTGATCTGCAAGAAGAGGTAGGCTTGCTTTGCAAGGACGGATTGCCTGAAGGCAGGCATCTCATCCACATCCGGGCTGGAAAGCTCGTCTCTAGCAAGTCTCCTCTCAGAAGAGGCATCCTCTCTTGTGGGAGGGAGAACACGGAATGCCTCTTTTCAGGAGATGCCTCCTGTGACATATGCTTGCAAGATCTAACAAGAGAAAGGGTGCTTTCCTCCCTTTAGAAAACTTGCTTCTCCTGCACAAATTAATGCAGATTTAATTGAGGCCTGGACTAATACGTGATGCATCAGTTCGGATTTCTCCAAGGTGCCAGACCCTTACTTCTTTTCTTTCATTTCCTGATGCCAAGAGTTTTGCTCCATTCCAATTGCCTAATAAATCTTACTTAGGAAGCTGTCACCCGTCCTCCTGTCCCTGTCTTGGAACCACCTTAGCTTCTGCATATACCTAGATTATTTCTGCTCCTTTTTGCAAGGCAGTAGAATCCTATTGTTAAAGCAGCAGCCCCGGGCGTTGAGAAGACACCTGGAGCAGACTGGGAAATAAAGCGCCGAGCCAAATTCTTCTTCCTTGAAAGGCTGAGAGGTTGCACATGGACCAGGGTCGCCCGGTGCTACTCTCCCCAGACATGGTGGACTACAATTCTTATCATCCCCAATCAATTGTGCCCATGTGTGCTGCAGAAGGATACTGTTTTTTAAGTCAGATATACGGACATGCTACCCTTTCAGTGGTCCACACCTAGAACAAGTCTGGTTTTGTGGGGGCACTGGCGTTCCAGACAGGACAAAATAAACTTGGGATTCTTTCACAGACAGGAAAGGTTGTAGTAACTCTGGTGTGTGTTTGTGTCCCACCTTGGTGCGTTAGACACTGTGGCTACAGCCAGGCTTTCCAGGACTCCGACGAAGAGAAAATGCATTACCAGAACGGGCAAGGTAAGTCCTCTCCTCTGGACGTTATCTCTGCTCGCTCCCCAGCAGCACACCTGACTGCACCTTGGCATGTCCTGGCAGGAAGCAACCTGGGAAAGAGGCCTCGGGGGTGCACATGGCATCATATGGAGGGAAAGGGGAGCCACCACTGTGCATGGGTGACACGAGGACACGCCAAGGGAAAGAGTTTGGCTGGAAGCAGCAGGGAAGCTGAGTTCAAGGAAAAGGGAAGAAAGATGCCATCGTTTTAGCTGTGCGATGGTGGAGCACCTTGCCTTGGAAGGTGGAGGATCTCTCCTATTTAAGCAGTGAATGGCTGGCCATTGGTCAGGTTCCTGCCCTGAGTGGAGGGTTGGGGGAGATGACCTCCGAGGCACTTTCTAGTTCTAAAATTCTGTGGTCCTCAAGGCGAGGATGCCATTGCATTCCTCATCCCCTTCCCTTCCTTCCTAAAGATCCAGAGTGAGGGAAGTGGCTTTACTGTTGAGCTGCAGAGATCTGTCCTCTGTTTACAAGTGAAGCCCTCACAGCTCTGACTGGGAGAAATCCTTCCCTGGGAAAACCTCACCTGATTTGCCTGGGACATCTGCCCGCATCACTGCCTTCAAGATCTCATCTCTCCTGTCCTTCCCTGATCCCCAACAGTGAAGTTTCCCGAGTCCAAGTTCTATGTGGAGCCACATACCTATGAGGACCCCTGCCAAGCGGTGCATGAGTTCACGCGAGAAATCGACGCCTCCAGGATTAAAATTGAGAGAGTCATTGGCTCTGGTGAGTGTGTCTTTTTCTCCACAGGCTATCATGCCCACCCACATTTCTTGGTAGCCCAGACCAAGCTCTTGCTGGACAGCTCCTGGAGACAGCTGTGGGGCTAGGAAACCAGGGCCATGGAGCGGGGCACGCTAGCTTCCTCAGTTGCTGGGCAGGCCCATAGCTGTGTGGAGTGGGGCACGCTAGCTTCCTCGGTTGCTGGGGCAGCCCCATAGCTGTGTGGAGTGGAGCAAGCCAGAGCTACTCTGGATGAAGGCGGTTTCCAGGTATCTCCAGTTAAATGAGCAGGGGGCAGGAAAGATCAGAGACCCTGAGGTCAGAACTGACAATACTGGGATACCTGAGTTGAGAGAAGGGCCCAGTGCAGCAGCTCAGCACATGTTCCGCATGTGGAATCCCCTAAGCTCACATTTGCAGCCATGGTCCGCACTGGGAGAAGGAGTCAAAACCACACCTTGGAAGCTCCACAAGAAATGGGTGTGCAGACCCTTCCTGCTGTTGCAGGAGAATCCGGAGAGGTTTGCTACGGCCGCCTGAAGTTGCCCGGGAAAAGAGAGGCACCAGTGGCAGTGAAGGCTCTGAAGTCAGGCTACACGGAGAAGCAGCGGCGGGACTTCCTGAGCGAAGCCAGCATCATGGCCCAGTTCGACCACCCCAACGTCATCCACCTGGAGGGGGTCGTCACCAAAAGTAGGTGTGCAGCTGGCCTGGGGAGGGCAAGCAGGGTAGATCCAAACAAAGGGATAAGACCACCGGACCTTTGCAGAGCACCTGTGGGTGTCCAAAGCACACCTGTGCATTATTCTCTTGCAATCTCTGGGTCATTTTGTGTCATATTGATGGGGAGGGAATGAGGCTGGGAAAGATTGGCTCACTGAATGCCACCCAGTCCATGTGACTGGATGCAGGCTGGACACTGAAGGGAGGAGGGACTGAAAGGAGGGCCACTTGGGTGCCTTTCCCCTCCTCTGCCATTCTCCTCCACATCCACAAGTAGAAGGTGACAGCTTGGAGAGCCACATCTACCCACGGGGGCTCCCTGTGGAACGGAAAACCCTGTCTCACCTTTTCCTGGAACTGGCTGAGGGCAAGACCTAGAGATGTGTGAGGCCTCCTCGTCCTGAGCAGACCTGCTGGATGGGTGGCCTCAGGTAGCTGACTGAGCACTGTGCCTTCAGAAGTGAGGTCGTAGGGTTGGGGCTTCCAGAAACAATGAACATCCCTCCACCATCACACCTTCCTTGACAGGATGCCATCTAAGAAAGCGACATCTGGCTGTGCCACAGGGACATGGTCCTTCTACCATTAGTACCTGGAGAAGCCATGGAATCATAGAATCATAGAACAGGAGAGCTGTAAGGGGCCATGAAGGCCATTGAGTCCAACCCCCTGCTGGTGCAGGACACCAAGTCACACCATCCCACTCAGAGGGCTGTCCATCTTCTTTTTGAATGTCTCTAGTGTAGGAATCAGAGAATCTTTCTGCATCAGCGATCTGATCAGCAGAAATGAGGAAGGGACATTGGTGGCCTAGAACTATCGACTGTCACATGAATTGCTGGAACCAAGGTTCCATTTGGATGCCAGGAAGCATTTCCTGACAGTTGGGACCCCAAAGGTGTGGAATGGGCTTCCATGGGAGGTGGTTGAGGGCCCGTCGGTGCTGGTGTTCAAGGATAGGCTGGATGTGCACATGGTGGGCATGTCGTGAGTGGAGCTGGCTGGAGCCAGGGGTCAGACTAGATGACCCAGGAGACCCCTTCTGACTCACTCTGTTTCTGTGTTTCTATGTACAGGAGGAAAGCTGGGCAACCCCAAGTCTGGTCTGGCTTCTCTCCCCAGCACTGGTTTGACTGGGTGACATTGTAGGCTCAAGGTCAACAGCTTTGAGGCCTAAGGGGGAAAACCAGCCCTGGCTCCTTTGCATGTTGTCCATCATTTCACACAAACAGGGTGGGGGGGGGGTCTCCTTGGCCATTCTTGCCCATCCTTTGCTGGCCTCCTTCGCAAGGGAAGCTGCACTTTCGCGTGGCCTGCTGCAGCTGATCGCTGGATGGAAGTCCAGCCGCTTGTCCCGTTGGCACTGAGGGGGACCTGCTTCGGCCCTTTGGCTGCCCCGCTGTTCCTTTCAGGGGACAATATCTGCTCCCATTCCTCAGATAAGCTGAACTGCATGGAATCATAAAGTGCATACGTGTGAGTTTGGGGGCCGGATTCTGATGCAAAGCAGCATGGAAATGGGATGCAAATAGCATGGGCATGCTGGGAACGGCCTGTCAACGGCCCGCAGACCCCGGCTTTGACCTCTCGCGAGCAAATCTGCACTTTGCACAGCCTGGAAATGGAACCAGCCTCGAGCTGCTGGGGTGGCGCAAACCTCCAGAGCGGCCCCATATAAACACACCCACTGAAAATGCAGGCTGGGGTGGAAAGGGCTTCCACATTAACTGACCCATCTTGTCTCTTGCAGGCAAATTAGTCATGATTGTGACAGAGTATATGGAGAACGGCTCGCTGGATTCCTTTCTCCGGGTAACATGCTCCTTCTTATTCACTCTGCGTGGCTTGGGGCTGAGTGACTGACAGGAGGTAGAGGAGGTGACTGCAGCAATGGCTGCAGCCACGTTGACATTTGCTTTTTGACATGTGGCCGCAAGCTCTGGGTGGCTCCCCCACGCCAATTCATGCTCTGCAGGCACATTTGCAATGCATCCCTTCTCCTGTCTCTACCCCGCACCCCCAGCAATGTTTTCGGCTTCCTACAGGCTAACCGTACGTGGTGCAGTACACGCCACATTCTAGCTTGTCTGTTGTGCTGAGCTGAACAAGGCAAAGGAGTCGTTTGAGGGAGGGCCTCCGTCTGGCCTCCATTTCTTCTGCCCCTCTGAAATCGCATCCCTCTGCCAAGATGCTCCCCCATTGGAGCCCCACTGAAGGAAAGCAACTCGAAGGGGGTACATGGGTGGTCTGTGAATGAAAAGATTTCGTTGAGAAGATGGCAGGATGCTTCTACAATTTCTGCCTAGATTTTTGACTTCCACATTCATTAATCTTGTTTCTGAAGTGGAACGGATGCATTAGAAGTTCTCCATTGTTCCATTATAAAATGTAATGTACAGAGTGCGATTTTGCAGCAGCTTTCAGTTACCTCATTATACGTGTATTTCTCACCAATGAAATGTGCTGTGATAACACGGTGCAGAAACTCGTTCTTGATTTCCTACAGCTATATCAAGATTCTCTCTGTGTGGTGTTTTAGCACGGCATTAAAGCACCGTACCAAAAGAATTCTGTTGCATTTCAGTGCACAGAGAAATGCAAATTTTGGGTTCTTTTACACAGTTCAGCCCATGCTTGTGTGCAATTGATAATATGTGTGCATGTGTGGCAGGAGAGAGAGGAAAATAAGGAAACACGTAGAAATACAACTGAGAGATTTGCAGGAAAATTCCATGATGGCCTCAGAGAAGCTTCAGGGAACCATCATGCTTGGCGTTCATTCTTGAACTGAGCCAAATTTTCTCCAAAGAAATTTTTCTGAGACATTTTCCAAGATCTTTTCAATTCCAGCCCCACAGCACAACAGAAAATGTTGCAGAATTTTCTCTGCATATTACTTACCTTTTTCACTTGCATATTTTTTTTACTTACATATTACTTTGCTGTTGTTGTTAGTCGCGAAGTCATGGCCGACCCATCATGACCCCATGGACAACATTCTTCCAGGCCTTCCTGTCCTCCACCAGCCCCTGGAGTCCACCCAAGCCCACACCCACTGGCCCAGTGACTCCATCCAGCCACCTCACCCTCTGCCGTCCCCTCCTTCTTTTGCCATCTATTGTTCCCAGCATCAGGCTCTTCTCCAGGGAGTCCTTCCTTCTCATTAGGTGGCCAAAGTCTTTGAGCTTCATCTTCAGGATCTAGCCTTCTGAAGAGCAGTCAGGGTTGATCTCCTCTAGGACTGACCAGTTTGATCGCCTTGCGGTCCAAGGGACTCGCAGGCGTCTCCTCCAGCACCACAATTCAAAACATATTACTTACTTTGACTGAAATCCCCCACCCTGTTCACATGATGCCCTGGATTGATGCAACTTGCCATAAGCAGGGGCAGAAAAAACCAACAGATCATTTAAAATAAAAAAAAAAAACCTTATGAAAAGAAAATTAGTCCTGCTTCCACCGCTGCTAACAGCGAGTCTGACCACTGAGAAATGTTTTGGAAATGGCTTTCTCTGCCCACAGTTGGCTGGGGTAGGGCCAGGCCATTTCTGAACAAGCTCTTGGTCCAATCGTAGGATGATCTTGGCCCAGTCTTTCTGGGATAGAGGGCAGAGTGGGGATAATTTCCAGCAAAATTTAAGGGGCAAGGGGAATATTTGTGGTGAGACATATTCACTCACTATCTGAACCCAGTCAAAGAAATGCTACAGCATCAGAAAAATTGCTAGCCACCAGCTCGCAGCCATGAGAAGGCGTCCCAGAGACCCAATCAGTGTCCTCTCTTTTCCCTGAATTCTCTTCCTACGCATACGTGACTGGTTGAAAAGTGTGCGCGCACACACGCACATGTTCAGTGTGGTCCTATTTGTGTGTCCGTGTATGGTTAAGCAAAGTTCTGCCAGTTGCAAGCCAACACAAGTTGGTCTTTCTCTAGAAACACGATGGGCAGTTTACAGTCCTTCAGCTGGTCGTCATGCTGAGGGGCATCAGTGCGGGCATGCGCTACCTGGCGGACCTGGGCTATGTGCACCGCGACTTGGCGGCACGCAACATCCTGGTCAACGGCAACTTGGTCTGCAAAGTTTCTGACTTCGGCTTGTCACGAATCCTGGAGAACAACCCTGATGCTGCTTATACTACTACGGTAATTTCCACTTGATGACAGAGAATCAGAGAAGTGTACAATCACAGAATGACAAAAGAATTGTCATTGGATCAGAGAATAATTGACTTGGAGAATCAGAGAAACATAGAATCACAGAATCACAGAATGGTAGAATCGTAGAGGGGGAAGGGGCCAATAGGGTTACCAGGTCCAAGCCCCTGTTCAATGCAGGACTCCAAGTTCAAGCATCCCTCACCGATGGCTGTCCAGCTGCATCTGGAATGCCTCCAGTGTGGAAGAGCCCACAACCCGGCAGGTGCTGCCCTCTGTCCTGGAGAGACAGGATGCAGTAACACTCAGCTTCATAGAATCATAGAATTGTAGAGTTGGAAGGGGCCATGAAGGCCAAGGGTCCAACTCCCTGCTGTTGCAGGACACCTTGGCAAGCAGTCTTGCCTATAAAATTGAAACAAGGACAATTGGCCCTTGAGAATTCTGTAGCCACTCAAGACACCTGAAGTTGTCCCTGGACCATGAAGTCTTCCTGTAGGTATTTTGGAGCCTACAAGTGTGCTGTCCACATGGGATTCTACCTCTCCCTCACATCCCTGTGCCAATGCAGAAGAGCACATCTGGCTAGGATAAAGTCCTCTCCTCTTCTCCTGCCCTGAGGCCACCTAGCAGCCAGCTAGCAGCTCTGGGGTTCACGGTTTTGACCTTCCTCTGCACCAGCTTTGCAGAGTCCAGAACTTCTTGGGAGCAACTAGAACTCTTCTCTCAGCCAGGCTGATTTTCATGTCACTGCCCCAGACTTTTTATTGCAGGGTGGGAAGATTCCAGTTCGATGGACAGCACCTGAAGCCATTACCTACCGAAAGTTCTCATCAGCCAGCGATGTATGGAGCTATGGCATCGTCATGTGGGAAGTGTTAGCCTATGGGGAGCGGCCTTACTGGAACATGACCAACCGGGATGTAAGTGGACACGGTTTGGTGAATTTCCACCTGTAAGACTGACCACAACAGGTGGAATGTATCTATATTTTAATCACTGATGAAATGTGTGCAAAGTAGCATCCCTAAAACATGTCCCCCAGCAAGATCTGTGGAAAATCACGGCGATTGTTATCTAGAAACATAGAAACATAGAAACAGAGCGAGTCAGAAGGGGCCTCCTGGGCCATCTAGTCTGACCTCCGGCACCAGCCGGCTCCGCTCATGACATGCCCACCATGTGCATGTCCAGCCTATCTTTGAACACCCGCACCGATGGGGCCTCAACGACCTCCCGTGGAAGCCCATTCCACGCCCTCAGGGTCCTAACTGTCAGGAAGTGCTTCCTGGCATCCAAATTGAACCTTGGCTCCCTGAGCTTTGCTCCATTGGAGCAAAAACTCTCTGAACTCCATCTATGCAGTTCAGAGACTTTTAAACAATGCTAACTTGAGCCACATGGTTTTCCACTGCTTTCTTGCACACATTTCATTCGGACAAATGAGCCCATCATGGCCTACTTTAGCAACGGAGGTCTGCACACAGAGAACCCCCAGTGAATCAGCCCCAGTGCAGGGCTAATGGACCAGAACCTGGGTTACAGGTGGGTGAATCATAAAAAAATCTGTCAAATTTTCACTCCTCTTGTCAGATTCCTCACACATCGCTGAGGTAGCAGAACGTGTCCCTGCAGTCTGGGCTGAACCTTGGTGTGACTTCCATCAGTGAGAATATCAGTCTGTGGAATCTGCATAAATGCCGTGCCAGTCATGGAATCATAGAACTGTATAAATGGAAGGAGCCCAACTCCTTCAATGCAGGGCTCCAAGTTAAAGCATCCCTAACTGATGTTTGTCTGGCCATAGCTTGATATCCTCCAGTCTGGGAGAATTCATGAGCTCCAGATTCTGAGGAAACCGACCAAGAATCTTATAGCACCTTAATGACTAAGCTGGATTCATGACCATCAGCTTCTGTGTGCTGCAGTCTATTTGGTCCTATGCATGAATGGACTTAGCTCAATTAATTAGGCTAATGGGGTAAGCTTAATTAATTCCAGACAGAAGTGGGAAGGGAGGGAGAAATGCTATTTACAAAGTGAGGGCCAGAGACCAAGCCAAGCAAGAGATCATGTCTGGTGTGTCAGAGTCCTATGCTAAGTATGCCTAAAGGTCTGATCCAGTCAAAGAAGAAAAGATCCAGTTCAGTGAATATGAGATCTAATCATGCAGATGCCAGAGCTAATCCAATGAATCCAAGATTCAATCATGAGCTCTTGATTAGTAGCCTCTGGGAACAAATACACACAGTGAAAGTTGTACTGCAAAGACACTTCTAAAAAGAGATAATTGCCTTCCATTTTGAGGTAGAAATTCCCAAGATTTACCCAGTCTGTCTGCCTTTGGGATGCCACGGGCCTCTTGGTTGCTTCTGTTGCTACAGAGGTTAGCAGCTAACCCTCATCACAACATCCGGGCTTGGGAGGCTGTGATTTCAATTCATCAAGAAGTGAACTAAACAGTCAAAGGGCAGGTTCATCAGCCACGATTAACAGAGAAGCTGGGTCCACATGTCGCAACAAGCGACTCTGTGTAGTTTCCACAGTGTGCAGTTTTTGCCTGTATGTGTCTGACAGATAATGCTAGCCTAGTTTCCGCTTTCCTCACTCAGTTCTGCCACTGTTGGCACATATCCCATCAGCCAACAGGGCTGAGAGTCGATCTCACCTTGGTCAGCTGGAGCAGTCCCTGCAGGGGCAGCTGCCCTTTCCAGGGAACTCTGTCGTAGCACCATGGAAACCTTGTTGGTGGGTTCAGACAACTGGAGAAACCACGGTGATGTGTGGAAACCATGGAACAGACTGCTGTTTCTTATTGTGGTTTCTAAGACCCAGAAGTACTATGTTGAAATACTGCAACAAGGCTTGGATGACCCAACAGACTATCCTGTGTGAGAAACCACCATGGCTTGTTATGTCTTGCAACCCATCCAAAGTGCTAATATTTTGCACTCCAGGTTTCTTCTTCCTGAATTTCTGAGCTGCTTGGTTCTTGGGGAAAAGAAGTCCTGGGGAGTCCAAGAGCTAGGCAACTTTGTCCACCAGAAACTGGAGACTCAGTAGACCAAATGTCTGGTGGTGTCTTTCTGAGCTTCTCAGCTTCCCTGCGACACCTGGATGGCTGCTGTCTTAGAAGACCTGCTGTCTTAGAAGACAGCAATCAGAGTATGGTGAACTTCTCAATCTGACCCAGCAGCTTGATTCTTGCTTTGGTGAACCTTCTTGGCAGGTCATTCAATCTGTGGAGGAGGGTTACCGGCTGCCTGCCCCCATGGGGTGCCCCACAGCCCTGCATCAGCTGATGCTGGATTGCTGGCAGAAGGACCGCAATGAGAGGCCGCGGTTCCCTCAGATCGTCAGCATCCTGGATAAGCTCATCCGCAACCCACAGAGCCTGAAGTGCACAGCCACTGTCAACCGGTACGTGGCCTCTGCTGAGTGAGTACCTGATCACCTGCAAAGGTGAACCCCCAGAGCTGTGCCTGGGAGTGATGGTCCAGCATGGCCATTTCACAACAAGGGGAGTGGTAATCTCAGGAAAAAAGAGTGGGTGGGACATGGCAGAGATGCCGGTGGATTACGTCTGCCTGCTTTATTCCCATGTAACAGACAGTGAGCACTAGAGGTGAGGAAACCCCCACCCAGCCTCTACATCAGATGGGATTTTGAGCCGGACACTTCAACGTGCATGTTTTAAAATGAAGGATGGGTAAGCATCTCTGGTGCTTACCCTAAAAGTCTTCTAGGATGCCCGTTCCTGTTAGTCACTCAAGGACCATCAAGGCTTGCCTTTTCTTGGGGCCCTCCGAAGCTGCAGCAGAGGGATAAAAGGCACCCAACAACGCAACTGCCAGAAGCAGGAATGCACTGAAACTGGGTTCAGACATAGCTTAACCTCTGAGTATGGAGCCACGGAGCAGATTTTGTGTGAGCTGGTAGGAGGGAAGCTTCATTTTTCATGGGCAAACTCTGCCTGAACAGGTTAAGAAGCAACGGGAAGAGTGGAGAGCACAGAGCTTCTCAGCTTGTAGCACTTGGGGGTGGGCATGTGTGCCCCAGTTGGGCAAGCAGCTTTGAGAGCTTGCAGGTTTGGAGGCAAGAGCGCATGATCTCTACTTGCTGTGGAGAGAGGTGCTGTGGGGAAAGAATCAACCAGCCCATGAGGCCTGTGCTGCTCTGGTTCACTTTCCCTCCCAGCAGGAAGGGATCTCACCATCTCTGCTTCACCTGCTGCTCATATCTCAACTCTGGTCCTCATCTTTTGGGCTGCAGGTTCACCCAAACCCTCTCAGAACGAGGCTGCATTGATTTCACCAGTTGTGCCACTGTGGAAGACTGGCTGGAGTCCATTCGGCTGGGCCGATACCAAGAGACCTTTGCTCTGGCAGGCTACACTTCCCTTGGCATGGTGATGCGGATGGACATTGAGTAAGTGTGAACAGAACATCTGATGGAGGCAGACATGCACGCACACGCACACACACAGAGCGGGGGGTAAGACCATTCATAGAAACATAGAAACAGAGTGAGTCAGAAGGGGTCTCCCGGGCCATCTAGTCTCACTCCCAACTCCAGCTGGGTCCACTCACGACAGGCCCACCATGTGCACGTCCAGCCTGTCCTTGAACACCCTCACCAATGGGGCCTCAACCAGCTCCCATGGAAGCCCATTCCATACCCTCGGAGTCCTGACTGTCAGGAAGTGCTTCCTGGCATCCAAATTGAACCTTGGTTCCCTGAACTTGGCTCCATTGAAGTGCGTCCTGCCTTCCTCTGCAGGGGAGAACAGGTCCCTACCCACCTCTGTGTGACACCCCCTCACATACCTGTATGTCACCAACAGATCCCCTTGGAGTCTCCTCTTCTCCAGGCTGAAGAGACTCAGTCTCGCCTCATACAGCATCCTTTCCCAATGTCTTCCAACTTGCTTTTTCCTATGTTTCAGCTCTGTTTTGATGAGGATTGGCACAGTTGTCCATATCTGGGAGAAAAAGAACTTGGGACTGGTTGTTGTTGCTAAGTAATGTGGGCGAAATTCAGACTGAGGTTTGTTAATCCAGATCCAGCACCTTGAGTGCAGGACTCTTAAGCTCATTGCGCTCAGTCACATTAGACCAGAATTAGGACTTCCACCTCTGCTTTGTTGAATCACCTTCAACAACGGCATGGAAGAGTTACCCCAGGCCTTTCCATGCTGAGAATAACTACACTGGTTGAACTGGGCAGGCCCAAATGATTAAACATCCCATTTCAGGTTGGTTCTGATAAGTATTTACCAAGGGAAAGGGCTAAAGATTTCAAACACCACACCGTGGGAGAAAGCAAACCTGACAGATGTGCCCATCCTTCAGCTCACTTATAGCTGCTTCGTGTTGGTGCTGCTTTCAGCATGCAGTGAGGGAATGGGGAGTGCTTGGTGAAGAAACTGGATTTTGCTCGCCGACACAGGCTGAGTCGTGAGCAGGAAATGTGCTGCAGGCTTTGCAGCTTCTCCTCTAAGTGCGCATCCTTCCTTTCCCATGTGTTGAATGCAGCACAGGTCCATGTCCATCCCATGCACCACAAAGCTTGGGTTACTGGAGTGTCCCAAAGGCCATTCTTCACTAAGATGCTGCAGGATCACCATTCTCCTCCCCATCCTGCAGCATGGTCCTTTGTGTGACTTCTTCTCTTAGGCCTGACACTGCCTTTGCTTCCACAGTGATGTGCGGAGCTTGGGCATCACCCTTGCTGGACACCAGAGAAAGATTCTGACGAGCATCCAGATCATGAGATCCCAGCTGCTCAACACAATGGGCTCCAGAAGACACCTGTGATGAGCCTTCCTCCTTGGCCTCAGAAGATGCCTCACCTGCTTTGCTCCTTCAGTTGGTTTCATGGGGGCACGCCCTGCAGAGGAGGAACGCCGGAAGGTGGTGGCATGAACCTTCAGAGAGGAAGCCACTAGAGTCTGCCTTGCCTCGTAGAATAATCTGCCCCTCTCGGTGGTGGGTGAGGGCAACCCAACCCCAACTGCAAAGCAGTGCAGGACCCTGCAATGCAGAGCATCATTATGGTGGATTCCACAGGAGCTGTGACTTCCACAGCACATAGACCGGATCAGAGCTTGTTTGCAGATGGGGACAGAAAGCGAAGGCAAGCAGGGCCCACACCTTCTGTGCATCATGGTCTTGACTCATCTTCAGGAGCTTGGACAAACACAAACCATCAGGATCCTTAAAGTCTCATACGGCCTTATCCTGGCATCCCGTTGCAATAAGTTCTGGCAGCCATTGCCTCTTCTTGGGGTGGGCAGGCTCAAGAAACATCCTACCAAAACCAGGACATGCAGGGAAGATGTCCACAGAATCTTCTGATCTTCTCAAAGCTGGGCAGATTCCCTTGGGGATGGAGAATGTTGCCTGCCAGAAGGAAAGCAACACTCTGAGTCTACCAGCTGTTGACCCCCATGAGCCCGAACCTTAGCAGTAGGCCCGGGACTTCAGGCTACAAACTCAGGTTTCCCACACTGCAGCTCACCAAACCCCACCCAGCTCAAGAAATTAGCCTGTGTGTGGCCCAGCCCCTGCTCCAGGTCTGGGGACAGTCTGCTTCTTTCCCCATCGCTGCACCGATTTGACTTGCCTTGCCCAAAAGCTCTTGTCCTCTCAGGACCGAACAGACCATGGCTCCTTGTGTTAGCAAGGTTGCAGCCTAAGCTGCCTGGAAACACAAGCGTGCTGCTGGTCTTCGGTTGGATTTCTGGGGTGGGCGGGGACTCTTTCGGCTCCTTGACAGGCGCATCTGGCTACCTCCAGCTAAGCACAGCGACTGGGTCTGAGAAATCCAGCTTTCCTCCAATTGTCTTCTCCACCTGTCAAGTATACGTTCAGCACTTTTGTGCTGGGGTGTTCCATCCTCTTCCAGGGGTATGCGTGAATAAGCAAAGACGTGGAACATGCAGAGCACAAGAGAAATTCTGGCCTCTTCTACTTCCCCTGTATATAGGATTTCTGCCATACTCCCAGTTATTCTCCTTGTCTACATTTTCTTGTTTGAATACGCAAAAAGGCTGTCAAAGCGTAGTGGTCCTCCACCCTCCATCTGTGAGGGAAGTGCAGGGACCCCTCCATTGCCAGATCTGCCCCTTGTCTTCTGGCACAAAGATTGGGTTTCTACCTTCTCTTGACATGTTCCCAAAGCCACAGCTCAGTGGCTGAACACAAGGTTTGCACAAAGAATGGGCAGACGGCCTCCTCCAGATGTTCTAGATTACCTTTCCGAGAAGACCCAGTCAGCACTGCCGTTCAGAGGATTTCGGGACCTGTGCTTCAAAATATCTGGAGACCACTGGTTGCCTGCCCTGATGCAGAAGTCCCAGAGTCAGTCCCTTGCTGGAAATAAGAGCAGGGGAACATGTACCCTACCTTAGACCTTGGAGATGCACTGCCAAGGGAATAGACAGTACTGGATTAAGTGGACCAGTGACTTGGCTCAGCGTCATGCAATATGACATGTTTTTTTTTGGATTGGTACATATGAGGGTCAGGCAGGATGCAATAAGCATGGCTAAACTTAGCCAGCTCTGCAGGGCAAAGGCCATCTCAGTTCTATTCTACAGTTGTATAGCAGCAAAGTTTTCTTCCTATGGAAGCTCCTTAAAAGATAAAATAAAATAAAAGGGAAAGATGCAATACTTCTTAAAATGTATGTTCAACAATGGAGGAGGAAGAAGAGTAAGAGTCCAGTAGCCTCCTATGAATGATCCTCTCCTTCTCTAGAATCCAGTATTTTTTAAAGCTAATACCTGGTGGAAGGTTGTCCCAAAAAGGAGGGAGGAAGGAGGTTTGGATTTGGGGAGAAGAAACTGCAGGACAGACTTTGCTCCCTAGATTGGGTGGAAATAGAAATGGGCTGAAGATCTTTTCAGGCTGCAAAAGGGAGATTTGGAGATGTTATCCAGATCTTTGTTATATTTGCTGCTGTTTCTACACCTGCATCTTTCCTGTGGGAATAAAACTCTTGCATTCACAACCTGCCTCCTTGATTCTTATTGACTGGTCTCCGCATTAGCTTGCTGGGAATTATTTCCATCTGCCATTCACTTGCTTCTTTAGCTCTCTGGTTCCTGACATTTCTTTTTTTTCTTTTTTTCTTTTTTTTGTGGGGGTGGGGAGTCCAAGTACCAGGTGCTTCATCATGACCGCCCGCTTCCCAGCCGCTCCACCTCCCTTCCCTTATCAGATATAAATGGGGTTTATTCCCCAGCAATTGGGAAAACTTTCACTGGATTTCTCTAGGGGGAACAGACCTTCTCCAACCAGGCCAGTGCTCACCACAAAGAATAGTCAAGCTTCTTTTTCCCTACGAATTTGGCTGTTGTCACCATTAAAAATGCCCGTCTGTCTATGATCCCAGATGTCCCTGGTCATAGGGTGATGGAGAAAGGATACACTTTGGGTGCCCTCCAACATTTCACAAAGGACAATGACAAGGTGAGAATTGGTGATGTGTATAAAATTAGGTATCGTGTAGCACAAGTGGAGTGGAAAAGGGTCCTTCTCTCTCTCAGAATATGAGAATGCAGAATTGTCCCATGATGCTGTTTGGAAAGTGTTTCAGGACAGATAAAGGCACATAGTTAACTATGGAGCATTGTACTGGGCAATACAGTGATGTCCACTAACATGGATGTCTTTGAAGACAAAACAAGAGAAGATAATGGTTCTTAATCATGGTTCTTAACCATGTTGGCTCCATGTTATTTCCAGTATCAGAGGCACTGTGCCTCTGATCTTTTATTTATTATATTTATAGCCCTCCTTTTTCCCTGAAAGGAACCCAAGGCAGCTCACACAAGTTCCTTCCTCCTCTGCTTTTTATTCTCACAGCCCTGTGAGCTCGTCTGTGCTGAGCACCTGTCTGTGTCCCAAACTCACCCATTGAGCTTCATGGCCAAGTGGAACTTGAGCCCGGATCCCCTGAGTCCCAGCCCATCACTCTGACTACTATGCGACACTGCCTCTCCTATGCTGCCATGCTGCATACTGTTCCTGGGGAACATAAGGGCGATGGTGCTGTTCACTCATGTCCCACTAGGGTTTCCCATTGGAACAACTGGGTAGCCATTGTGGGATCAATATGCTAGATAAGCCTTTGGCCTGGCACAGCATGGTTCTTTTTATGAGCTTAAGACATGCTTGCAACATCCCTTGTCTAATGCCCCCTTCAGCCCTTCCTCTTCTTCTCCCTCTTCTACTGCCAGCTATTGCTGAAAAACCTTCACTGTCCGCCATCTTGTTCCCCTGCAATGGACAGAAAAGCAACGGTACTGATTATGCTTTTGGGGAAAGAAAGCTCAGGAAAGGGGAAGATCGTGGGGTGGATGTGCTGATGGGGGACCCCTTGAGGTCCTTACAGTGTGCCACACGCTTAATTATAAGGTCTACCAAGCACTTCATATGAACTTAATACGAGTGGCTAGCTACTTCAATTTGTTGCATGAATGTCTCTGCACCATGATGACGATGCATTGTTCAGACTCGCATTGTCAGGACCAAAGGATCGGCATTTCAAAATGCATTCAGAGCCACCACAATGGGGTGTGAAATGGTCAGCCGTACCCTGCATGCTGTGCTAGTCTGCGTTATGCACGCACATGGACACCAGAACCAATACATCTGAACCTGAGCTCAGCTCTTGGAGATTCTGGGGAGGAAGCTGAACCCCAAAGATGGTTAGCAGCTCGCACTAACACAATTTTAACAAGGCATTCCCCAGAACAGCATGCACACATGCATACATGCACAAACGCAGGATTATACTGCTTCAGGGACTGCGACCAGAAAGTGGGGATTCTCCCTGGTGCAAAAGGCACCGTAAAACACATGTGCTATTTCTTTAATACAATGTGTTTTTTTCCATCACAAATCTAGAACCATTGAAGATGGGTGCAAGACCTCCTCTTGCCCAGCAACTCAGCCACTGGCGTGTGCAGGCATGCCACCACTGGTCAAGGAGGTCGCCCATGGCCAGCAAGGCAAGTAGCCACTGATGGCCTCCTCCATCATGAGTCTGTCCAGTCCTCAAGCCACCCAGATTGGAGGCCATCACCATTCGCCAAGGCAGAAAATTCCATAAGCTGTGTGAAGAAGGCTCTCCTTTCATCTGTCCTAAACATCCCACCAATCAGCATCATGGGCTGACCTCGGGTTCAAGTGTTAATGGGAAAGGGAGAAAAATGTCTCCCTTTCCACTGTCTTCACACCATGCATTATAGAATCATAGAATCATGGAATAGTAGAGTTGGAAGGGGCCATGGAGGCCATCGAGTTGCAGAACATCAAGTCACACCAATTCCACTCAGAGGGCTGTCCAGGTTCTTTCTGAATGTCTCCACTGTGGGAGAGCCCACCACCTCTCCATGCAGCTGGTCCCACTGGTGTATTGATCTGGCCGTGAGGAAGCTTTTCCTGATGCCCAGCCTGAATCTGGGTTGCCACAGCTTGAACTGATAATTCCATGTCCTACACTCTGGCATTAGTAAGAAGAGATCTTGACCTCCCTCTTTGTGACAGCCTTGGAGGTACTTACAGGGGGATATCATGTCCCCACTCAGTCTTCTGTTCTCAAGGCTGAGCATGCCCAGTTGCAGCTGCTCCTCACAGGGGAGCTGCTCCAGCCCCCTGCTCATTTGGTTGCCTTCTCTGTCCCTGCGGACCTAGTAGCTTCCATTTCCCAATGATTCATTTCCAGAGGGTTGCTGCAAAATGGCAGCCAAGTGCCATGGGAGCCCCACTTGCATGCAGCAAGCTTGGCTGCCATTCCTCTGCTGGGGGAGTGGGGTGAGACACCAACATTTGCTATTTTTATGTTGTTGGGGCTGCAGCAAACCTCCGGGAATCTGTTCCTCTGGCATTCGCAGACTTCTCATGCTTGGCCCAGCCCTAGAAACATAGAAACATAGAAACAGAGCGAGTCAGAAGGGGCCTCCTGGTCAGCCAAAGCCAGAGGAAGCCCACAAAGGAAGTTCTTGTGGAAGTCACGGGCACGACCAGCAACCTCTTTCCACATCATAAGCAGCAGTGCAAAGGGTGCCTGCACGGTGGCCGTGTGGGGATCCATTCCTGGCAAGCACCATGCAAACTGGTGTGCTCACCTGGAACTTGGACGCATGGCCGAAACAAACATAGAAACATAGAAACAGAGCGAGTCAGAAGGGGCCTCCTGGGCCATCTAGTCTGACCTCCGGCACCAGCCGGCTCCGCTCATGACATGCCCACCATGTGCATGTCCAGCCTGTCCTTGAACACCCTCACCGATGGGGCCTCAATGACCTCCCGTGGAAGTCCATTCCACGCCCTCGGGGTCCTGGCTGTCAGGAAGTGCTTCCTGGCATCCAAATTGCACCTTGGCTCCCTGAGCTTTGCTCCATTGGAGCGCGTCCTGCTTTCCTCTGCAGGGGAGGCCTCTCCCCACCTCCATGTGACACCCCCTCACATACCTGGATGTCGCCAACAATAAAGCACAGCAGTGTCCGGGGACTGAGCCCAAAATGGATTCCTCCACATCCTTGCTTGGAATTAAATCTGTTTGTTTTCTTCTTAAAATATTACTGATACCGTAGGTAATACAGCATGATCTCCCTGCCCCCCAGAATGACTCAAACTCTTTTCCAGTGCCGCTGCCCTTGTTTTTCTTTTCCAAAGGGCACCCTGGAACAACACAGAATCTTGATCATTTTAGGTGCATCAGAATACTAAGAATGTAAAAGCAGGGATAGACGAATTAGGAAAATCTGAGCTCCTTGGGGTCTCTTTTTAATTGATGTAAGCCACTTTGTGACTGTTGAAACAGTGGGATAAACTTACATGACAACAGCACCAGTGATGCTGTTTTTAAAACTCTGAAGAGGGAGGTTGAAGGGCAGGGTGTGAACACATGTTATCTTTCCTATGAAGATACCTTTCCTTGTCAGGAGAAACAAAAAATGGAGGCCCTAATGCAGCACCAACGTGGTTGAATTTGCAGGGAATCAAACTCAGACCCAGCAGAGGCACTCGCAACTAGGGATATGTGAAGAATCCATTTTAGGGTGGGGACTGATTGGATTCCTTGGGCGAAACTTCCTGGCTTTCTTGCATTTCGCATCTGACCTGCTGGCCGGTGCACCCAGGCATTTGTATTGGCACTCGCCAGGAATCGTGCCTGTATGAACACTGCAGAAGTGGTGTCCATCTTCCGCACACATGAGTTGTACCCTTTGTTTTCACGGCACATGTCGTGGAAGAATTTGCCCATTGCACATCTGTATTTGAGGCATGTGCACGGACTCCCTGTTGGCTCCGCTGGCTTTCCAAGGCAGAGTCGAGCACTAGCAGAAGTCAGTGAATGCTACGAGCATGAATTCCATGGAGCTTCATCACGGCACGACTCACAGCCCTTTGTCTAGATGGCCAGACTGTTCAGCTGCCATGTCTCCCGCATTCAGTTTTTTAAAGCCTCAAGTCCTTGCAGCCCTAAAGAGAGAAGCTTTGCCAATCTTGGTAAATTCTTATTGAAACTGAACGGAAGCGATTTTTCCACCCATCTCTACCCTAACATGCTCACCCATTCCAGCTAGGGCAGCGGATTATGAATAAAAGATGGACATCTTTGGGTGCAGTTGTCTCCAAGAATTTAAGAGCAAAGCCGTGAGGGCTCGTGGCAGTTCAGCAGTGGCGCTGCGCATACCAATGGGGAGCAGCCAACGCCAAGCGGGCAAGAGAAAATGCGCACCCTTTGACGTGCCCCCACCTGCCTGGCCAACAGCTGAGGGTGGGGGGAGACCTAGCTGGGTTCTTGGCTTGGGCTTGCAGCTCAGGACTTACATGCCACCCCGGCGGAATGCTGCGCAGAAACTCACCCACCTGGCTTACCGTAGTCGGCATTTATAGCGTAATATTCATGGTCAAGGCCAACGCCAGAGAGGCCCTCCTGGCGTTGTCGTTATTTGTTTTTCGGTGCCAGGCCAAGACCTTTTTATTTAAACAATATTTGAACAGTGTTTAATGTTTATAGGTTTTAATTGTGCAGCCAGGGTGTTTCCAGGTTTTAATTGTTATTGTTATTTATATTGTATTTAGTTATTTCTGTGAGCCGTCCCGAGGCTATATAGCAAGGGGGCGGCATATAAAAACTTCAAACAAACAAACACACTTTATGTTTGCAGCGGGTTTGGGGCTCTGGACAAAAGCAGCTTTAAAAAGTCTATGGATACACATGCACACACATGTGTGCACATGTGCTTACACACACCACATCATGCACTCTGACTGCATAAGAGCAGGTGCAGGCAAGCTTTAGAGTGCAATGCGACTTGGGCCTGTGAACACATTTTCTGCTCCCTTTTCCAGGATTCCAATATTTCCTCCCTCCTCGTCCTCCTGCTACTCCTGCACTTGCATCTTCTCCATCACGGGCCCTGCATTCAGTTCTGGGCACCTCAGTCAAAAAAACATGTGGTCAAACTGGAAAAGGCGCAGAAGAAGGACAACAAAGATGATCAGCAGACTGGAAATAAAGGCCCCTGAGGGGGTCTTACAGATGTTTGGAACTACTAATTCTGTCCACTGCAGAGAATACAACAAAAACGACCAGCTGCCTAGCCCACCCTTGTCCGATAGCAAGGATGCAGAACTTCAGATGCAGGGGCTAAATCAGCCCCCTAGATTTCCTTGGGTAGCCGTGCCACTCCCACCCCTCACCCCCATCACCAATCTTACTGCAGCTTCCCAGTTTTCCCCCCATTCTAAATGCCTCAGCTAAGGCTGCAAGGAGTCTCTGACTTATGGCAACCCTATGAGTGAATTTCCCCCCAAAACATTCCTTCCCTGCAGCCTTGCTTGACTCTTGGACACCGAAGGCTGTGGCTTCCTTGAGGGCCACCCCACCTCCCATTTGGGCCTCCTCTTCTTCTGCCCTCCAGTTTCCCTAGCAGGGCTGCCTTCTCCGGGGAGTCAAGATATACCCAAGGTATGGCAGGCTCAGTTTTGTCCTTTTTGCTTCGAGGGAAAGTTCTGGCTTGGTTTGATCCGGGACATCCTTGTTTGTCTTCCTGCCAGCCCAGGGTGGTCACAAAGCTCTCCTCTAGCATGTGCTTTGAACATCTTAATTTTCCTCCAACCTGCTGTCTTCACCATCCAGCTTTCACTGAGATAGCCCAATAATCCTGGGGTTTTGATCTACTTTTAGCTGCATTCCTTTTGCCTTTGGCCCAGTACTGGGGTTCTATGGGGGTCACAGTTGTGCTTCCCACAAGATGTGCCAGGATTGCAAGGAAAAGGGTAGCTTTTTTAGCCACTGCAGCTCCGGAAAACTCAGCACAATGGGAGCCCTGGGTTGTCCATCAGTGGCTTCAAGCATCGAACTGCATTCTGCATGCATCTAACATCTTCGGATGTGCAAAGCTAACTTTGCTGTCTTGACTGCCAAAAAATGCATGGTGCCCTTTGAGGAAGAAACAAGCAGAAGGCAAGAAAGGGAGAGAAACATTCCAAATTGTAGTCTTCCTCCACCGGAGAGGGAGATGGGAGGACAAAACATGGAAAATTCATCTGCAGAGCACGGCTGGGATGCCTTCTGTGAATCTCACAAAAGCACAAAAAAGAATCCTGGGAGACTGTTGCTTAGTCTGCATTTAGCCCCTTGACTATTAGCCTTGATGCCACGGAGTCCCCAGGGACGCCACGCACACACGCGCACCCCCCTCGCTCGTGTTTCATGCCAGGCAGGCCTCCTATCTGCCTCACCACCCACTGCTTTGGCATCAGCTGCCTCTGACTCACCGTGATCCCAGCACGCTATCGCTGCAGCGTGAGCTTTAACCGAGGTGACAAGGAGGGAATGCAATCCATCCACACACCAGCCAGGCACGAAAACCTTGGCACGGAAACATGCAAACAGATCAATGCCTCCCGCTGTGCGGGGCCTCCTCGTACTCGCTTCCGTGCAGGCAGAACATTTCTCTTCTCTCGGCCTGGTGCTCCGCTTAGCCCAGGAAGGGGTCGTGGCAAAACACCCAGCCTTTTGAGAAGACAGAAGGCACCGCTGGCTAATGAGGTCTCCTCCTGCCACAGACACTGTTTCTCCCATTCCACTCGCCTAAAAGTCTCCCTGCATCTGGGAACGCTGAATTAGCTGGCGTTGTTGCCCGATGCGATCCTACACCTTACGGATCCTCCGTGGTTTGCATTGATTCGTGGCACCTGGGAAGCCCCTGAAGGTTACCTAGTCCAGCTCCTGTTGGAGCAGAAAAAGCACCGTGACAGCATGGCAGCTAGCAATAGTCCCCAAGCCCTTGCTTAAAGCAACTGGGACAGGGGTGCAAATCCCCTTTCATGAAATTTGGATGTGGAAATGCTTGAGCCAACCGATAATGTAAGAGCTGGAGCACGGCTGCATAATATGCACACTTGTTTTCTTAAAAAAGGAAATAAAATAAAATGAAAGGAAGTTTGTCACAGTAATCATTAGTATTAAGGGGTTTTATATGCAGTATTAAGGGTTTTTTTTTAGTAATCATTAGTAAAAAGAGAGGTTTTAGCCACTGCAACTCTGGAAAATTCAGCAGAATTGGGGCCCCAAGTTGCCCATCAGTGATTTAATCCATCTCTGATTATCACCTCGATCTATCACTGAGCATGTGCAAAGAGCGGTGGGCAGCCTGGAGTGCCGAAATGGATGACCACATGGCAAACATCAGCATTTCAAGTTCACCTGCGTCTCGCCTTGCCTTCCGAGCATTGTAAGAATGCCAGCATTCTCCCTGGCAGATATGGAGGGGAATCCGAGCTCCAGCTGTAGACAGAATCGCTGTTCGCAGCGTCCGGGTGGACACGTCCAGCTTGCTTTCGCCCTGGGGAGCCTTCTTTGTCCGTGGGGCTCCTCGCGCGGAGCAGCGCCCGTTCTCAGCTTCATAGGAGCTATCCATCGTCCTGAACTTATCTGCGGGCTGGGAATTCAGCATTACGGCGGCTCCTATGAAGCTCAACGGAAAGTTGCCTCGGATGGGGAGCCCCAAGCCTACGCTTGGCGGAAGCAAGCGGGGAGAAGGCACTTCTGCAGCCGGAGGCCCAAGCCCCGGTCCCGGCAGACGCCTCTCGACCTCGCCGCCGCGCTCGGAGCCCGCGCCGCGCTCCGAACGGCCGCGCAGCCCTCCCGCGTCGGCGCTCCGCGGACAGCGCTTCGCACGCTCCCTCTGCCCCGACGACAGGGCCATTCGCCCCGGGGGTGGGGGGCTGCCTGCCCCACAAGCCCTCCCCCCGTTCGAGGAGGGGAGCGCCTTCCCGCAAGGCCGCAGCGCCTGGCAGTGCCGGCGGGGCGAGAGACGGACGCTTGCGCCAAGCCGCCGGGACGCCTCGGAGCGCGCCGCCCGTTCCGCCCGCCTTCCCTCGCTCGAGCCTTTCGTCCCTCGCCTCGCCGGCGGCTTCCCCGATCCTTCGCCCCTTCCTGGCCTCGTCCCCCGCTCCTCTGGGCTTCCTCGGGAGATCCGCATCGCAGGCGCCCCGCGGCCCCGCGGAGATCCTGCGCCAACCTCTCCAGCGCGCAGAGAGGCGCACCGCGGGGCCGCGGCAAAGCTCCTAGTCCTTAAGGTTCTCCCGCGTCCTGCTCTCTGCAAACCAAACTTCTGAGACCCCCTCCTTGCACGCCTTGCACTCCCCAACCGTCCCCCGGATCTCGACCCCCCTCCCCACGGCTTTCTTCAGAAGGAGAGCGCAGGGAAGCAAACGGAGCAGAGAGATCCGCCTTCCCTCCGGCCCTCTTTCTGACGCCGGCCGGCCGGCCCAGGTCGCTGCCTCGGGCGGAGCAGGCTCCCGGGGGCCATCCGGAGCACCCTGGCGAGGGTGGCCCTTCGGGGTGCCAAGTGCCCAGCCCTTCCAGCCGAGGATGCTGGGCATGGGCCCGCGAAGGGCTCCGGAGGTTGAGCTGAAATGTGTAAGTAGACTTATTTCTCTGAAACATTTCTGAGCTGTCCGTTCACTCTCTGCCTGCCCGCACAGCGAGAAGGCCGCTTTGCGAGATTTCCGCGCATCTTCGCCCTCGTTTTTATTTATGGCTCGAGTCCTCGCCACAGAAAGCCCCCACTTGTACGCCTTGCCCAGGGCCAGTGGCGGGCATCCGTGGCTGGTAAATCCCCACACAATTCCCAATTAGTTGCTGCTAATGGGGATCTCTGCCCCCCCCCCCCAAAAAAAAGAGTGTTGGAGAATTTAATTGATTTAAGAGTGTCAGAGAATTTAATCGATTTTTCACCTCGGTTTCTCTGCCTGCAAACGGGATGGACAATTTTTAGAGGTCATTTGTACATAGCACCACAGTTCCCAATTGCATGGCACCAGGAAGTATCCTAAATATTTTTGCTCTGGAATGCCATGAGATAGGAATGGATTTTTTCTGTCAATGAACGCAAACATATCACCAAAACAAACTGTCAAAGGGCCCCAAGAATGTGGCAGAAAAAAAGGAAGATTCTTTTGCAGGGAAGAAAATCTGAGGACAGATTCAGACATGGTTCTAACTGGATCCTTTGTCAATCTGGTTTAGAGCTCTAGATGGTCCCTGAGAAAAAGACAGAACCTATGAAGTTCCAGCCCTGAAATGGAGACAGGCCTCGTTGCGTTGTGTTGTTTTAGAACTGGCTAGCTGGAATTTGGAAAACAGTGTTTTTCAAACGAATAAACTCATCATATGTATACAAGTGAGAGAAGGCAGAGATGGGCAAATTTTAAAAATAATTGCTGTTCACTTCTGCCTTAATTTCTGTTAGGATAAAAGGCTAAGCGTCGTGTGGAAACTTGATAAATATAGAAGCTTTTCTCTCGATATGGGTAAGGAATGTGTTTGGTGCACATTTTAGTATGAATTTACCGAATTATACTCGCCAGACATATATGTAAGCAAAATGCAGTGCTTTCTTGAATTTTATGACGCAATTCAAACATTTGAAAAAGCGTATAATTAAGAAAATTGCACTCTGGATACTTATCTTAGGGAAAAGTGAACACAAAATGCTGGCAAAATGTGTTAAAATGGGGTGGGGGAATATAAAAAAAATATTTTTCCATGCAGTCCTTAAAAATTGCCAATTGATGTGAAAACAGGAAGGAATGGACTGCATTTTGGAAAAATGAAGACGTGAATGCAACTGAATGTGACAGATTGGTTCATCTGTACATCTTTTTCCCATATATGTGGGTTTCTTATGCACCCACATATATACCCATGTCTTCATATTTGTAGTTATTAAGGCTTTTTCCAATTCAGCTTGTAAGATCGCAGCAAAATTCTAAATTGATCAGTTAATGGTTTTCAATGCAAATAAATAAGCATTTATTCGTAAAGAAATGCGCTCATGCTGTGTCAAGCTCCTGAAGACACTTTGTCTGGGTTTGCATTCTTCACTGTTGAACTCACCCCAGAACCAATTATTAACTGACAGGCTAATACTTGCACATTTTAAAGGAATACTTGTCTTCCTTTAAAAAGCAAAGGGGGCTTTCAGATCCTGGCTCAACGCAGCATGAGGCAACCGCATCGCCCCACCTGCATTTATACAAAGTGTACCCCTAAAGAGCACCCCCTCCAAGCCCATCTGCAGCCTTATCCTACACAAATAATGACTCCAGTCTTTGAGCGTGGATTATCTGGTAGTCAAAATGGCGCTGTTCGTGCACAAAGGGGAATTATTGATAAGCTTCAAGGAGCTGCAAGGGCTGCAGAAATATGAAAGCTATGGAAGGGGAGGCCATAGGTAGGAAGCACCCCACAAAATAGCGGTCTGATGAGGATTCGGCTTGGATGAATGCTGGCTGAGCACTTCCCTCCATGATGATGGGCCAATGCGGTCATCTATAGAAAATTCAGGACATGAGGTGTCTGGAGTTGGCTGCCATCACCTCCATGCTTCATTTGGAGCATCGGATGCACACATGCCTCTGAGTTTGGTGGCTTATGTGCTTTTGGGCAGGGGGATATAGCACGAGGGTTGAAACGGGAGTCAGGAGATGCCCTTCCATTTAAAAAAAGAACAAAGCATCGAAAGCCCTGCCGCATAAGGACAGAGATTGGCATTCAATGGTACAATGCGATGGATAGGGGCGGGGTCTCACAGACCCCCTTTTTAACCTTTTAAAATGGTGATTTTCACATCAAATCGGAGCATCGCAAACATTCCACACAGACTCCGTGAGATTGCTGCAGCGGCTCACCTGGTCTCCCGACCTGCCTATGTGAGAAGACAGGTCATCTGATTCCCAGAGCCTCCTTGGCAGGTACCTCCATCACCTTTCCTTGAAACTGCCTCGGGAAAGTGATTCCTCGGCCTTTTTCCCCACCCCTTCTGTCAGTAGGTTTCCTGTGAAGCATAGCCAGAGCTTCTCATCCTGGATTCTGCACTGTGGGCAGAAACTATGTTGCTGCTGCCATCTGGCGTCAGAGAACGACTATGCTCACCCCTAAGGCTGAGCATTGATGTTCTGGCAACCTTGTTTACCCTGCTGGTAGCAGAGAGCATGCCTTTTACTCATTTCTATGCTGCCGCACAGCCAAAGTCTTACTGTGTCTTACTGCCAGGTAACAAGCCACATTCTGTGCGATCTTTCCTTGCATCATTTAGTTTAACATGCTAAACTAGGAGTGAGAAACTTGTGGTTTTCCTTTACTCCTGGCTACATGGAGAGCAAAAGCTAGACAGTGAAGAAAGACAGGAGGAAAACTGAGTCATCCGAAACATGTCGCTGGAGGAGAGCTTTGCGAATAGCCTGGCCCGACCGAAAGATAAACAAGGGGGTCCTAGATCAAATCCAGCCGGAACTTTCCCTTGAAGCAAACAGGACAAAGCTGAGCCTGCCCTAATTTGGGCATGTTGCAAGAAGGCCGGAAGACCAGAAGGCCTGGAGAAGACCACCATGCTAGGGAAAGCCAAAGGCAGAAGAAGGAAAGGAAGGCCAAGCGGGAGGTGGGCTGACTCCACGGGCTGGACAGGGCATTTTGCAGGGCTTCCGGTTATGAGGTCACCGTAGGTTGGAGACGACTTGATGGCACATCTCAACAACATGATTAAAAGCTGAACAGTTCTTTGGCAGAACACCGGGATGACAGACCAGACCAAGGGTCTATCAGGACCAGTGTTCTGCTCACAGATGTCCGGCCTGGTGCCCCTGGGAAGCCCACCACCTCAACTGTACCCACCTGCTTGTGTTCCTCAGCAACGGCTGTTTGGAAGCATGCTTCCTCCCACATGGGAAGCTGCACAGAGCTGCCAGAATTAGCATCAGCATTATTCTTAGTTAGAGTACAGTTATATCTTTTCAGATAGTAGAAATACTGCAAGTTTTGCAAATAATTATTATTGCATTAGTATTCCACTGTGTTTATATCCTGCCTTGCACTCACTCTGTTAGCTCGCTCCTGGCCCATTGGGTGGTGGCCCGGGTTTGGAGCATTCCTCTAGATGATAGGCTCAGGGGTTGGTACCTCTGGAGGCCCCATTCAGGGCCTTCCTGGTTTGCAGTGGAATGACAATGGAATTCTACTAATAATAATACCCCAAGCCAGCCTTCCCCAACCAGCCCGGCCATATTGACTGGGAATACTGGGAGTTTTAGTCCACATCTGGAGGGTGCCTACTTGGCGCAGGCACCTCGAAACAACCGCCCTGGGCCCCTCCCAGCCCAGAGCAAACCACTTTGGAGTTCCTCATGGTGTTAATTAGCATAGGTTTGCATGGCAGGGGCTCCCATGCCATGCCGACGGGGCCCCGTTTCGGCCTCGGCTATTTTAAGCGGCGCTGTCATGGCTTTCCCAGCCCAGCTCCCTTTTGCACGGACCTGCTGCCATTTCTCAGGAGGCAGCCATCGGACGGCTCTTAATCGCCTTCTTTGACTAATTATGTACCCCGGCTTCATTGCAGTCCCTTTTATGTCTTTCCCTGCGGAGTGCAACTTGGACAGGAGCAGAAACGGCCTTTGTTCGTGTGTCTGCTCCCCTCCAGTGAAGGCCCCACTGGCTGGGATGGTAATTTGCCATTGGGGAAATGCGTTGCGCCCTGAAATTTAGCTCAGGGAGGCCCTCTTTGAGCCCAAGGAATGATTGCCACGCCATTTAGAATTTTCTGCTCTATTAATTTCCATCCAGGATTATAGGCTTCCCATTGCTCCCCTGGGGTGGGGGGGGGGCACGAGCTCCATTTAGGAGAAGTGCCTGCCGTGGGTTGGTGGGAGAACGCATCTTTGCATTCAGAGCTTCCCCAGTTCAACCCCCGGCTTCTCTGGGAAAGGCTGGAAAAACCGGGTCTGCACCCCAGTGCGGTTCCGTGTTGCCAGTATGGAGCTAGACGGACTGGGAGTCTGCCCGCCCCATGCTCCCCCATCCCCATATGCCCATGGCTTCCATATTCAGATGTCCTTTAGCAGCTCAAGTGAGGGGCATTTGATGGAAGCAAGGGGGCAGTTTTCAAAGGAGGGCCCTTGTGCCATTTATCCACAAAATAGCGGGCTTAAATCCTAGGGTTCTTCAAAAAGTTTCCACACTTTTTAAACTCTATTACTAAGGATTTCAAAAACAAATAACATCACTTTTCTACAGAGCCACTTTCCTTTGCAATACATTTTTTCCAGCATTGTACTGACTTTTTAATGCCATCAGCAAAAAATATATAAAATTTATTTATAAAATATAAAAGTGTGGAAGCTTAGTAAAGGCTCCAAAAAGCTGTCCACGCCTGTTGTTAATTAATACAAGTGGGACCCACACCACAAGGTTGCTGAGCTGAGTGCTTATTCCTCATGGGGCAATTCAAGGGATAGGGGTACAATGTTTCCCATAAGGGATCCCCCCCCCAAAGGGTCTTTTCCCCACTAAAAAGTTTTACACCTCGCCAAGTGGCCGAGTTCCCTTGAGCCCGAGGAGTGCAAGTCCGGCTCTCTGAGTTTAGGGCAAGCAGAATAACAAGAGAAAGCACCGGGAAAGGACTCCTTTGCCCTTCTGCTCAGCACTAGCAAGATGCCCGTCTTGCTCTTCTGCCAATAAATAGGAACTTACCCACCACCCTTCTGTTCCAAAGAGGCTTTTCTTTAAGACCGCCCATGTCCCCAGGTCTTCCTTCTCCTTGACTGTTTGTCTTGCACGCTTGCAAAGCAGCCCTCTTATTTAATCTTTGCTGGTTTGCAGGACTGCCATTGTCTGGGCCTGCTGGAGCCATCAACACTGAAAGGGAGGAATAATCAGGCAGGCCATCGTGGTGCCTGACAACCCATTTCGGAGACGCTCATTCCTCAGACGCCGCACTGTCCTGTCATTTTTCACCTGCTAAATGGAGCATTGGGCCTGGAGATGTGCTAATCGGCAAGGTCTGGCCCCATTTGCCCCCCCTCCCCAAAAGGCTCTGGAGCAGTTGTTTTTTATGGGGGGTGCAGGGAGAATTTATTTTTTTTTAACTCGACTCCTGAGATATGCCTGGTGCATTACGAAAAAAATGGCTGGGAATGTTACTGAGCATCATCTGCAAGGAATCTAAGGAAATTTGAAGTGGTGGAGTTCGACTGTGCACCTTCCTTCCTTCCTTCCTTCCTTCCTTCCTTCCTTCCTTCCTTCCT